>JBBCBC010000042.1:3919804-4127954 GCA_037126765.1 Stenogyne calaminthoides
ATTATCGACCTATCATCCAACCAGTTCACGGGAGCTTTGCCTCAAGAGTTCCTGAAAAGTCTGGATGAGATGTCGATGAACAGAGAAAGCAAGTCTGCAGCCTTAAAAACGATAGGGCAATATGAGTACTATCAAGATTCAGTGACAATCATGAACAAAGGCAACGAAATGATCCTTGTCCGGATATTGACCATTTTTGTGTCTCTTGATCTATCCAACAACAGGTTCCACGGGAAGATCCCTCATGAAATCGGGGATCTTAAGTCATTGGTGGTACTCAACTTGTCACGAAATGCTTTCGATGGGAGAATACCTTCATCAGTGGGTGACTTGACTGAGCTCGAGTCTTTAGATCTCTCACGGAATAAACTCTCTGGGACTATTCCTCAGCAACTTACCAGCCTTACTTTCATGTCAGCTTTCGATGTGTCTTACAACAATCTGACAGGGAGTATACCTGGAGGGAATCAGTTCAATACCTACGGAAACGACTCATATCTTGGGAACATTAATTTGTGCGGGCAGCCACTGTCAAAGAAATGTTGGCCAGACAATTCAACTCCAGAACCTCCATCAGAGGGTGAGGGTGAGGGTGAGGATTCGGAAAATGAGAGCTTATTCGACTGGAGATTTGCGATTTCAGGTTATGGATGTGGGATAGTTGCTGGATTATCACTTGGGTATGCACTTTTACCAGATTTCCATTACCGAAGAGGACGTCTACAGCTCAGAAGAAGGGGTAGGCATTGAGATCATCGGTCAAGTTCTTAACCTTTTTGAGCAATATAAAATCAAGAACAGAATCATCCTAGCTCTGGTGGCAGCAAATCCAAGCTGCAAAATGCATCGTGTATCAACTACTAAGCAATAAGATATGTATCCATACGAATTTATAGTTTTTATATGAATTAAGCTGTATGAAACTACTGTATAATGAATGAAAGGATGTTATTATTCTTTTAACTTAATCATGCACTATCATCTAGCTTATAAATTCTTGCAATATCGTCCTTACCAAGAAATATTAAATTTGCAAAGCAATATAGATCTAATTCGCACAAGTAATATACTCACAGAATTATTATCAAACACCTGGTGGGATCGGATTCCTCGACCTTTTCTACTCTTTCCTTTATATCGGTTACGAGTGAAAGAGCTTTTAAGAGGGAAAATCAAGCGTGAATTTCATCTAAAATGAATTCCAAGCTTGTAGGCAATCTGAATTTAATTAAAAGAAACATGAACACCAGTTTTCAAGTTTATTATAGTTAATTTGATTAGTGTACATTTCACAATCACTTGTATATATAAATGAAGCATCATGACCTTCCACTCTCTTTGCCAGCTAAAGATACAATTAAGCAGAAGGTTCATCATGGTAAATAGAGGTGTGTCATTATCATGGTAAAAATTAATGTTTTCTTTATCCAATTTAAGGTATTCATTGAAAGACAAATTCTTACGTGCACGACATGCACTAATAAAATTGATGCAATTTAATTTTAAAAGCTCTTTTTCTAATTTTTTTTAGTTTTAACTTTTTTTTTTTTTCAATTTCGGTTTTTTTTAACTTTAATTTCAGTTTTAGATTTTTTTTTAAAATCTTTTAATACCTGACCCGACCCCAAACCCAGTCCGAGTGGTTCATGGTTCACTCGGCCCAAGGGATTCATGGTTCACTTGGCCCAAATGGTTCAAATATAATTTAGGGTTCACTATTTAAGAGTTAGGGTTTAGAGTGCACCATTTTTTATTGATGAATAGGGTGCACAGGGAGTGACTTTTATTGAAATGATCAGACAAACTTTTTAGCAATTTTCTGCCCGTTTAGAGGCCCAAATTGTAGCAGCCCATTGAAGGTATTTTTCTACCCGTAAAGCGTGTTAAAATCAAGGCCCAATTCCCGAATGGCAGCCCATCGTCGCAGCTTATTAGGCCATTATTGAAGCCCAAAAATGCAGTATGTATAGCATTTAATATTATGATAATAGTATGTAATTATAGTGCTATCAGTTGATAAATTTTGTCGTATTATTTATAAGTATAAAAGTATAATTCATACTAAGAACGAGTTTAACCGGATACTTACTCATGCTAAAATTGCTATTGACTTGGAACCGCTTGAATTTCTCCTTGATAATGTTTCACACATATTTTTGTTATTTTCAATTCATAAGCTAATATTGATTTTGGACAGTGTTGTTTATTTTCTAGTAACATTTTAAGTAGTAGTATTCAATAAACCTTCGCATCAATACTTTTATTCATCATCCTATGATAGACATCGGACGTTGTAGTTGGAATGTGATCACCTATTTTATAATTTGTGTTTCACTTTGTATTCTATAATATAAATGGATGACACGTGGAATAATAAAAAATATCCAACGAATCACCATACCCTAGGTCCATGTGTTAAAGATTCAGAAGGTTGAAACACCAATGGAATACGAAATGTGAAATTGGGGAATCCAACTGCTAATAATCTCCCATTTCTTATTACCTCTTCTTAATAAACTCTGGTTTTACCATACCCTTATTACTCCTGGTAGTAAATAATTGAAAGACTTGATTGTGCCTGGCCAAATATTTCTGGTCCAATAATCAAATTGTGTCTGGCCCAATATCAGAAGGGCTAACTTCAAAATTCTTTTAGTTTGAGTTTAATTTCAAGCCCATTCTGTTGAAATTAAAATCTGTGTTTGGAGACTGATCTACATGTAAGTAAAAACATTTTTTTACTTACATCACATTCCGACTTTACATAATGAACCAAGCAATGCACTTTCGAGAATGTTTTTTTATCATAAAAGTCTTTTAGGTTTTTGCTTTAGCATTTATTTATATGATAAAAAACTCGCATGAGAGAGATATATGAGACGGGCTACAATTTAATAACATGTATATTTTTTAAAGTATTTAAGCAACATATCAAAATTATATTTCGTTTCTTCGTGAGATTGTCTTATACAAGTGAATCTCTAATTTAAGACGTTAAAGACAAAAATGTTCTAAAAATTAAAAAAGGAAAGGTAAAATATAGTAATTTATGCAATATAGTTTATTTTTAAATAATTATAATACATATGCATAATAGTAATAATACTTTTATTATATTTATATATAATAATGATATTTAAAAAGAAAAAATAATGTGAACATGAATTCATAAGAGAACTTATCTATTTGTTGGTGCAATCACTACTTGCAACTATTCACAATCACAATTGTTAATAATACAACGTCGACTAATGTTGGGTTTTTTTTACTTTTTCAGCCGATTCTATAAAATCGTACTTGACATTATTGTAAAACAACTAAATATTTTCACCATTTCTTATGATTTCCGAAACATCACCATAATCCTAACAAATTACCAACATACACTTAATGTCCTGGTTATTTGGTATTCACATTCAATATCGTTACCTAATTCAGGTTTAGCAATTTGTCATTAGTGCCGTTTGCTTGTTGTGTATTTTTTATAGCTTGTGAGAAACAAGCTTTGGTAATAGACATGATGGATCAAAGTTTCTTTCTAAACATTAATGAATTATTTTCGACAAATATTGGTTTTAGTGAAAATGCTCCCTTATATATAATTAATTGGGTCATAATACATAATATAATTTTAAAATAAAGTTTAATTATTAGAAAAAATCAATTTTTTTGTATGCAACAGTTTTTCAAATCAATTTAAGATTAAAAGTAATTTATTTAATAACTTACAAGAGTAATTTACCTTCTTTAAGCATTTTTAAATGAACAGTCGCGTTCCTTCATTGCAGTTGCTTCAACTGCCAACCAAAATCGCACTTTCGCACGCACGAGTTTTCCTACATCAAATCAATTCAAACTCAACCCCGTATGGAAACAAAAAAACCCACCAAAATTTTAAATTCACATCGAACCGTTGTGCCTGAAATGGAAAAACTTTCATACAGAATCCGATACACTCATCGCCACCACTCCATATATATATATATATATACACAAATGTTTGTATCTACATCCCCACACAAATTCTAGTAAAAAAAAAATGGCAAACGACAATTCGAAAACCCAAACTCTATTCCCGCTGGAAAGATGCCCACAAGTGACCGACGAAGAATTCAATCTGTTCCACACCATAGACAGAGAACTGTACAGTCGTCTCATCGTGAATCTGGGGCGGGATCCGGGCGAGTCGGTTCAAGTCATGGCATTCTGGATATGGCTGGAGCGAGAGAGCAACAACATGAAGCTCATAAAAAAGTTGCTCTCACTGCCTTGTGTTTTGCTCAGTGAACTCACCGACGAAACAAGGGTGTGTTTGATCTGCTTGGAGAGCGATAAGTTCGAGTACAAAAGCGAGATCAACCTCCTGCCAGAGATACTAAACTCTCCAGCTATTAGCATTCGGTTCTTCCACGAGAACCGATTCGCCGTGCTAAAAAGCGTCTCCAAAATTATGAATACTGTATGTATTAGAGCTTTCCGCGACATTACTGAGAGGATCAGGAATGTCGTAGAACCCAATCCCGCCGTAGCAGGTGGATTATTTCACATGGGGGTTTTTTCGTCATTTGATCACTTGGCGACGCAGCCGCGCCACATGCTGAATAATGATATCGGAGAAATGGTGGGCAGGAATGTGAACAGATCAGATGAAAATGTAATCCCTCGGAATTTGCCCGTTGATGATCGGACAATTTTCTTGACTTTTTCCAAGGGGTATCCTACTGCTGAAGATGAAGTTAAAGAGTACTTCACTAGGTAACATTTTTTTTTTTTTTTTTTATCGGGACAAAGTTAAATATTAGTTGTTAGTACATCAAGCACCTAAATACTCCACGAAATCACCAATCCAAATTATAACTCTCCATAACTCCAAATTCATTCCTAGGGAAATCGAACTTGGGTTTCCCACTCATATGAGGAGCCCAGTGGTCAGATGGACTAAGACACCTGGTTTCACTAAGTAACATTTAATTTAATTAATTAAATTAAACTTAGTTAGTATTAATTTTTCATTATCATTCGTTACATTGATGGGGCATATGTATAATTAAATTTGTGATTGGTTTGCAGGAGATTTGGGGATTTCATACAAGATTTGATCTTGCAAGAAGTGGGAGAAGATGAGCAAGTGTTGTACGCGAGGATGGTGGTGAAAGCGTCGTCCGTGGGGGTGATTGATGAGATTGTAGGACGGGGAAATAAGGCTAAGTTTACTATAAATGGGAAGCATGTTTGGGCCAGGAAATACGTCAAAATGTCGAGGTCGCCTCCCAGAGGTGGTCGCTCCGGTGGTGCTAATTCGGCTTCACAAATGGCTACTCCCTGATCTCCAACAACATTTATTGCAAACTTGAATTTGTAACGTTATAATTTTTAGTTTGTTTTGTGTTTTAAATAATTTTTGATTTTCTTGGTTCGTTATGCAAGTCAGCATATGCGATAATAATGTGTGTGTAATAAAATGGTTTTACTTACATGGCGATCATAGTTTTTAATTTATGTATATTTGAAATAGAAACACCAACACCACTGGCCCTGAAAGTGCAACTCAAATTAAGGCTCTTTTGGTATGACTTGAGAATTATTATGGTAATGATTATCATTGAGGGATTAATCATTATGAAGTTATTGATTGAATTACTATTGTTTAGTTAGAATATCGACAATGTGTATCATTTGAGAAGGGTTAAATAAGTATGATAATTAATTACTTACTTCTATTCTCGTTATAAAATGATAAAAACTGTTAAAAAATATTAATTGAGATTATTCCCATAGACCCTTCCATTACTCTAAAGTCCCAACCAGGCGGGCAGTAAAAGATTTTCTAATTTAGCCCATTTTGCTTTTGGGCCGGACACAATTTGATTGCTGGATTATTTGACTTTCATTTAATAAAAAATAATCCAAGAGGATAACAGGAATACTCCCTCCATCCCAGTGCACATTTACTATTTTCACGTATTTTAGCGAGCGAATTTTTTATTAGTATTTAAAATGATAAAGTGTTTTTTAAATAATAGATTTATCATACTCCTCCTTAAAATTCACTTTATCATTTCAAATACTAATAAACAACTCGCTCCCTCGCAAAAACTCGATAATAAAGTTAGTGTGCACGTTATCTTGGGACGAAGGTAGTATAACATTTGGGATTTATTGCAAAATGGTCCCACAAGGGGCCCTTTTTTTTTTCTTTTTTAACCAATAAGAGTCCCAAACAGAGATTGTCTCATGCATGAGACGGGATACAACTTAGCACAAATTATACTCACCTCTCCAAAAATATTAAAGCGTCAATGTCCAACTTATACTCCATCTCATTGTGAAATTGTCTCATGCAAGCGTGTGCCTCAGTAAAATGGTGTAAGCCCATATCATGAGATAAGTCACTAAAAAGTGGGCTGTAAGCCTGTAAACCAATATGAAATGCAATATCATTTGGGCTCAGGTTATTAGCACCTACGTATTTAGTAATACACCACCTCGATCAGTACACCTCCATCAAGATTAATACACCACCTGTAAATTCCAAAATATCCTTCTTCCTTATTGCTTACCCTAATTTCTCATTCCCTGCACCTCTTTCATACTCCATCCGCTGCAACAAATCCCTCCCTCCCAATCCCTAACAAACACTCTTTGCCCAGCTTATTAAGTGAAACCAACAGCATCCCCCAACACAATTTCTCCCCTTCCACATCTTTTTTCGCAGTACCGGACTCCGATGCTGCCGAACCTCATTGCCACGCCCTACCTCCCCAACCATTCCGCTGCAATAGCCCAACCCCAACCCCATTTCAGCCTACCAACGCCGCCACACAACACCACATGGTGCACTGCGCCACCCCTCCCCCAAGGTATTTTTATGTTTAATTTTTCCCCTCATTCTCTTTCTTTCTTTCCTTTTTTTTTCAGATTTGAATTTGTTTTTAAATAGAGTACGATTTTTGGAATTTTTTTTCCGAAAAAATTGTGTACTTTCGAAATTTTTTGCCGAAATTTTGTTATCTTTTCGAACATGGCTGTCGAAATCCATTATTTTCTCGAATTTTTTTTCCGATCTTGCATTTTCTTCTGAGACTTTTGCTTATTTTCAATTTTCCCCTAAAAAAATTGTATATTTTGATTCAATGGAGTATGAGTATCGTGGTTTGGTAACAGCCCAACGCCGGCGACAACCATGGCGGCCGTAAATGGCAGTGGTGGACCCAATATGGGTGAGAGATTGGATAGAAACTAGGATTTTAATTTTGAGATAGTCATTTTATGTGTAATTTTTTTTTTTAATTTTGAGACGTTGTATTTACCAAAGTTGGCGGTGCAAATAACTTGGGCCTATCATTTAAAAAAAAAAAAAACCCGAATGAATAATGAACTAAAAATTCCGGCCCAACTGAGAAACTAAAACTGCGGGGTTTGTTCCGTTGAGAACCAGAAGACTCTTGTAACTCCGGCGTAGAAACGTACGATTTTGATTCTATCGATTTTCCTCTCTTTTCAGGCATAAATGTCTAACGGCAGCAGTTTTCTGTTAAAAAACGGGGTCGTTTCACCTGCAGCAGAGACTCCACCAGTTGCAGTTTTTCTCGAAGGTCAACCAGGTGAGTTCTACGACCCGAAACAAAAAAAGAAATAGAAAAGAAATCATATAGCGATTAAGAGAAACTGTGGTTGATTGATATTCCGGATTGATTATAAAATTTGCGTTTTGTATTTAGGCACGTATACAACCACTCGAACTCATAACAATGGGTCAGAGCTCTTATTCTGGGATAGACATCTGCGTAGGCTATCGAATTCCTTCAAATTGTTGTTAAGAGACAACCCAAATCTGTTATTCAAAAATCCCAGCAATGTTAGTGCCCCATTTTGGGAATTATCGAACCGTGCTGTGATGTGGGACTCTGTAATTCAGTGTCTAGTTAATGATTCCATGAGAAAGGTGATGCCTTTTGTTTTGAAAGAGAGGAAATTTGGGGAGGAATTGTCGTTTACGACGCTTTTGAGTGGAAATTGGGAGAATTTGAATCATTTGGAGGGTGGTTTTAATGAGGAGATGATTTCTGAGGCATTGGATGTGTATTTACATGTTGGTGGATATGTTCCACCTGTTTTTGGTGTTAGAAAGAATGCAGCACGGTTGGCAGTTGTGGGCCGTGGAAGGGACTTTGCGAATGCAAAGTATTCAGATTGGGTCAGGTTAGCTCGTATTGCGGTTCTTGTTTATCTTTCTGTTTGAGTTTTGTTGAATCAAATGAGGCGTTTTGCTGTTCATTGTCTATGGAATGTGTTTTTTTGGAGTTGTTTGTTGGTGTGTATTACTTGGGAATGAGTTTTTTTTGAGAGTTTGATTAGCTTCATGTTTTGTGAGGGATGGGTTTCTAGTTTGGATATATGCATTGTCTGATATAGCTTTTCTAGGCAGGCTTAGGAAGTCGTTGGAGAAGCTGAGGCCACCTTCGGTTACTGAACTTTTGTTATCGAATGATGGAGAAAGGATTCTAGAAGGTTGTTTGACTAATTTTTTTGTTGTTAGTCTCAAGGTGAGGTTTGAAATCCTGAGTCTTTTCTGACAAATTTTATGTTTTGGGCTTGAGTTTGTAAAGCAAGAATATGGTAAAAATTTTGTTGGAAAACTTATACGTATGAGTTTAATTCATTTTTCTCGTTCAATATAAAGTCTTTCACGGGTCATTTGCAGGAGAAAGATGGAGATGTTAACACTATCGAGCAGAATGAATTACAGAGTTCTAGATGTATTGAAGTACAGACTGCTCCCTTGAGTAATGGTGTTCTTCCTGGAGTTATACGACAAGTAATTAGAGAGTAAGTCCATTCCTATGTGCTCGTGAATGTTTTTTTTTATCAAGAATGGTTTTTGCAAGTATTGAAGTAATAATTGTTCCCTCATAAATGTAATATCATTACAAAATTAGAGTTTGCTTATAGTCGCATGTGCTTGTGAAAGCTCTTCTGTTTGAAAGATGGAAGTGTATATCTTTAGTCAAGTCATCAAGATGTTAAGTGTTAAAATCTCAATTTTGTGCAGCATATGCTTGAAAATTAGAATCTCTTTTCGAGAAGTTGCGCCATCATGGTCAAAGCGTGAATTGTGGACTGAAGCGTTTATCACAAGTAAGCATGCAATACCATTTTGGTTTAGTTCTCTCTACTTCTGCAAGTAGTATGTAATATGTAATTTTTGTTACATTGGCAGATAGTCTAAGGATCTTACAACATGTGGAGACAATTCAAGCTCCAAATGCATGGAAATCAGTAGATTCAAACACTTGGGAGGAGATAACATGGGTGGAGAAACGATTCGAGGTGAGTGAATTTAAGTCAACGAACTGTAATCCGCTCTATCTAGCCGACTAACTTATATGCTGCTTTCTGCCTTTAAACCAGGATGGTCCAGGGAGAATCACATCAATTTTGCAGGTAATTCATACCCTTTAACTTGTATGGTATCTTGAGATGACCTTCATTTTTAGAGTAGTCCCATAGAAAGGGCACATGAGTTGTTAGATTTGGTAGGCTGTTGTACCACTTTCCTTCAATAAATAAAAGAAGCCATAATCTCAGTTTTTTTGTTGCGGCAGAAGGAGATTATGGAGAAAGCTGGCGTCGACGCATTTCCTGTTGCTAAACTCGAGGAGGAAGGAAGGTGTGGTGTGTGATCTCCCCCTGCACGGCTTTGAAATTATCAAGAAAAACCTCGTACCATAAAAAATCAACCATCAGGCTGTTCAACTACAGCTAGTGCTTGTTTTTTCTTTTCTTCTTTGCATCTCCTTTTGAGTTGCAATTTGAGAGGGAGATTCAAAATGTGAAGACCACAAAACAACACTATTTTAAATGAAAATATTCCATCCCTAGCCATTTCTCTTTGGTGGTTTCATTTTTAAGTAAATGAGATGATAGGGTACCAATATTTCTAGCTTTACCAAATATTGAATTATTTAGCTTTTATTATAATTAGTGTAGAGAGTGATTGCACTTTTATTTTCTACCAATTTCCTCATAGAATTGATTAAAATTTATTATTAATAAATAAAAGCTAAATACTCTATGAAAAACTAATTTAGAGTAAAGCAAAGGAGTTACAAGTATTTTTATTAATAACTAAAATGAAATTATGTCGTATTTATTTACTTATTCTCCTCAAGGTATGGTATAAAAATTTAATTACTCGAGTACTATTTAATTTAAATTGGTATATTGAAAATAATAATTTGTATGAAATTAAGTGGGATTTTGGCGTAGATGAATTAGGGCTAGTGGTAGTAATAATAATAAAAAGTCTCCTCCTTTCTCATCTCTCCGTCGTCGGATCTTGAGGCTTCACCTCTCAGATTTCTCCAATCCCATCGCCCAATCTCTCTCTTTCCCTCCAATTCCAGCGCGCCAAATACAAATCCCAAGGTACACCACTTTTAACACACACAAATGCTTGCACTCTGTGTTGGAATTTCCATATTCTTATCGTGTAATTATCTGAGATAATTTAGATAAACTCTGTTGAGTTTTTGTTTTGTGATTCTCTGCGGTGATGTTTAAGAATTTTTTAATTTTATTTATTAATTTTTCGGATGGGCTAGGGTTTCTTTCATTGGTAAAAGGATGGCGGACAGTCCAGGCGCTGCCGGTGGAAGCGGCAGCCACGACAACGACGGCGGCGGAGACCAGAGTCCACCGTCGAGCATGCGTGAGCAGGATCGGTTCCTTCCGATTGCGAATATTGGCCGAATCATGAAGAAAGGCCTGCCTCCTAATGGAAAGATCGCCAAGGATGCAAAGGATACCGTTCAGGAATGTGTATCTGAGTTCATCAGCTTCGTCACCAGCGAGTACGCTACTTAAAATGCTGAGTAACTGCTTGCTTATTATAACGTTGTTGTGATGCAGAGCTGCGTAGCAGTACTAAATTTTACACAAAATCATATCTAAAAAATGTTGAAATCCAGTTCTATGATCTTTAATTCGCCTCCGTTTTGAGTTCAGTTTAGATTTGCAAAAAATGGCACTCGAGCTCTCAAGTCAGTGTATAAGCGTGTGACTAATGGTTCTGTATGGTTGTAGAATGAATTCTCTTGAGTTGTGTATAGGTGTAGAGTAGATTATCTGTCCTCTTTAAGTTTTATACATTAGTGATATGTGTTGAACAAATTATTCTCTCTTTACCAGTCTTTTAGATAGATTAAGGGCATATAGCGCAGAAGATAGGGTTCATTTACAAGTGATGTAGATATAAATAGGGCCGTACAATGTGGAAGATAAGGTATTCTTTTTCGTTAGAAGAAACTTGTGTATTTATAGTGATTTAGACAAAGAGAGAATCCTTCTTTGAACGGGGTTGCACTTATACGAGGTTTAAAACTGTGCATTAGTTTAGCTATAGCTAAGACTGTCATATTTGTTAAGGTGCACACGACTTTCCAGAATTTAGGCCTTTTCTAGAGCACAGAACTGGTAGTGCAGGAGTGGCTTGATGGTAGACTTGATTCTAAAGAAATGAGTCTCTCTATTTAAATAACTTATTACTGATTCACCACTTGAAAAGGAAGAACAACCCATCTTCCAAAACTGGAAGATATGAACTGTTCTATTCCTTTTCAATATACACACTTATTTCACTGTTACATTTGATAAAACTAGTCTATATGCTTTGCGCTCGGTAACTGCCTGCAAATCCGTCACCCTTACCTCTCCCTCTGACCTAGTTGGCCTTAGATTCGTCTAAACATTAGTAGAAACACTGTACAGAATCCATATGCTTTGTGAATATCATGATCTACTTAGGTTTTAGCTCTACTGGTCATGCTGTGTTTTCTATGTTTTATGGTTCAATTTTCATTTTGTTCTGTATTTGTTGAATAGAGCAAGTGATAAGTGCCAAAAAGAGAAAAGGAAGACAATTAATGGGGATGATTTGATGTGGGCAATGGCTACTTTAGGTTTTGAAGATTATATTGCCCCACTGAAGATCTATTTGGCTAGGTACAGAGAGGTATGAGAAGTTGCCTTATCATGTGTGGTTCTATTTTTCCTTTCTTTTATGTTCTTATCTCCCAACCCCCCATTCTCTCCTCAGGGAGCTGATTTTAATATTTGAACTTTTCCATTGATATTCATTAGGATGAATTAGCTGAACTCTCCCGCATTTAGGGTGTGTTTGCAGACTCTATTAACAGCTTTTAGAATCACTTATTTTCAAAAGCTGCATAGCTTTTGAAAATAAGTGATTCTCCACTATTTTGTAGAGTTTGCAAACACATGTTATATTCTCACAGTTCTTTTTTCTCTCATCACTTACTATAAACTAATGATATATGAGGTCAATCTAACCCTTGCCTCTCTTTTTTGGTGGGCATCTCCATTGATATCTTGGGTCGGCCTTAAATTTTCAGTTAGAGGTATGAAAATATGGATGTTCTATTACTTTGTTCTAACATGGTTTGGTAGTATAAAATGTATTAACTGTGAGCTATATAAGAACAGGGTGACACCAAAGGACCTGCCAGGGGTGCTGATGGATCTGCCAAAAAGGACCCCCTTGGAACTCAGCTAGGTTCTGATGCACAGGTAATATTTTGAAATTGTTTGGTGCCATCCTTATCTCAGAGTTTTAGCATCATTCGTATGGCAGAGATGTCACTCATAAACGTTTTTTTTCCTGTTTTCCCCTACCCTTGTGGTCGACTTTGACAGTTTCCTCATCAAGGTTCTTTTTCACAAGGTTACAGCTTCTCAAATTCTGAAATCGAATATTGAGTAAGTTTCCCCCACCCCGACCCCTCTCTGTTGAGAATAGAAAGGAAGAAAAGAATCCGTAACCTGTTTCTTTCTGTACCTCTTATTATATCTTGTATGTATAGTTTACTCTGGTATTATATTCAGTATGTGATCACCACACTATTTTATATACTTGCATCTTTCTGTTCGTTAATTGAAGTTTTTCATTACACATGCTGGGAGATATTAAGCTTTGTCTATATTGCCAGTTATTGGGTAATGGCTCAAATTAGTATGGGTTGGTCTCTTGTGAGACTATTGAACCCTTTAGTTAAGGTCACCCACCCATCAAATTACCTCTGTTAGTTTTTTCCAAGGTAACATGATCTAAACTAAATTAGAACTTTAGTGAAATATGACTCCTAAAGATACTTAGATCGTCTCACGCAAGCTTTTGTGTAGAGTTATTGTTTTATGGGGGAATTTCAACCAAGTACAAAGTGAAGTATTTTATATCAACCAGGTACAATGTGCAAAAATTGGTTTGCATTACAATGGTGTAGTGCAAAAAAGTTTGTCTTCTGATCTGAATCCATTTTTACATTATTGCACTGGTTGATATTATGTTGCGAATCTTGTATCTGGTTGAAATTTTCCCTTGTTTTATCAACTGAGATTATGCTACTCTCGGACTCTACACAGGAAACATTTAACCTTTTTTTTTAAGATAAAAACTCATATGAGACGGTGTCATACATGAGACGGGGTACAATTTAACACAAATCACACCCACCCCTCCCAAAGCGTGAAAGCGATCTAACGCTTACTTATATCCCGCCTCACCGCGATATCGCCCCAAGTGTCTTTCTTTCTTTTTTAATTGTTTGTGGTGACTTTATAGTATTTGATAGTAGTTTGTAACGAATGAAACAATTGACACTGGAATTTGGGGAAGAAAAAAAGGGCAGAAAATACATGTAGTTTGTTACTATGTGATTCAAACATATATGTGTGTACTGCGTTGAGATCATTGTCTTGGGAATTCTATGGTGATATTTATTTTATTCTAGGTAAATAGATGTTGAATAATCCACAGCAAACGATTAGCGAATAGTAAACTAAAGTCCATTTTCTGAGCATGTGAACGTCACGTGTCGATGTACGTTGGACATGTGACTTGTGAGAGACGCGATGTAGATTGAAGGAGGGCATATAATTTGGATCACCAAATTGCAGGAATAATTTTGGTAGGAAAAAGACTTAATGATTTATGTAATTATGCTGCATACGTAGAACAGTTGTAAATGTTATCCTTTTAAGCTAAAAAGTTGCATAAGGGGCACACCTCGTCGTGGACATCATTTCATGCCCACACGTGCTGCCACCCCCATCCCACACCACCCTGCCTTGAGGGTACACTCTTTAATACAAATTGCTAGAATTTCATGTTTTTTTAAATGTATGTATTATACGTATTTGAAGAACACTTGCGTGAGACGGAAAATAATTTTGGCACGGTGCTTTGAAACATTGGAAGGGATGAGCCTTGATTTGTGCTAATTTTTAGCCCGATTTGTGTATGAGATCGTCGCATATGAATTTTTGTCTACGCATCGATATATGTAAAAATGTAAAATTTAGGGCGAAAAGGGCCTAAAATAAAGCCCAAACTTGAACGGACTGTTACTATAGAAAACGCCCATGGTGTCTTTTTTTATCAGTAAACAGAGAACAGTTTAATCAATTATCAATATAAGGAATACCCTTCTCAAAATCATCCTAGGATAATCCAAGCCTATTTAAGAAAGAAAAATAAAAAATCACCATATCCACGCCCTAACTTCAAAACTATCAATTTTCACTCACATTACACTCAACCCCTTTGAAAATAACCACTTCCACGAAATCTAAACAATACACTCAGTATTATCATGGCTAAAGGAAATGTTAAAATTATTTCATTTGACATGATTCCTACCATATTAGCAAACGTTCATTCGGTTTAAATAACACAAGTATAAAGAATATCATTATTTTATGTGTGCTGCTTTGTTTTTTATTGTCATTAAAATAATAAGTATTGACTAGACTTTGACAACTGCAGTTGCAGTTGCAACTGTACTTGGGATGCTAAATGCTCTATAATATTTGGATAATTGGATTTTGGACAGTAGGTTAATTATTCGAAGGGTTATTTACATTCCAATATGTTGAATCCATTGTCATTATTTTGGTGTTATATACATAATAATTTCACATATTGCGTACACGCAAATATGTGACGCCAGATATTTAATTCATTATTACAGTGGTTTTCAGTACACCATGAATGTAGAATAAAACTTGAGTCATAGAGAGCAAAATTACTTGTATACCCTCGTCACTTTGCCAGCTGAGAGCATGACAGTTTCCAGCTAGCACCATTATCCCTCGACAATGGTTCCACTTCCAGGCTTCCACCCCAGATTATACATATATTATATATACAATTCTCTTTTAAAATTTTAATTTTATTGATATGTGGTCAATGGTCAAATAGAATTTTGGGATGGTAAAAATTGGGCGTAATTGGTGAACAGCTGGCCACGTTAGGAGACAAAGCATGGGAGCATATTAGTCTGTGCACCTTCATCATTCTCACGGTGCCCTTTTCCAACCTTCCAATTTCACCCCCTTTTCTGCTTTCTCATTTCCAAATAATCACCTTGTCATAAATATGTACTATATATATATATAACGAAAAAATCCAATTAATTTCTTGTAGTTTATCATAAACTTGTATTATGCATATTTCGTAATGTAGAAATTTTGTGTAAAGATGAAATAAAATAATATATTAGAAAATCCCACTAATTAAAAATTAAATTGCATTAGAAACTTAATAAATGGGCAAAATATGCAGAAATAATATATTTCTTACGAACTAATTATAACTAAGGCCCACTGTGAAAGGGCTTGGCAATGTTGTACAAGACAATTTTAATTAATGGGCTTATTGACACGCTCTGGCCCAACAATTACCCATCATGAGGACTACCCACCACATTACACATTTACACTCCAACCATTCCGTCATTAAGCTAGTTTTAAATTACTTTTGTGTATCAAAACTTGACATCATAATTTTTCATAAATGGATAAAAATTACGGGTTGATCTTATCTTTATCTTTATAAATGTAAAAAAGATGTTGAAACTCATTAATATTTGAATAGCTTGAACTCATATTTTATCCTTCAAGTATATTAAAAATGACCTAATAAATGTTCATTTTGTTCTGCAAAAAAAGCACATTATCTTTGTTTCATTTGATCAATTTAATTTACGTTAAATCTTTTATCAATTAAAAATAAAAAAATGATTTTATGTTGTACGATGAATTAAAAAGATAATTAGGAAACACGAATTTGATCATATGCTCGCAGGTGGGCACAAACTTATATGCTCACCGCTTATGTGGCGCGCCACATATGCAATGTCATCACCATCATTTAATTAGTTTCTTTAATTAATTAAATCTTCACATTAATTATATAAACATAGCCCTAAACACATGAACCATTTGGGCCGGGTGAACAATGAACCACTCGGGGCGGGTTTGGTCCGGGCGATTAATTTTTTAATTAATTTCTTTAATTAATTCAATCTTCTCATTAATTATATAAACATAACCCTAAACCCATGAACCATTTGGGCCGGGTGAACAATGAACCACTCGAGGCGGGTTTGGTCCGGGCGATTAATTTTTTTTAAATATAATTAATGAAATTGAGTAAAATATGGAATATATATAAATGAAAAGATTGAATTAATTAAATAAATTAACTAAATGATGGTAAAGACCTTGCATATGTGGTACGCCACATAAGCGATGGACATATAAATTTGTGTCCAGCTACAAGCATATGGGCATATGATCAAATTCGTTACAAAACAAGAAAAAAATATAGATAGTGAATGGGGGTTCCACGTGCAGTGGTAGTAGTGCGCAACTCAAGTCTCAAACATACATACGTCACATCCAATAAGAAGACAACTAAAGGGCAATTGGAATTTTGATAAATTCTTGAATAGTAAAACTGAGATTTTTTTTTATATATAAATTTGGCTGTTAAGTTATACTCCCTAGGTTCCATTCAATAACAATGTGCTAATTATGTTCACAAGCAGAAATGAAGATCTCATATATTTTTTTTTATGAGAGCGGTTATATAATATACATCATGACACATTGACAGTGGGTCAAATGGGGAATCTACTATTTCAGTTTTGGTTCATGGATGATGGCGGATAACATGTAGATAGAAAAATGAGGATGAGAGTAATCCAATTGAAAAGTAAATTTGTGTTTGGTTAAGGATAAAAAGTAGAATTTGATGAAGTTTTATGTCAAATTAAAATAATGTTGTATTAATTTATTATTGCTAGTTAGTGTGATAACGATTGAAGTGAGAAAAAAATATAAAAGATGATAAGAAAAATAAATATCGTATGGTTTTATGGTAGAATGAGAAAAAAATGATGATATTATTTTATGGGGTTGTAGGAAAATAGGTGTGTAAATGTATTATAGGGATGAACGAGTATTTTAATAGAGATTTAGATATGCAAATTCAAGATTAATTGGGATGAGGACGAGTCATCCCTATCCAGATGACATTATCTCTTTCCAAACACAACTAAAGATATTGATGATGTTGTCATGGCCCGATAGTAGAATAAATTATTGTAATTGATTATCTTAGATAACTATTGTACTGGATTGCCTTTAAAAAAAAAGATATTGAGTGTAATAAATAAACTTAAAATTGAAATTAAGCTTTTAACATAACACACAATGAGACCTTCAAACGAGTTCTCAATCACGATTCAAGGCATTCCAACTAGGGGTGGAGGAAATATCGAAAATACCGGTATATCGCACTTACCGTACCGAAAAATATCGATTTTATCGAAATTTTCGGTATACCGAAATTTTCGGTACGGTACCATACCGTACCGAAAATTTCGGTACGATAACGGTATGAAAATATAGAAAATTTCGGTATACCGAAATACCAAAATATTTCGGTATACCTAAATATTTTCGGTATACCGGAAAAATTTCCGGTATACAGGAAAAATATACCGGTATACCGAAAAATTTTCGGTATACCGAAAATATTTCCTGTATACCGAAAATATTTCGGTATACCGGTATATATTGAAATTTCGGTACGGTATCGGTATGTAATATCGGCATACCGAAAAATTCGGTATACCGAAATTTCGGTATACCGAATTTTCGGTACGACAACGGTATGAAATTTTTCGGTATCGAAAATTTCGGTACGATAACGGTATGACGAGAAAATTTTCGGTATGCCGTACCGTCCACCCCTAATTCCAACCATTACTGAATTCATATGCAAATCAAATATTTTTCTAAAGCTTGACTATCCTTATTAATTTAGTTATTCCTTATTATCTCCATGTAAATCTCAATTTCTAAAAATATTTCAACAATTTCACATTATAATTGTAGTGTTTGACTAGTTATATATGATAAGTTACAGTTAATAAGGTTGAATGTTCGGAATTTGTCTTCAATTAGGCGTCGTAATATATATGCATTTTATTCTATAATAAAATAAGACAATTTTTTTCTTTATAGAAGAGGGACGGGAACTTTCTCCGCTTATAAAATGAAATAATTATTTTTACGCATTAAATACATTGTACAATTAAAATGTATATTTAATTGAATTCGTTGAATAATATTAGTTGGACATTGTGAGTACCAACAAAATACTCAACTCATTAAAAAGCGGATGCCTAATATATGCATTATGATCGCTGTTATTCATATAACATTCAATAATCACCAAAAATTCAAAATTCACACAAAATCTTAAAATTTACCAACATAATATCTGAAATATATATTAAAAATCTAAATCAAATTTCATATAGCAATAAATGGCTTAGCTATTAAAATTGATTGAAAGAAACCAGCTGTTTTGGTTTGGGCTCGCCATATTTATGAACCTTTCAACTTTCTCAGCACACCAAATCTCCAATAATAAATACAGTACTGCATGAAAAAAAAAAAGGTAAGGAAACCAAAATCAATTACAGATGTACTAAATTGTGTAAATATGACAAAAATTTGTATGAAACATTTATATATATAAATCGAATCCCATCTAATTAAGTTTTAAAAATAAGTAACTCAAATACTAATATAAAGATTCGTCTCATATATAAATTACAAAATCGTCTCACATAAAATTCTTCATTAAGTAAAAAAAATGAAACATACACTTGCATGAGACCGTCTCATGATGTGATGGGTCATAAGCTAGACATTGACATTTTAACATTTTAGGAAGGATGAGGTGAAGAAGGACAAATATACTCATTTTAATAACAATAAAAAGATTTATAACCATTTTAATAAGAGCATCCACAATGGATGAATGATTTTTCATCCATCCATCTCATCTACTTTTAAATATTGAACTTTTTAAACAAATTCTCACAATGGTTCATTTAACCATCCATCCATTCACTATTTATGGGTCCCACCATGACTTCATCCCACTTTATGCATATTATAATTATAAAGAATTATATTATTTTTTAATATTGATATTATTAATCAAAATATTAAAATAAGATAGTAATTAATTATAAAATAATTCAAAGTAAACAAAATTGAGAAATTAATCTAAGTAGAATATTAAATTAAACATTTAGATTACTTGAAAGTTAGGAAACGTAACATTCAATTAAAACATTACAATGAATTAAAACATTCAATTGTTAAAAAGTTTCAATTCACATGCATATTTGAAATTAATCCAAATTTTAAATATAAAAAATTTATAAGTTTACATATATTAAAAAGCATAAATAAAAATAAAAAAATGAAAAAGTACTCTCTTATGTCATCACATTTATTTTTTTGCAAAAAATATACTTTCTCTTTCCATCCATTCAATTGGATGGATGACACTCTCTCTCAAATCCAATGAAAACCCACAATGGTGTTAAACAACAACTTTCATCCATCCAATGGTTAAGCATCCATTGGATGGTACACTGTGGATGCCCTAAGAAAACAAGAAATATACTCATTTCACTTTTTTCATCAAAAAATACCCTCACCCACCATTACCCACCCATCTCTCTCTCTCTCTCTAAAAGTAAATTTATAAGTATGTGTTAATCAAATATTTCATTTAAATGCATATTATAAATTTAAAATTAAGGATATGAGGTCAATAAAATTTGAATTACTAGGTTTAGTGAAATTATTATTAAAAAAGATTTATTTAATTTTAGAAGTGAAAATAATGGTATTTATAATTGTAAAGAATAAAAAAAGATATTTGGTCCACATCTTAAATTTATTTATCATTATTTTAATATAAAATAAATATTTATTTATTAATTTTATTAATGCAATATATTAAATATCTATTGTAATGAATTATTTGATACTTTTTTTATTTAATTTAAAAAATTAAGATATATTAAAAATAAATAAAGATGAATATATCTTATAAAATTAAACCTATTGTTTAATTAAGTCTTAGTAAATAAGAGAGAGTGTGAGTTATGTGGGTATAAATCATTTTTTCCAATAAGGACATATATGTATTTTTACTAGCAAATGGGTAATTTTTTTTTTCTTTTATGAAATGAGTAGATAACTTTAATTGTTAATGAATGTGGGTATATATTTTTTTCTCTCAAAGATGAGTGTGATTTGTACTCGATTGTACTACGTCTCATTTATAAAAGAGAAAGTCTTGTGTGAAATATTGCACACTAGTGTTATGTGCAATACAACATAAATAAGGTAAAAATTACTTAAAATTTGCGGGTCTGGGCGCGGGTCGGGTCTGGGCGGGTCGGGCGCGGGCAGGGCGGGCAGGACCCGGGCAGTTGGTTCAGGGTACGCATATGTATTTATAGAAGGATATTTTTATCAAATATGTATTGTAGCCTAGTGGTTCAGGTTTGTTGCTAATAAATTTGGTTGCAGGTTCAATTCCCACTGTACGCATATTTTTTTTTCTCAAATTTTTGTGTGTTACTACATCTATGTATAAGTGTTACTACAGTATTATATTACGTGTTACCACATGAACAAAATCAAGATAAAGCGAAAAAAAAATCACAAATCGAAATTTCTCAAATTTTTGTGTGTTACTACATCTATGTATAAGTGTTACTACATTATTATATTACGTGTTACCACATGAACAAAATCAGTACAAGCGCGAAAAGAAATCACAGTCCAGAATTACAGATTTAAAGAACAATTTGATGTGTTACTACATGAACAAAATGAGTGTTATCATATGGGAAAAAAAGTGTTACTACATTAACAACATAATTTTTTTTCACAAATTTTTGTGTGTTACTACATCTATGTATAAGTGTTACTACATTATTATATTACGTGTTACCACATGAACAAAAAATCAAGATAAAGCGAAAAAATAAATCACAAATCCGCAGAATTACAGATTTAAAGAACAATTTGATGTGTTGCTACATGAACAAAAAGAGTGTTACCATATGAGAAAAAAAATGTTACTACATGAACAAAAATCAGTACAAACACAATCTTAATCCAAAATTACAGATTTTTTATTTTTTTTCTCAAATTTTTGTGTATTACTACATATATGTATAAGTGTTACTACATTATTATATTACGTGTTACCACATGAACAAAATCAGTACAAGCGTGAAAAGAAATCACAGTCCATAATTACAGATTTAAAGAACAATTTGATGTGTTACTACATGAACAAAAAGAGTGTTACCATATGAGAAAAAGAGTGTTACTACATGAACAAAAACCAGTACAAACGCGAATAAAATCTTTAGTCAAAAATTACAGATTCTGAGCAGCAATGAAAAAAAAGTCTTGAAGAATCCAATTTCATCACACACTTTGTGTTGAGGGGTAATTCAAACATCACACACATATTTTCTTTTCTTTTCGTAGAATCCACATCGAAATCCAAATTGAATGACCTGGTTTCATCCAATAATCGGAGCGAAAAAAGAAAATTAGGGCACGAACGAGAAAGAAGAAAGCCCATGAAATTCGCCAGAAGAGAAGAGGAAAAAGAGGAAATCTGACCGCGTCGGCTGCGCGCGCGAGGAAGAAGATGAAGAAGCCCATTGACCCACCAACAATCTGCCCTAAAATCCATTTTCCTGACCGCAAGAAAAAAAAGACACAATTGCACGTATCACTTGTATACAATATTGCACGCAAGTTTTTATCTATATAAAATTGTAATATATATAGAGAGAGAGAGAGCGCGCGCATTGATGTTGGCCTCAACCCAAAATCCATCTGTCTGTCCTTCTGTCGTTCCGTTTTATAATATTCTCGCATATACATACATATAATCATAATCATATATGCACCCCTGCATTTCTCTCCATTCTTAAAAACTCTTAATCTTCTTCAACCCCTGTTACACACTCCTTCTGATAACGATGATGATGAGTAACAACAATGGCGGCGGCGGCGTTCAAAACTTGGGCGACACATCTCTGACCAAAGTCTTCGTCGGCGGTTTAGCTTGGGAGACTCCAAAAGAAGCAATGAGAGACCATTTCCACAAATACGGCGACATTCTCGAAGCCGTCATCATCTCCGATAAGCTTACCGGCCGATCCAAGGGCTACGGCTTCGTAAGTTTAATCAATTTTTACTGCAATCATATCTGTATCTATCTATCTGTCTATATATATATAATCAAGTAAACTAACGATGTCGTTTTGTTAATTTGATGAATTTTAATTAGGTCACATTTAAGGACGCTGATGCGGCGAAAAAGGCGTGTGAGGATCCAACTCCGACGATCAATGGCCGCCGCGCGAACTGCAATCTCGCCGCCCTTGGAGCTCGCCGTCCTCGCTCTTCCTCCACCGCCGTCGCCGCTGCGAACAATCCGCCTCCACAGCAGGGTAATTGTTTTTTCCAATTGGAAATTTGGAAATTAATTTTAATTGATGTGAAATTTAATTGATTGATTTATTTTGTTTGGGTGATGAAAGGTAGGGGTGAATGTTGGTCCGATGGCCGGAGCATCAACGCCGCCGCTGCCACCTCTGAATCACGTGCAATGGTACTACCCGACGGGAACACAGGCAGCTGCGGCGGCGCCGGCGCTGGTTCCGTTTCACCACCACCACAATCACCACCATCAAGCTGTTCCTTTCTACGGATACTCTCCTACATACATTGCAACGCCTGATATGAATTACAACCATGTAAGTACACTCTCAACTTTGTTGCAGTTTTTAAAGTTCAATATCATCGAATTATATTTCCTTTTCTTTTATTGCATTTTGAAGATGGAAAAATATCGAGTCTGAGTAAAAATATACTAATGTTTGTCTGTATAGTGTATACCTTAATTTGAGTGTGAATATTATTAATATATTAGTTAATTATCATTTTTGCAATTTATACAATTCTATGTAATATATTAATTCTCAGTATATGTATATATTGTGTGTGTTTGTAAACTTGCAAATAATAAATGTTAGTATCAATTTTGAAGATATGACTTTTTTTTTAGTTACATATATATGTCGATTTGATGTCAATTAACCCCTTTTGTTTATGAGGAGGTCTCTGATTTCTGTAGCTGTCATGACACAGCTTGTATATATACTATATATATTATATAGTAACTTAATTATGATATTTTCTCGAATGGAAATATTACAAAAGTCCACCCCATTTCTAAATGGAATGAAGTTTAGAAAGATGAAAATCAGGATAAATATTTTCCTATAATATTTCATCTTAGAATATCCCACAGTCAGAATCATTTATAAACAGCAAATGCATGTAACTGCCAGTATCCATAAACAGTTGTGATTGTTCTAAAAATATAGTAAATTTTTTGTCATCCATTAAAAAGAGGTGGTCTAGTGAATTTATTCCGCTAATCAATTTGCAATAATATCCCACCAAGATCACATATTATAATGAAATGGTATTTATTTATCATAATTTTGTCAACATTTTATTTCTACAGAAGGTAGGTTATACCGGTGGGTCCTACATGAATGGGCATTTTGGTCAAGTGTACCCAGGGCAGCCTATTGTGGGAGCAAACACATTGATGCCGATGTACCCTTTGTACCATTTCCACCAATCACAGACAATGGGTCTTCCGGCCCACTTGTACTCTCCGACAGGGGCTGGCCCAATACCCACTGTCCCTGCTATCATATCTAAGCCCACATCTATTGCACCCCCTAATGCAGGTACTCATTCTTCAAACTTGGCCCACTATATAGGCCCAATAAATAATAGATTATATATTTATACATTTCACATTTTTTATTTTATTTGGAATGATGGGAATAAAAGATGGCAAAGTATAGGGTGAACACGTTTCACAAAAAACTGGTTAAGGGACATGACTTGTATTATTAAAGAATATTAATCGTGATAACTGAAGAGTCATATACTTTCCATTCATATTTGAAAAAAGAAAATGCTTGTTACAAGTCATGTATACTCTTTCTGTAAATCTAGATCAAATAGCATGCTCTTAACTTTTTTTGCCATGTATCAATTAAAAAAAGAGGGAACTACAGAAGAATCTTTGAATCACATGGTCCAAAGTGACTTGAACATGACCATGTGAAATTGCAGCTAGGGGAATCATAAGATGTAGTGGTAATTAAATTAATGTAATTTTACAGAAACTATGATACCATTTTTTTATATTAATATTTGGTGTGAAGATAAAGAGGATCATGCCATGCCATGGTATATTATTTTATTTTTTATGATGATTGTGAAGTACTGATATCACATATTACAG
Organism: Stenogyne calaminthoides; assembly: GCA_037126765.1. Classification (NCBI taxonomy): domain Eukaryota; kingdom Viridiplantae; phylum Streptophyta; class Magnoliopsida; order Lamiales; family Lamiaceae; genus Stenogyne; species Stenogyne calaminthoides. The sequence goes on from JBBCBC010000042.1 coordinate 3,944,406, forward strand.
TTTGTCTGGCTGTGGAATAAATAGGTACAAGAGTTGGGCTACACAGTTGAATCTAAAGAAGGAAAAAAAAAAAGAAAATAACAAGGGAAGGAGTGAGCTGCTCTGAGCAACAATATTATCATATATCTGCAGTGGCTCTTCTTTTCAATTTATTATTTTTATTTTTTAAATTTTATTTTGGAAACATTAGGAATCTAATTCATTCATTGTTATTACAAACTACCTGTTCTCTAACCTGCATGATAAATCTCAACTACAGGAAATATTGTAACCTTTATCATGTTATGATTATTCTTCTCATGCTTTATGAGAAGTTTTTATGGATTAATTGAACCGGAACTTATAATCCTTCTCTTAATATTATCAATCGAGTGTGTCTACTGTGAAAATTTCCATGTATGAAAATCTATAAAATTGTCCTAAATCAATCATCTACACCCTAAACACTAAATAATGAACCCTAAATTATGACATATTCGGGCCGGGTGAACCATGAATCACTTGGGCTGAGTGAACCATAAACCACTCAATTTTGTCTTATCTTCATCAATTACAGAATTTTGTTGTAAATTAAAGTTTTTTCATGTATGAAAATTTTCATACTAGACTTTGTCTTATCATTATATGGTATAATTGATTCGATCAGTATCATTGTACAATAGATATATAACATATATAGCATGCAATTAAATTATAAATATTTGCGCCTGAACATCCCACTCTTTTTTGTCCCTAAACCTTAGATCATATATACAACTTATGAATTGAATGAGTAATTTGTCAGCACCAGCACAAGGATAACTGTTTGCATCTCGGATTTAGGTCCATTTAAGGGTTAAATTAGTGTCAATATGTTTTTTATCATTAAATTTTATCAATTTATTATAATAAGGAATTTTAATAAATAAAACGTCAAAAAATATAAATTATTTTTAATAATATATGGTGAACATAGTACATATAATACCTTCTCAATAGAAAAAATACACAAATTATAAATATAGGATCCGATAATTGCTTGTAACAGTGATAGGCATAAGAATGGACATCAGATTGGGTAGTTTGGGTTCTCAAGTAACCAAAATTTCGAATAGCAAAAAAAGTACCCAAACCCGATTCGAAAATTCAGGAATCCGAAAATTTGGATAGAAAAAATAGCACAAGTACGATTCGAAAAATCAAGTACCCAAAACACCCGATTTGTTTAAAAACAAAATTGAAAAAAATGACAGTTACATATAAAATAAAAAATTGGGTATCTGATTTGATTTCCGATACCCGATCTCATAACTTCCAGATTGGATACCCGATAACCGATCACATATTGATACTAGGCATGCTAAAAAAAACCGGAACCGGCGGTTCGAACCGGAACAACCGGTTCCATGGTTCCGCTGTTCCGGTTCCTGAACAGAACCGAAACCGTAAAATACACGGTTCGGTTCCGGTTCCATCATTTCTAGAACCGCGAACCGCAGGTTCGGTTCGAACCGCCGGTTCTCATGTTTTTTTTTGTTTTTAATTTCAATGGTTTAGATCTCCTTCAACTCAATCCAATGACTATAATAATTTGTAGTATACTACTAGCCTTCTACTAGTTTTACTAATTTACTATTGTTGCATTTTAATATTGTTCTAATGTAGAATTATTTGATGATGTATCAATTAGACAATTATCATGTATTTATAATTATCTAATTATAAAATTATGTATTTTTAACTATTGTAATCTTCCATTTAAATTCCCATAACAATAATTTGTCATCTACATGTACATTTCTTCAAATTTTAGATCCAAAAATTAAAAAAAAAAAATTAAAAAAAAAGGGGGAGGAACCGCCGGTACCGGCGGTTCGGAACCGGAACCGAAACCGCCTTGGCCACGGTTCGGTTTCGGTTCCACCCTCAAAAATTTTGGAACCACCGGTTCGGAACCGGAACCGGCGGTTCCGGAACCGTGAGCATCCCTAATTTGATACTAGGTACCCATGCCAAAATAAAATGCCCACTCTTTGATAGGCCCATGAGAAAAGCCTGGCCCATGAAACGCAGCCTCCATTCATCTTATTGGGCCCCAAGGCCCCCCACCACTTCTTCCCCCACCCCACCCCTTCCCTTTCCCATCACTCGCCCCCATCTTCCGTTCCTCTCTACTCTACTTACCTTTCTGTCCACTCTTCTCCCGCCGTCGCCTCTCCGTCTCCGTCGCCTTCCAGGTTTCTTCTTTTTCCTCTTCTTAGTTCTTACTTCAATTTTTTCGACAATCCAAATCTGAAATCTTTTCTTTCTTTCGCGTGTTTTTTCTTTTTTCAAAATTTGTGATACTTTAGCTAAATCTTAAAAAATGTGCACCATCATTTGCACCAAATTGAGTTGGTGCAATTGAATTTTAATTATTTTATGGTTCACTTGGTCCGAGTTATTCATGGTAAAATTGAATCAAATTGCATGATGCAATTCTTGTAATTGTGCATCTTGCAATTGGTGTATTTTTGTTTACTTCATTTTTTTCTATTTTTTATGGGTTTTTAAATATTTAAGTAAAAAGGGGTTGTTCATCTTCCAAAACTTCTGATATTTGTATGTTGATTATGGTGAATAAACTAGGAAAAAGATCTTGGCGTCTCGGTGGCTGATTCGGCGGCGTCTCGCGGGCGACTCGTTGGCTGACTGGGTGTATAAATTCGGATTTGAATGTGTGAGATGTTATTTAATTGATAAAGGGTAGGATAGTCTTTTTGTGTAAAGTTTTTTGTCAAAAATTTTTGGAGGTGTATTTCCTAATTGTGGCGGTGCAAATAACCTGGGCTCTTTATCTAAGCCAATTCGTTGTTATTGGGCTTATTAAAATTTCTATTTTCATGCCTACGCCGAACTGGTAAACGGCAATGGAGGTTTAGACGAAATCCTTTTTCGTGTTGACGCCATAGCTGGGAACTCGAAAGGAGAAGGAAGAGAGGCGAAGCAGAAATGGGTCCATCAGCGAAAGAGATCTACAGGAGTCTTCTGAAAGCGGTGGGGAAACATATTGGAAAAGAACAACACAAATCCCATTTCGCAGATTACATCAAGGAGGAATTCAGAAGAAATATTAACTCCGGAAATACTCAGAATTTGAAGCTCGCCCAGTATTACACTTTCTATCTTAACAACGTCCACCATCATAAGGTACTTTTTTTTTGTCTTGCCATGTTATTAATTTTTCTTTTAATCGCGTGTGTTGATTATTTTCCGGATTTCAGCATCTGGATACTAATATGCAATTAGCACAATTTCGTTTAGGGATTATTATTAGTGTTAAGATTATATACCTGCTCTGCATTTACCTAGTATTTGATTGGATTCAATTGATATTAATTGCATACAATTTAAGCGTGAGTTCAGAAAATTGGGACTTAATAGGATTTTTATGGTAGAATTTAATGGCATGCGTATTAATTGTGAGTGGATATGAGCCTTTCTTCGTGTTTTGCTCGATTTGGGGTTCCCTCACATTCTTGATGGGGATCTATGATCTACCTCTGTATCTTCTTTCTGGAAATTACATCTGCACGTTCTTCATATCATCGAATTTGTAAGCGAATAAAAACAGTTTGCAGGTATTTCTTCATAGAAATACACTCCTTTCTGTCTCTGCAGTGGTTTTTTTTTTTTTTTTTTTTATGTAGTTCATGTAAAATTAGTTAAGTTTTTAACTTCATTCAGCAGCATTAGACGGATGCAACCAGATATATCCTGAATATTGCTTGAGATGATTTTGAAATGGAGTGTCTTTGAGTACAGCTCAAGTGATGTTAATATCTTTTAAGCTTTCTAACTTTTATGCGATTATGGTTGACACAGGACTTGCTCTTCTCGTACAACATTGCAGTGGATAGGTCCGATGAGGTTATAAAAGTACTGGGGAAATCAGCTGCTAGTGTTGGTCTCCAGCTTCCTGAGGTTTACGAGCCATGATTGTTGGTAAGAGGTCATTCTTCGCTCTTCATAATCTACTTCAAGTTTCAAGATTGCTACATTTTTCTCACTTATTTCTCTGTTTGTACTCTGGAGGATAATGTTAAATTGTTTGATATGCTTGATCATGTGGTATTTGACATTCCTGAGTGTCTGATTCAACTTATCTTAAAAAGTTGAAGTTGTTCGCTTAGGGAAGAACCTATTTTGATAATTTATGATGCAGCATTCAGTTAATTACATGTCTAGTATATCCGTAGATGTGGTTCTATAATGACATGAAAACCGCTGGTTCTGTTTCTCTTTGCTGATTTCTTTGTTTGAGCTGTGTCAACGTTAGACGGATTATATTGGTACTTATCTCTGTTCTCATTTTGTTGTAGACATGCGGTTAAATGGAAAAAAGTATGATGAAGGGCTTCATAAAAGATGACAAGGAAAGGCGTAACCCAATCTTATGTTCGTGTCATGAAGCTTTTTGACTATCAATACCCCTTTAACCTTGGTGTATTACAATTTTGTTCAAGTTAATCTCTTTCAAGGGCATATAAGTCCATTCACTTTTAGTATAAACTTGAATAAAAGGAGAGCTGTGATCTTGAAGTGTAGTTGATATAAGCCTTTGCTAGACAGGAATACGCAGTGGTGGTGTTCGAGCTAGCATACCCGATTTTAAGTGTTTGTTGTGTATTTGTTCATCGCTGCTAGTAATTTGCTGTACGAGAACTGAAGATATTCTTGTTCTATGTTGGAACTTAAATCTCAGTCATCACTTGTTGGGTCTTGGTTAAATTGTTATAGCATGTACTGTGTTAATTAAGCTGTTCAATGTGCTAGAACCCTTTTTAGTCGGATGATTGTGTAAATTTGTGGTGAGTTTTCGATTCACAAAGTAATTGGGAAGAACGTTGGATAAGTAATCACTTTAGGGGGGGGGAGAGTTCAAAATTGATAAACAACATTTGATCACTGGATACAGACGTTGAATCTTAGCAAGCTGAATAGGTAAACCAAACCAACATTAACTTTTCTACTCATCGAACGAAAATATGACGTTATTCTTCTTGACAAAATTATGCATCGTATGATCTACCACCTGCGCATTGAGAGAGCTAGTTAGAAACGAAGCAGTACAAATCATTTGTAATTTACAGAAAAAACAGTAAAGGCAAAAGAAGTGCTCACATTAGTATTGCTGAGTTCCAGATTGTAGAAATCCATCTTTTTCTCAAGAAACAACGGCCCTGCATGCCATGTACCCCGATTGAGCTTCACGAACTTGGGACCCGAAATTCTGAAAACGCGCACATACTCAACAGCTGGAGGGACGTAAAAATGACCAGCGTGTGACTTCACCATGTCTGCTCCAGTTTTGCCCTCTGTTTCACTTGGATCTACAATGGATGGTTTTGCGACTCCGAGATACCATGTATGGCCACCGATAGAACCTAGGCATTGTGTAACGTTGGCATGATGTGTAATAGTGGAAAACTCGAGAGGCCTATCCTCAATATGCATGATATAGAACCTGATGAAACACGTTGATGTTAAACGATTTCCTTCTCACCAAAATCCGATGTTTATGGTTAACAAAAGATGTACTACAAACAAGATGAGAATGAATAACCAATCAACTTTGTGATGTCCCAATCAATAATGCAACTACATCAAAAAACATACAAATGTCCAAGAATGACATACTGCAAAAGTTACACGATCTATAGACTTCGACAGCTCTCCCAATATCCACTTTTAACTGATTCTCCAACCCCAGTTTTCTCTCAAACAAAATCGAAGCCCAATGTTCTTTTGCATTTCGTCTAATTGAGGGCACCATTTACTTTTTTTCAAGAAAATTGTTTGTTTCTTCTTAAGTATTTCCTATATAATAGACCTTCTAGTTGTGTGTTTACTTTGATGTGTTCCTCAAATCACTAATATTGGCACTTATCAAACTTTAAGCTTCCTATTCCTGTAAAAAAAAAAGTTAACTTTAAGCTTCCCATACTTTACAAACTCCTTATAATTCTTAATAGGAACCAACTTATACAGGAAACTAGGATTCTGGACAACTAATGTCTCAATTGAAGGTATCTCAATGTTGAGACCAAATTATCTGAGCACCATGTTTAATCAATAAAATTTGTAGGAATTAACACCAAAGAAACCTAATTTCTATTATGTTATGCTTCTTATTTTCCTTTCCCCTTTTCATCATCATCATCAGAACTCTGCAATAGAATTTTCCTCAAAAAATAAAGCACCGGAATCAACAGAATTTGTAACATCACCTAATTGATTAGCACACACACATAAATATCTGAGTTACAACACACCTTGGAATGCCCTGGGAAAGGTCGAGTTGTGCATCGCGAGGCCCGAACTCATCGCCGTCCGGCGACGCTTCGATCACTTGTCCGAATTCCTGGAAGCTCTCCGGAGTTGCTTCAATTGATTTCAGCCTAATCACCGTCGGAGAAGAAGGCACCGACTCATCGGAAGTTTCTGACGCCATCTGATTACTGTACGACAGTGAGTATGCCAAGGATTTTTTGTTAAAATCAGAACAATATCTAAGTCTAACCCTGAAAGCGTCAAAATTAAGGGGATTCGATGGGCAGGAAACAAATATGCGTCTTCGAATTAAGCTTGAAGAGATTCTGGAGGTTGGGGTAAATCCTGCGGCGGCGATGGCAACGTAGATGGATTTGGATGACGGGTGGGATAGGTGGGGAAATGCCAACCACCTCATAAGGCTGCAGCTCTAAGATTTTAGTATAAAACGTAAAATATTTACATAAAATCGACAAATTTTAAAAACAAGATTTATCCCTATAACTAAATGCATTTGAGAATTTTTAAAATCATAGGCTCTCAGATAAATTTATTGACAAATATTTTGTATATAAATTGACGAAAAATACTTTCTATTTTATTTACAAATTTATTTGAGATCTTTTTTTGTAATTATTTAATAATTCAATATCTGTAAAAATTGAAAATTATATTCTCCAAATGCAATTAATAGCAAAAGTAAGAAATTAGAAATTGATTGGACACAATTGATTCTTCCCTTAATTGAAGTTCTTATTTGAATTTGAATTTTAAAATGCTAATAATTCGGTTTCGAAAAAAAAAAATGCTATAATAATTTATAAAAATAGTGGCCCAATGAAATAGAAATTCATTCACTGAAATTGATTAAAGAGAAAAAGAAAAGAAAATGGGTCCAACTCTGCAACTGTCAGCTAGTCGTCCCTTCCAAAACGGCACTCCGATAATTAAGCCCTAATCGGGAACAGAATCACAGCCAAGAAATAATGCCCTCCGCCTCCACGACCACCACCGGAATTCCGCCACAATTAAACCACACTGAACTCATCTCCACCATCACCGGCTTCCTCGGAAACACCAACCCCGCCACCTCCGCCATTCACGCCGCCCTATCTCCGTATATTCCCTACCTAACCCCAGACATCGTTCACTCGATCCTCGCCTCTCCCACACTTCAGCGCCACCCATCCGCCCTCCTCTCTTTCCTCAATTGGGCTAATTCTCAATCTGCCCTTAAACCCCTAAACCCTCTACCCCTCCCCCCTCTTCTCTCTCTTCTCTCCTCCCTAATTTCCCAACACAAATTCGACGATGCCAAGAGTATTCTTCACTCCCAAATCCTCTACGAGCATCCGCGCCATCAGCTCCACCGCCACCTCCTCCACCCTGCTCCGCCTCTCCCGCCGCCATCGAAAACTCTTCTAAACACCTGCATTTTCGCCTACTGCCGTTCCGGGTGGCCCCACCTCGCCGCTCACCTTTTCAAGAAAATGAAGCGCCTTAAGCTTCGGCCCCAGTTGCTGACTCTCAACACATTGCTGAGTTCTCTGGTAAAGAAAAACACTTCTTCTCGGTCTACACATTTTTGTAAAGAATTGTTTGATGATGCCCTGAAACTTGGTGTTTCTCCGAATGTGATTACTTTTAATATATTGATTAATGGCTACTGTTTAGAGTATAATTTTAATGATGCCGTAGAGTTGTTAGGAAAAATGGAGGTGGAATATAAATGTAAGCCGGATAATGCAAGTTACAATACAATATTGGATGCGTTATCTAAGAAGGGGAGATTGCATGAAGTCCGTGATTTGTTGTTGGAAATGAAGAGCAAGGGCCTTTTTCCGAATAGGAATACGTACAATATTTTGGTCCATGGGTACTGTAAGATGGGGTGGTTGAAGGATGCAACTAAGATTATGGAGCTTATGACTCAAGATAACTTGTTGCCAGATGTTTGGACGTACAATATGTTGATTAATGGGATGTGTAAAGCAGGGAGAATTGATGAGGCATTTAGGCTCAAGGATGAGATGGAAGGGTTGAAGTTGTTGCCTGATGTGATCACTTATAACACTTTAATCAATAGGTGTTTTGAGGTTAAAACGAGTTCCACGGCCTTCAAACTGGTGGATGAAATGAGGGAGAGAGGAGTACAGATGAATGAGGTCACTCATAACATCATGATTAAATGGTATTTTAAGGAAGGTAGGATGAAAGATGCCAGTGAGATGGTAAGGAAAATGGAAGATGATGGATATTCGCCAGACTGCATCACCTACAATACTTTGATCAGTGGATTTTGTAAATCTAGTGATTTTGCAGAGGCTTTTAAAATGATGAATCAAATGGGCGCAAAAGGTTTGAAAATGGATACAGTTACACTGAACACAGCTCTACACAACTTATGTCGGGAAAGGAAGCTTAAAGATGCATATGAGTTGCTGAGTTCTGCAAGTAAGAGAGGGTATATTGTAGATGAAGTGAGCTACGGTACTCTTATTGTTGGGTACTTTAAGGATGAAAATGCAAACAAGGCTATGGAGTTTTGGAATGAAATGAAGGAGAAAGATATAATTCCTAGTATAATCACTTATAATTCGGTGATTGGCGGGCTTTGCAAGCTGGGAAAAACAGATCTAGCAATTGCTAAGCTTGATGAACTATTAAAGAATGGATTAGTTCCTGATGAGACTACATATAACACCATTATACATGGGTACTGTTGGGAGGGAAACGTGGAGAAAGCATTTAAGTTTCACAACGAGATGGTTGAAAAGTCATTCAAACCTGATATTTATACATGCAACATTCTTCTTCGAGGACTGTGCAGGGAAGGGATGCTTGAAAAGGCTATCAAACTCTTTGACACATGGATTTCGAAAGGGAAAAACCTTGATGCTGTGACGTATAATACTTTAATCACAGCTTTATGTAAGGAAGGGAGGCTTGAGGATGCTTTGGATCTTGTTGCTGAAATGGAAGAAAAGAAATTAGGGCCAGATAGTTATACGTTTAAAGCCATGTTCGATGCTCTTAATAGTGCTGGTAAAACTAAAGAAGCTGAAGAGCTTTTATCAAAAATGTCGGAGAGAGAGAAAATGATTCAACATTCGGAGCAGATTAAAGATGAACAGGATGCGGTCGCAAGAGAATCTTCCGATGCATCAAACTCAAGTTCCATGGATTGTTCAGGACAGATCAATGAGCTTTGCGCTGAAGGGAGATACAAAGAGGCCATGACTATCTTTATGGAACTGATTGAGAAGGGTGTAACTGTAAATAAGTCCACCTATATTACTCTAATGAATGGACTTATCAAGAGGAGGAAAAGTATTATGAAACCAGCTCCATAATGTTCTGATTTATGCTCTCTTTTTCTGAGCACTGGGCGTGCTTCTTTCTCATGACTTTGCAAGCACACTACGTTGAAGGACACCTGGTATAAACATTTGCCTCTTGTTTTTAGTTAGAAAATTCCATTAGCTTAAACTATGATTGCTTTTTTATTGTAAGGTAATCCATTTTACAAATGATTCTGAAAGTCCCATTTCATGTTTACGGTGTGTATTCTCAAAAACTAGCCTTACTTACTAATTCAATACTTGTGTCTTTGTCGACATCCCCTATTAATAAATTACTCCCCTCCATACTCTAACCATAGCATCTCTGTATTTCCTGCTCACTCTCTCTGTAGCAAATATGTGAGTAAAAACAAATTACTTATACATATTCTTCAAAAGAAAATGACAAAAATTGAGAAAACAATGGACATATTTAATATTGAACAAGTTAAATAAATAAAAATATTAAATTAAAAAAATAAAATCATATTTTCAGATAGATGACTGTACTCTGAATGTTTGTGTGGAAGGTTTGTCTCAAGCAAGCACATCCAAAATTACAATAAAACAAAATTTTTGTTGCGGATGAAATTCTTGAATTTCAATGCTTTAATTAAATTTTGATAAGAAAAAAAAAGGAGAAAAAATAGAAGGGGACACAAAAGAATTAGGAAAATAAAATTATATTTAGTCGAAGCTACATATTCTATCTTAATTTAACAATTGAATAAATAGTGTTGATGGACTTTAATTTTGAACTAAGGATTACAAATTAAATACAAAGTAGAAAATAATATTGGGCTGAACTTAGATTTATATATTAGATTTTACTCAAATATTACATATAGATATATAACAGGTTAGTTGGGGGCTTGCACCGAGTTGGAGCCCGGTGCAGCCTAACCATAGATCCGTCCATGATGATAGTTGAAGAAATATAACTTCAGACTATGAAAATTTATAAATTTTAATTGTAATAAACTTGGGTGTTAGTAGGTAAAATTTCTTAATATATTTTTTTATGCCCGTTAAGAAAAATTTCTGGATCCGTCCCTGGTGCACGGTGCATTCGGGTGCACATAAGACCCACTTATAAGAGAAACAAGAAAAGTATCTTATCTCGTTCTGCACGAACCACTAGTTCATTCAACGACTTTTATCATTAATAGCCACGTACTGCATGTAATAGACGCATTTTGGTCTGCACTGCACAGCATTTTATGCCACGTCGAAAATTAATATTATGATATGATGATTTTTTTTTTTTTTTTTTTGATATAGTTAAAAGGCTTCTAGATTCCTCTTGCTAATTTTGGTTGTACATTAATTAAGTACACCTAATAAATGCGTGATCATTATTTGTAGTCTTTTCCAGACATTCTTCATACTGTGCCTTCAACGTTTACCTGCATGGAATAAAATAAACCCGCCGACACAATAAATATAAATATAGTATTTCAAAAAAATTATATGCGAGGAGATAATGAAGTGAAACAACTTTGTTGTATAATTTATAAACCATACACTTATTGATTAATAACATCTTTTGTTGTGATCGAAGTACAATTATACCTCCCTCTCCTTAATTTAAATTTTATTTATTTATTGCAAACAAATTCCAAATTACTATCCATTTACCACCGGGGGATTACTTGAAAGAAAGAAGTAATATAGGATTCTGTAAAATGACAATAGTGAAAGAAAATAATCAATGTCGGTTGCGGTAAGCAAATATATATATAAATCATTTTGTTGAGCATTGACATTGTCAGTCCACCTTTGCAACTATCCTATATATTTGCTTCATTTTTCTTATCTTTGGTCGTATTTAAGTTTTTTAAAAGAATATGGTTTCTAATTGTGCTAAATTATAAGTAAATGTTAACGGGTTTATTTAGTCAAATTTATCTTGTTTTAGCTATCCTTACTTGACTTCTGAATAGGTATGACCATGAGACGAGTTTGGAACGGATTTAATCTTTTTCAGGGCTCGCCTCATTAAAATATTACTCCCCCGTCCCAATATTACTTGAACACTTGTTTTATTTGGGCGTCCCAACATTACTTGAACACTCCCAAAATGGAAATAACTATAATATTAATACACTCACAACACCCTTATTTTATTCCACTCAAACCCACTTTAACCCACTTTTCTTGATTTGCGGTCAAATTCTAGTGTTTAAGTCATTGCAAGACGGAGGGAGTATATGGCATTAGTCCCTCCCCGTTCCATGTGGGTCCGACTCTTAACACCTAATTAATGTTTTATTATTATCACAAATTTATTCCTGTGCGACTTATACTATATTCTTCTCGCATATATATATATATATAATAAAATAAAACTTTTCTGTTAAAAAGGAAAGAAAGAAAAAGTTGGGGAATAATGACGCAATGCTGACGTTGGGAATGTTGGTAGCCTATAAATAACCGGCATTGCCAATCTACTCCCTTGAGTTGGCACAATGGAATACATCAAAAGTGGCGTCACGATCGAAAAGACAGAAGCTTGCCCATCGTCCACGTCATCAGCTTCATCTCCGGCGGTGGTTCTGAGCCCGTGCGCCGCCTGCAAGACCCTCCGGCGGCGGTGCGCCGCCGACAGATGCATTCTGGCTCCATACTTTCCACCAACTGAGCCACACAAGTTCACCATAGCCCATCGAGTTTTTGGAGCTAGCAACATTATCAAGCTATTGCAGGTAATTAATTAATTAGTCATTAATCTAGTCAGTCTTAGGCTCTTAGCTAGTGTGGACATATGAACAACTTTGTTCATCATTTGCTGCTTAATTTTAATGTAAAACGAAAGAAAGTTTGTAGTTTAGCTTTTTAGGGTAATTTCTTTTTTGCTTCTTCATAGTTTAAGATCATGATCACATGCCAATGCCATTAGTTAAAATTCTAATACACAGTTGAAATTCTGCACATAATATTTAGCAAAATATATATGTTGGGAAAATATTAGTTAACGTTCTATTTAATGCAAAGTTTGATGAAATGAATATGAAATGTTCCAAGTTGAATGCATTAATTCCCTGACATTAATTTGTATCCGTTAAGGCATAGCTTAAAATATGGAAATAGCATGTTTGAGCTATGAAGGTTGAAAGAGACATATGTAAAAGGTCAATGGGAGTAGGCACCTAATTACAATGACACACGTACCTTCTGTACCAGAAATATAATTTAAGAGTTAACTAATTCCAAAATTTAACTATTCTCACTACATAAATAGACAAAAATACAAGAAATTTTTAAGAATTAGGTGCAACGGACAAGGCTTTTTTTATTCATGAAAATTTTTAAGAATTTTTTTTTTATTCATAAACAACTTGAGCACTTAGTCATGCATGATTCTCCAACAGTTGTACGAGTTGGCGAAATGACAGAATCTATAAAAATTATCCAGCAGGCTCTGGAAGGAATTCCAGGGGGGCCCTATGAGAATTTAGAAAGCCGACGCTTTGATCGAATAAAAGATCCCTGATAATTATACTTTTTTACAGATGGAAATCTGGAGACATGATTTTCCATCCAAATTAATTAATGAAATCAACATGTTTCAGGAACTTCCAGAGGGTCAAAGAGCAGATGCTGTGAACAGCATGGTTTATGAAGCAAATGCAAGGTTAAGGGACCCCATCTACGGCTGCGCCGGTGCTATTTGCCATCTTCAGAAGCAGATCGGCGAGCTCCAAGCTGAACTCGCCAAGGCGCAAGCCGAAATCATGAACATGCAATGCCAGAATGCAAATCTACTTGACCAATTTTCCAAGAATCACGACGACATGAATGTTCAAGAAAACTTGCAACAAACGACTCTCACATATGATCATGATCACATCACTTCAACATTCCTTTCTGATGAAGGAAATTTGGGAGTTTCGTGGGAACCCCTTTGGACATGAATTAAGGAGCTACCAAATAATCAAAGCTTAAAGGAGCTAGGAACATATTACCAATATATCAATAACCAAAAAATTTAATTTTTTGTAACTCATGCGATCGTCATTGAACTAGATCTCTATACTAATTATATTTTAGGGGTGTATCGTATGTTATGCCCGCGAGTAGTATACTACTGAATTTGTTCTAGATACACAGTGTGTATGAATATGTATAGATCGTCGATATATATCCATCGATATATAGCACCTACAAAGAGTCGAGGCCCGTATGAAAAGTCATCATATGTGCTTCATGTGAATCTCAACCTACTTTTCTAAAGTAGGAGAAAGTAAAAGAAGAATAAAAACCATTCAAAAAGATATGATGATTTGGGGGGTGATTTGGGGGGTAGGGGGGGACATTAAGGACTAAGAATTCTTGTGTCCCTACATTTGGTTACCTAACTATCATTTCAAGTGATTATTTTTTCTCCATTTATCTAATTGTCAAACTTCCATGCACTTGACCATTGATTATTGAAGTGGCCCTTTCTGTTTTTTTGTACTCTTTTCTTGATCTTACTATTTCTTGAGTTAAATAACTTATATTTAAAGGGGAGGATGATCAATTTTTTGAGATTTCATTCAACTTAAGAGACAGCTAGTTTTTTAATTTTTTTCAGCTCATTAAATGATGTGTGTAATAGATGGATTTAGATTAACTTAAATTTTCATATTGATCAATTCTCAGTTGCATATTTTGCTTAATCTAATATTTTTGCTCACTGTACTTTACTTTCATCAATGTCAATGTACACAGAAAAACTTGTTTTCTATAGTCGTAATTATGGTCCCCCTAGTATTACAAGTTACTTGAAAGGGATATGTGGTTATGTGTATGTGTAGTCAAAGTTTAAAGAGATATTTATTGAATGGATAAAATCTCTGTAAAATGTTTATTACTACACAGTATTCTCCTCACATAAACAGAGAAAAGAAATGAAACAATTAAGAAAAACAAATTATTTATTCATGATAAGCACTTGGTAATCAATTCCTATGTTTATATCCACAAGAGATGACTTATATAGACGCAAATCTTCGTTGAGGATCTTTTTCTAAAGAAATAATAGTGTCAAGCTCAAGCTCGACTTAGACTGAATCATACTCAAGCTTTTTAGAGCTCGGGCTCGACTCTATCAGCTTAACTACTTATATAAAGTTTAACAACCACCAAACATGAATTCACCATTAAACTCATATTCATAAACTTCATCAAAGAGGAAATTTCGGCAAATAGACTTAATATGAACAGATGTGTATCTATCATCATTCATGCTATAACATACAAAAAAAAAAAAAAGAACGGTTACCTAAGGGCATGCATTTAGTCCATGGCCTTCCTTATAAGCTCGTAACCAGCAAAATTAATGGCGCCAAGTGGAGCAACCCAGAAGAATCGGGGAAGAGCTCCTCTGAATAATCCAAGTGGCCCTTCTTCTCGCAGAATACAGAGTGCTACGACTGACATTGTCGATGGCTGTCCCTTGATGGCGGTCATCATCCTCGTCTTTATAACATCGAATGGAGTTGTTAAGACGGCAGTTAGCCCACCAGATACAGCCCCAACTGCGATTGTTTCCCAAGGTTCTAGCTCTCGTCCTAGAACCTTCTGGACAGCCTGAAATCGATCAAGAAAGTGATCATATGTAATAAAAATCAGCAAGTCAATTATATTTAACACATAAAACCAATTTGAAGATAATTTGTACCTTCTTGGACTGAGCATAAAGGCTGGATCCAGCAACGTAGAATGGTAGCTCGCGACAGAGGGTCATACCAGTGCCACGAAATAAACCTCCGAGACCATCTTGCTGCCATGTTCCGACTAGAGCTTCTCCCACATGGTTGAATTGACCAGCCTGCAATCTTTGCTTCAACACCTCACAAGGAATTCGCATTGTTGTCCCGAGAAAAGTGCCCAAGAATGATGCGATGGATTCAGCCTAAAAACCACGCTAAAAAATAAGCATACTCTGATGCTGCTGCTAAATATTGAAAATGCAATGTCCTAGTTTTATTAAATTTTGCCAATAAGACTAAAAAATGTAGCCAAAAATATCTAATAGTCGGCATAAATGGAGATATTGGTGTATATAATCAGAAGATAGACCGTGATTTCCCTCACCTGTATATCTGGAAGTGATGGTGCAGCATTAATCAGCACAACCTTGCTCGCTTCACAGATTCCAGTTCGCAAGCCATGGCTACATTTTTATTAAACTTAGCTTAAAAAAAAAAGGAAGTAATCATTTAGCTCTCAAATTATACCTTGCAAACTGCCCTACTATAGCAGGAATGGAGCCCATGTATAATCCCCTGAATCCAAGTTGAGGAAGCTTTGATAGAATTTCTGTGAAGGAAAGCGTTGATGATGCTTGTACTTGTGTCTGGTCAATAAGTTGGAACATAGGATTCAGATAATATGGAAAATGTAAAGACTAACTATTTCTCTCATATATATAGTTTGTCGTTTCATCCCATATGATCTTTACAGAGAAATATTGAACTAGTACTGCTCCACTCGGCCGAACACTATAACATGCCATACTTGAGAATTCCTCAGTTCATGCCAGTGAGAGGAAATTAGTAAGTGAAATAGCGCATAATGTGTACGCGAAGGTCCCTAATTCTTGACATCAAATAGATCACAATTTCTTTTGATAACATCCATACACTTCAGATTAAGTCCCAGCTTTGACCAAACTCATGAATATAGAGCAAGTGCAGCAACAGATTCCACGAATTTAAGTTTGGTGAATCTTATATTAGCACATCACTCAGCTAGTATGCGCCTATGAACACACTGGTCACAACTTCTTCAAGGAGCACATCACTAAGCTAGTATCTATAATTGGATTTTACATGATACATCAAACATATCAGAACTTAAGTAGGAAACTTGGGGGTGGGGGATGTTATGTGTGCAATTGTTTATTTTGACATTACCTTAACCGTATCAATAGGATGCATTAACAATGTAGAAAATGAACAGGAAATCCCTCCAGCCAATGCTGTTTTTAGAACACTATCTGCTGATATTTCGACCAATGGAACAGTAACAACAGCACTTTCAGAGTCGATACTTCTGTACATCAACGCAAACCGAATATTAGTCTCTACCAAATGTTCGAACTATGTCACAAGCAGCTAAACAGATTAATGACCCAATTATATCCTCAGCTCCCATAACACACATATAAACACACACATAAATATAATGCTGCACAATTACAGTTAAGCTGAAGTACTTAAACTCATTAAGGGCAAAAGAAACAGCAAATTAGAATTGTATTTCCATGGAAACAAATATACTATAACTCAAAATATTTATGCACCTTCTAAATGACTTGTCAGGCGAATCGCCTTCACTCTCATCCCGATTTTCAATCACATCCTTTATTGAAGGAACTCCAAGTAAACTTGTTGGCGTACCTCCTGCAACTCGTGCAAAATTCAAATTCCCACAGGATCCATTCATGTTTTGGTGCCCCATTTTCTCAGATTTAAAGAAAGCCCTTACAAAACCATTAATCACAAATGACAATGCCAACTCAAAACCGAAGCAATTTGACATATTCACATTCATTTTCTCATCCCTAACACACTCAAAATTATAATAATTACTATTTCTTCTACATTTTTCTGCAAATATCTGCAGATATTTCTTGATCGGAAGTTTCCCCCCTTTCCGATCATTTATATTGAAAACCACGCGCCGACCACCATTTGTTGCAATATCATCGGTATCGACATTCGAGTTACCTCTCTTCATAACCCCATTAAAGCAATTGTCAAAATTCTCAGCAACTTTCCGAAAATTCGATTCAAGAGGTGAAAATGCCACCTGAATATTGCTCAATAATATATCGAATTGATCATTCCTTGATGCCGCCATCACTCAAAATCAAGCTCAGTCAAAGCGCACACTAAAATCCCTCATTAATAACTAATCAAGCTGTCATTAATGAAGCCCCATCAAAGCGAAAAGAATAGTTGTGAAGTCAACGCTTGATTTCTCGTTTTGACTGTGTGAAGCTGAAACATAAATTTATTTAGTGGTCCAAAATGGCAAGCCACCCAAAACTCTTGTACTGAAGTGCAAATATGGTTAAACTAAAATTTATTACATTTTAGCCACTGGAAAGAGATTGATGTCGGTCTTGACCCCTCAGTTAAATTGAACTTCTGGTTTTATTTACTAAAATAAGTTGACAGAAATTACTAATTGAATCAGTAATACAGTATATATTAGTTGAAAAAAATTGCAACGGCAGTGTCGAAACGCTTTAAAAACTAATTAATCTTATTAATGTTCAAGATGCGAGTATTAGAACAAATTATTCCACTAATAAAAACAGAGTTTACCATGAATACATTTTCGAATAGTAAAAAGATAATAAGAACATTCAACAATAGAAGAAGAAAGATACAACAATATCAAAGTAGAAACAACTTATTCTTTTTCTCTACGTTTTTCCTACTTCGAAACCAAATTAATTGCCTTAGAATCGACATCATGCAATCGAAGAAAACAATAGCAAGACCAATACCACACTTCATTCCAACTAATACCTTAAAAATCAGAAACAAGTGACACTAAACTTTCAGTGTAAACATCAGCTTCAAGAAAAGTATCCAAGTTTCTTATCTTGGTGCGTCTACACGACCACTCCTTTTCATCAAACACCAAGAAACTCGACCCGTAAACGAGCAAGATTTCGCCCTTTGCACCTATGTACAATGGGGTCGAGTAGGGACCGTTCCACGGATCATCAAGATAAGGAACGGTCACCACTTTCGCCCAAGACTCCCTCACCCCGTACTGCCTCAAAATCCAAACATCCATATTAGTCCTGAAATCACAGAGCACACAAAGACACCCTCCGAGCACTCCCAACGAGGGCAAAAAACCACTCTCACCATACATCGGTTGCTCAACCAATGCACACGTCTCGTTTCCTAAATCGAACGAAACAATATCCCACTTAGAATTCAGCCCAAACCTCCTCCCCCAATGAAGCTTTCCATTCATAAATTTCCCACTATCATCAAACGGAAGGCCATCACTGAAAACATCAATTCTTTTCCAAGAATCACTTCTCAAACTATAGATTTTCACCATAGTCTCATACCTACCAGCATTACAAAACCCAGATAAAATCCCTACAACCTTGTAATCATCATTGAGCTTATCAAAACCAAATCCATACTTGGTAATAAACAGACCCCTTTTCATTTTGTCATCAACATCAGGCAATTTTTTGAACTTTCTTGTGGATGGATTCCACAGGAAAAAATGTTTACTGTTAATGGCAATACAAATGATCCCATTACAACAGCCAACAACACGAACAGAATTCTTGGGATTTTTCATCGGATAATCGCAGTCAATTGCATCAGCCACAGGCCGGCATAACAGGGGTTGTAAAGAACAGGTTTTTAAGCTGTAAAATGGCTGCAAAACTGTGAAAATTACCCTTTTTCGTGTCAGATTTGTGTCATTTCTTGAATTTCTGAGATGGGATTCGATGAAATGTTTGCGGGAAATCAAAGAGCGCCATGATTTCGAAACGCACCTGAATCTCAAGAGGGATTTGACGGGGAAGTCTTGATAGGATCTCTGCAATGATCTCTTCGGGGAAAATAATGATTGTTTCAGCGGGAGAGGATTGGAAACGACGACGGATTTTGGCATTTTGATGATCGGAGAATGATGAAGGTACATTTGGTTTGGTTTTCATTTCGATGGTAGCGTTGACGGAATGGATTGGATCATGGATAAGGTTTTAAGTTTCTCCAAGTGCAATGCTATTGCTTGTCTTGTACCTTTATAATTGGTAAAGAATCGGACAATCCAATAATTCTTTTTTGTCGTTTTTCCTTTTCAGGAAACGATAAAAGGGAAGAAAATGTCAAGTATTCCACAAATGTATCACACAGGTATGGCATTGTAAATACATTCAAAATTTTCGACTGATATACTAATAATGTTCAAAAATTGAGTATACCAAAATTTCCATACAATGTGCGTAAGTATTTGACATTTATCGAAATTTTTCGGTAGAATATACGGCGTGGAGCAGTATTTTTAGTACATCCTACTCAATCACCCCAATCCACAGGACGTGCCTAAAAAAGAGTTGGGAAGAGTTTGCATTTATTTAAATTAATTGCAAAATGATTTGGGATTTGAAATAATTAAATGAATTACTTTTGTGGTTTCAAGGTGTAGAATTCATATAAAGTGTATTGATAGTATGTCGATAAACAAAGTATTTCATGATTACAATATTCAGAATTTAACAACTCAGTGAGATGTGATATTCTTAATTACCAACTGAAAACATTTTGAACAAATTAATCTAACACAAATTATTGTAGTATAAAGTCATAAATAGGCATGCAATTCATTTTTTGAAGAAATAAACCAAAATGAACAAGAAAACAAATAGAAACAGAGATCGATCAAAGTGAAAACATTGGAACCAAATCTGTTGTCTTTGCAAAGGAAAATGCAATAACAAGATTGTACTTCATATCAACAAAACGAAAATGGAAATAAATAACTTACAATAATTACCACATCAAACCAACAATTGTCTCTAGTGTTGCATCTGATTCACCATCATCAAGTGAGATTAAGCTTTCAATATAAAGCTCTGCATCCCAAAAACATATAGATGAACAACGCTTTTTCGGATTATACACCATCAACATCGATTTGTAGAACCAAAGAATTTCACCCTCAGGATCCGTGCACATGCAGTCTTGAATCAAGTCAATTGTCGACTCAGGATCCGTGTACACCCCATTTGGAATCCAGCCAATTGTCAATTCGAGTCGAGGCAATGGATCATTATTAAAATGAGTAACCGTCATTACTTTCTCCCAAGACTCTCTCACGCCGTACTGCTTCAAAATCCAAATTTCAAAGTCACAGAGCACACAAAGGCATCCTTCAAGCACTCCCAACGAGGGATTCCCACCAATGTCACCATTCCTCGGTTGCTCAACTGATGCACACGTCTCGTTTCCTAAATCGAACGAAACAATATCCCACACATAATTGAGTTCACCCCACCCAGAAAAGGGTCTAAGACACTTTAGCCAATGTAGTTTCCCATTCACAAATTTTCCAGTACCATAAAATGAAGAAACACTATCCCCAAAGGCATCAATTCCTTTCCAAGAATCACTACTCATACTATAAATTTTCACCCTATTATCACATCTAGCATCATTAGAAGCCTC
The DNA here is from genome assembly GCA_037126765.1 of Stenogyne calaminthoides. NCBI lineage: Eukaryota > Viridiplantae > Streptophyta > Magnoliopsida > Lamiales > Lamiaceae > Stenogyne > Stenogyne calaminthoides. The sequence continues at coordinate 3,965,245 of JBBCBC010000042.1, forward strand.
AGTTAAGATCCTCACAATCTTGTAATCATCACTGGACTTATCAAACCCAAATCCAAACACGGTCCTAAACCAATCCAGTTCTAAGTTGTCATCAACATCAGCCAAATTTTTATACTTTCTAGTAGATGGATTCCACAAGAAAAACTGTTTATCATTCTTGGCGATACAAACAATCCCATTACAACAACCAACAACACGAACTGAATTATTGGAAAAATGAATCGGAAATTCAAAATCAACTGCATCAGCCACAGGCCCACCGAACAAGGATTCTAATGAATAGTTTATTAACCTTTTAGACGGCCTCTGAACTATGGAAATTATCCTTTTACTGGCCAGATTTGAGTTTTTGGGGAAATTTTTAAGATGGAGTTCAATGAAATATTTGCTGGAAATCAGAGAGCACCATAACTTTGAAACGCACCTGAATCTCAAAAGGGATTTGACGGGAAGTCTTGATAGGATTTCTTCGACGAAATCTTCAGGGAATGTAGCATTGTTTCGATTTTTTTGATTGTTCATGGATGATTGTGAATTTGAGGCGTGGATGGATTAGATCATGGGTTACTGGGTTATGGCTTTTTTCGCTTTTAAAGAGGTGCTACGCAACTAATTGTGCCCTAGTATCAAAATTCGATGGGATTGATAAAATTTTGTCTTAATATAGGAGTATTTGTTACTAATTTATTCTGTAATATTGTATATAAATATAAATATATAACTTATTTTTGGTAATGTATCATGTATGTAGGTGTATGAATAAATGAAATACAGATTTAGCCAAAAAAGAATCACGCAAAATACATAAAACTGCAATCCTAACAACAGAAGTAGAAAACTTTATGAGCAAACAATATCATAAATCATAATACAAGAGCACATATTTAGATCACAAATGAGTGGCAATGCATCTCCATTTATTACTTCATCATTAATTTGCAGGGCCGGAATGCCTCCTGGGGCGAGCAGCCGAACCGGAGAAAGAGAGGCGTTTCTTAGCGGAAGCAGACGACAGCCTCTCAGGCGTGCCGATATATTCAGAGCCCTGCGGACTAGGCAACCTCGATTTAGCCCTTGCTGATTCAGTTGAAGCCATGTAGCTTGGAATAGCCGATGAGCTTGCAAAGCTGTCGTCGTCCCTCACTGATGAACCACTGATGCTACGCCTTCTACATTGTTCCGATTGGGTGCTATTCATGCTCTTTGAATCCTCGTCCCTTGGACTCATTGGCCTTATTTTAGCCTTCGAAGGTGATTGCCTGCAGCCTCGTTTTTGGGCTGCAGGAGATTCAATCTTCGTGCTGGTTTTGGTAGAAATGAGACCAGTGTTTGGTTCTTTGCCGTCTGTGTTTCCATTTTCCCACGCCATCCATCGCTCTAGCCAATTCCAACCCCAACGAGGACTGCTTGGATCCATGAATGTTTGATCAACAGAAGCTGAAGAGTTCTTCGACGTTTGCTGGTACGGGAAATTTCAAGAATCGATGTTAATGTCCAGTTCGATTTCTCTGTTCTACTTTTCATACAAACAAGATAATTTCCAGAAACAAGTCATAGCTAACAAGATAAAAACTACATTACTTGATGTGAATATGCATAAGCCAATGCTCTCTCCCTTCTCATAGCAGCTTCTTGCCTATTCTGAATGCTCGCTACGATCTGCTCTTTAGACCGCGTGCTTTCGTCCCAATTTTCTCCAACCTGTTCTCATATCCGTAGCTCAAATCAACTCAAGAAGCATTGCATCAAGTATGACTTCACAAAATTAGGCTATTCAACTTACAGATACTCTCGGTTTCTCAAGCTCCTTTTCGTGCTTCTGCTGCTGAAAAGCTGCGCTCGCCCCCAACATTCCTATCCTCCTATATCGGATCTCAGATTGAACACGAGCCATTGTCTGCATGCACTTCAGTGTTGACGTTGCCTGACGTTTCACGGATTTTCCTCCCATCACTGATCTTAGCCTCATTACACCCCTCAAAGCCCTCAACACTCTCCTTGCCTAAAACATAAAACAAACCATGATTAACACTTCTAGAGGTGCAAAAACCGCGCACAACTTCATCACACATTCGACAAAGTAAACACATAAGAACATATCGTTTATCAGCAAAAACACATGTACCAAATAGCCACGAAAAGCTGCCTGAATCTTGACAGCCGCTGCATCTTCCTTCGTTTTACCATAGCTACACGCTGCAGATCTTAGCCTAACAACCTCCGCAGCAGCATTAGCTGCAGCAACGGCCGCCTCAGCTGCCATTGCGGTCACAAGAGCAACAGAATAGGCGTGCCTGTTCTGTTCATTCTCTGCCTCAATCAACTTCACCTCTTCTAAAGGTTGGATGTTTACAGCATTGGATGAATTTATACTCATGCTCCTTTGCTTTCCGAAACATCTTCCTGATTTCCGATTTTTCTGATTGAACAAAATAATTACATAAAAATATGATCTTCAAAGTTCAAACAACTCATTGAAATGGAAATGTTTGCTACCTTTTCTCGCGGTTCTTTGGATTCGCGAGTGATTGCTTTCTTAACTGCAGAAAACCAGGAGCTTCTCTTGCCCATTTTTTTTATTGTAACATGTTGGGGAGAAAACAAATCAATGGCTACTTTGTTAGATTACCTGTTTTTCATTAAACATGAAAGGAACATGCACCGGTTTCAAATTATTTTACCTACCTAATTGCTTCAAGTTTTGAGAAATTTAATTCTCTAACTCAATGTGACAAGTTAGCAGAAATAATAAATTCACATAAATTTAAAAAGACCAAACTGAAGGCTAGCCATTAAAGTTTCTTGGACATGAAGAGTAAATAGTGACATATAAAAAGTATCTGTTTGGGAATAAATCAGAAAAAAACTTGAGCAAGAATACCTTTACACTACAAATAAATTGCGGGAAATTTCTGATACTGTAACGGCAATACATGTGTTATTTCTGTCCCCCACAAGGCCACCACCCCCCCACATTCAAGAATCTAATAAATAAATTAAAATCCAAGACAAATGAAACTAAATGAAAACAGAATTACGAAAATTGTTAATATATTTATATAAACACACATGCATATATACACTATACCTGATGAAACTGAAAACAATTCTCTAGCTTCTGAAATGCAAATTCTTGATTGTGATTATTTATAATTTTCTTTAGGAACAAAGTTGTGCGTGAAGAAAGGGAGGAAGCAAAGATTGTAAATGTGATTGTTTCAGGAAACTCAGAAGCGTTATAGAAATGTAATGTTGTAACGAGCAAGGGGCAATCTTGGTATTTTATCACCAAACGGCCTGCATAGGTAATGGATGGGGGGACTGTTTTGCAATTGCAAGGAGGGGCCTACTAGAAGTTGTGCTGGACTGGACCACAATGATTCAAACATGAGAGAAACATTGAAATTGAGGTCCCCCCTTACTTCTCATTTTGGTTTATTCTTTGTTTTTTTTTTCCTTAATTATCTTTTTTTTATGTGTGAATGTGTATTTGAGAAGCATGACACAATGCTATTATAAATTTAAATGAAAATTAAAGAACTAATTAGGCAATTCATAGTTTATTCATTCAACATGAGTTTTGAAAAATAGAAGTTAAAGTCATACATAAATGGATATGAATCTCAACGTTTGTTCCAAGTCAATATCGTTGACTTTTATTTTATTGGTATCCTATATATTGTCCCACCAATAAAGTGGAAAGTGGAAATATAAAAAAATACAATAAATTGAATTCAATTGATGATGTCAGTTACCAATACCATGCACAATATTCATTAAGGGGTGTTTGACACAACTTATAAGCTTTTTAAAACAGCTTATAAGTTTATTAATTTTTTTTGACAAAATAAGATGTATAAGATCTTATAAGATCTAAAAATAAGTTTTTTTAGAGTTTATAAGCTTCAAAAAAATAAGTTGGGATATCCCAACTTATTTTACAAAAATTAAATAAGCTCTATCATATCTCAACTCATCCCGGCCCAAACTCGGTCCGAATTCAATCCAACCCGGCTCGTTTTTTGTTTTCGCAAAAAAAAAAAAAAAAAAAATTGGAAAAAAAAAATTTTCTTTCTGAAAAAAAAAATCTGGGAAATTATATTTATTTTCGAAAAAAAAAATCGATTATTTTTTTTTTTAAAATATTTTCTGGAAAAAAATATTTTTTTCTGGAAAAATATATTTACTTTTGAAAAAAATATTTTTGGGAAAAAAAAACATTTTATTAAAAAAATTGAAAAAATATATTTTTTTGGAAAAATATATTTATTTTCAAAAAAAAAAATTATTAAAAAAATCGAAAAAACTATATTAATTTTAAAATTAAAAAATAGTTTTTAAAAAATTACTATTAAAGAGCTTATAAGTTTTTGTTGCGAGTCGTTTTTTATCGAGAGTATTATGTGGCTAATTTGGTGACAATTCACAAACAAAATGAGTACGTGTACAATATTGCAGTAAATAACTAGAAATTGTTGACCCAGTTCATCAATAAATGACTACGTCTGAGGCGTCTTGCCGAGAATTATAGTATTTATGATTTGGGAAGTGCGTCGAGCACAATATGTTAGTGATGAGCACAATGGTTATGTGGGAGGGAGAATTGATACAAGAGCTATCATAGGAAAAATTTATGAACATTTCTTCTGTTCTTTTTAGGCCTATTTATAAGATTTGGATAAAATTTGGTGGTGTCCCTGGCTAAGACGAAATGACGATTTCTTAACATGCACGAATCTATGTGGTGTTGCCACGTTTACATTTTATCTTCTTTGGTTGACATTTGTCTTTACTTGCTTCGAGAAGTATTCGACTTGTCATCCGGTGGTGATGGTGACGCGTCGTGGGTGGCCCGATTCTTGTGTGCTACTTTGGTGGTTATTCGCCTTCATGAGGCTCGGCCCTTGTGGTCGTTCATTAGGCGTGGCCGCAAACCAAACACCACGGCCTTGATTTTGTGCTTTCATGCTACAGGCGGCACACACTCTTCTCTCCACTCTTCCTGACCTCTGTTAACCATGTATGTATGTATGTGTGCTCGCCCCGATAAGTCGTTTTGCTTTTACTCGAAAACGTTCCCTGTTAACCAAATGCTTTTCTTCTTCTTTGTTTGCTTTACGCTTCTCCTTCTCTTTAAATGCAGCGTGTCCCTCCTCCTAAATGTTAGGCTTACCCTCTCCTTCTTTGTTTCTCCTTCTCTCGCTTCGTTTAAATGCAGGCTTCTTGAATAGTCACTTTGGGTTCTTAGGAAAAACACAACTTTTTGCGAGATATGATGGCTTCGGCGCCCAAAGACCCTCTGATCGCCTAAGGTGGCGAACATTCTGTTGCTTTCGATGGCGGTGGCGAGACAAACTTGTTTGGTCGGCAAACGGCGAGCACACTTGTCCATCGAGCATGATTACTTTAAAAATTGAATATTACACGTGTCTCTCTTACGCTTTCGATTAATGCTGAATAATTATATCGAACACAACAGTTTTATTAGCTAAACACTTTAACAACTTATAAGCTACTTAAAAATTACATCTTATAAGCTCTCAAAACAACTTAAAAGATGTTAGGATTTTAAAACAAACGCAAGATAATTTATAATTGTATTTCTTTTTGTCCTAAGCACGAAGTTGAGGTGGCTTTGTTGGTCTAAGGCGCCAGATTAAGGTTCTGGTCCGAAAGGGCATGGATTCGAATCTCATTCTCAACATATATTTTTTATCTTTTTTAAAAAAATATATTTAGGATAAAATAAAAAAATTAAATGGAAAAGTTACGGTTGGGATATATCAGTTTTAGAAAAATTGTCCTTATGTCAATAATTTAGCTGAATATATGGGTTGAAGAAAATGACTTGAGACCCATTCCAAAGTATTAATTGCCATTCAATGGGGGCAACCTCTTCACCCTTACATGATACCCACTATTTCAATTTGAATTCTGGAATTGTAGAAAATTAAATAAATAAATAAACTATAAGAAATTAAAATTAAATACTGTTGCACGGTCATCAGGTTATGTTACTATCCTGATAGAGAAGTTCACTTGGCTCTTCAAATTACTCAAAAACTAATCAAATATAATAGTTAAGTCAATTATTATTTAAATTAGTTGTTATTCATATTAGCACTTTAGTTTTATCACTCTTATTAGCCACGGTTTACAAAATAAATAAATCCTACTACATACATTAGAGGACCCTTTTTACCAGCCAATTAACAAGATTGTTAAATAATATTAATTGTTTTACAAAAAGGTATTAGTTAGTTTGTGAGTATTAGTTGTTTGTATTGAACAGTAAATTGGTGCATTTTTGTGTTACTCGATCCGTAAAAGACATGGAACAATTACAAATACAGATAAATACACTTCGATCTTTTAAGGTACATACAAATTAATACTAAAATAGCCTGATCACTAATAATGTTTTCTCAGGGACATGAAAATTCACCATCCAATGTTAATTCAGGAATTTTCAGTTTCATCGACCTTGGCTCGTTTCGATAATGGTCTACATTCACTAGCATCTGACTCAGAAGCTTTCGTTTCTGATGACATTTCTTTCTCGTTTGAATGCTCATCTTCTTGCGCGTTTAACTGATCATTGTCCGATGCTTCTGCTTTAGTGATGTTTGGCTGCTTTTCTACAGTCGTTAGTTGAGAATGCTCGTCTATGTTCGTTGATGAGGCTTTTGGTTTATCTTCCTGCATCTTCCTCTGCTGCTCGAACATTAACTGTAGGTGCTTCCCTTGTTCTTCAATTCGCAACTGCAGATTTCTTTGAATCTGAAATACCAGAGGTTTTCATGAATTTTTGACACACTTACAGGAACATTATGATCATATGATCACTACATTATAAACTAAGAAAATGATTTTTGGACAGACCTATGATTCTCACTTCCCCCCAAAATCATCCAAGTTGATAATTTCAAATGCACATTGATAAAATGTTAATGAAGAACATCAAACACAGTTAACTCAGAATGTGAATATTTGGAAAATTCAATAACAGAAGTCATGGAGCACATGTCCCAACAATAATACGTACTAAAAAAAATTACGCGAACTGATGGACATATGGGTCAGAGTGACTAACAAAATCATTTGACAAAAATTAGGAAATTGACTTGAATTTAAGACAGACAATAATTCAACATCTCGGTAGGACCTCAAGAAACGTACCTCAAGTTGTTCGTGAAGCTGCTTCTGGACTTCCATCTGCAATCTGAGTGCTTCAGTTATCCCTGTTGCCCTGCAATAGAAATATATCTACGATGAGATTATCATATTTAATAACATAAACTTAATTACTCCAGGATTGAAAGATCACTTAATTCATAGCTAAATGTTTTTTTTTTTACTTATACAGACTACATCTATTTAATCACTTATTTGATCTATACTCAACCTCTCTCGTAGAAGTCGTCCTATTGACTAATTTTTTTTTTACTTGCACAAACAAGGTGTAAGTACAGCTAGACGTCAGGGTATCCTAAGTTTAGGTAAAGTAAATGGCTCACTTGTGTCCAAAACTTGGAAACAATATTCTAAATTTGGACTTGTGGGAGAAAAAGATAGAATTAGACTTACGTCTTCAAGTCCAGGGGAGTCATTTCAGCAACATCTTTCAGCTTCTTCTCCGGAACTTCTAAATATCAAAATTGGAGAAAAGTATATATTTTAAGCAACCATAAAGAGAGCAATATGAATTAATACAAAAGACAATTAATGAAGCAATCTCTACCTTCCGATGACTCAGGTTTGTGTCTTGCAGTTCTATATTTCTGAAATTTTCGGAGTACATACAGTAAGAAACTTCACGTTGCCATGAAGAAAAACCATTTTGAAAGCAAAAAACTCCCTACCTGCAAGTGACTCTTCACATGGTAGATAGTCAGGCGTTCAACATTCATGATCTTCAAGACACCTTTCGGTGTAGCTCCTGCATGTTATTAATCTCATTAAATCTCCAAAATGAAATGTCGAGTTTTCTATCTCTCTTGATAATACGAAAATAAGTATTAATAAGCAGGATGCTTACGTTCACCACCACCTAGCTTATTCACAGCATCCATAAAAACCTCATGAAGCTCTGGAGTCCAACGCATTCGTGCTTTGGCCATTGATGAAGCACAGGGAGAGCTAACTACAGGGAGGCCCAGTGAGCTTGAAACAGGAAGGTGATGCTGATGAATTTGTGGGTGGTACATGGTGACGTCTGGTGGCGAATCTTGTAGCTGTAAGGCATTAAGTTCAAATCGAAGTTTAAAATTTTTAGAAATGATAATAATTAAGAAAATAGAATAGAGACCATTAAGTTCTAGCTTTTCCATTAAGAGCAAACCGGCATGTTGACTCTATGCATGAACTAGTGCATTTAACAAACTGACATAAGAAATAAAAAATGCATTAACAAACATCTAATACCCAAAAACACTGTAATTGTTCTGAAAATTAGAATGTGGGAGAAATTTGAGAAAAAACCTTGGCATCCAGATCAGGAACATTGACATCAACAAGGAGATCGCTCAAATTTAAGTCGAGAGAATCATCGACGGTGAATAATTGGGCCCAGTCTGGCCAATCGGTTCTCTTTATAGGCTCTTCAGATGCCACAACACCTCCACAGGTTTCTACTTGACTATTTTGGACAGGGTTAGCATCAATTATCCATGAAACTTTGTTGGTTTCTGATTCTCTAACTCTATCGTTTGGAGTTTTCGAAATGAAAGGCAAGTTTTTGAATAGACTTGTATCAGGTGACATAGAAGAACGAGGAAGAGTTGTGGGGCAATCATAGGCTGAAGAAAACAAATGACCGGCAGTTTTGGTATTGGATGATAGTGTACTCGAACAAGAGGGAATTAAATCAGTAGTCAGTTCCGATGATAAAGAAACCTGAGGTGAATCTGGAAGCTTGGGAAACTTTTCTTGCGAAAGAGTAGGTAGAATTTGCAAGGTTTTGGATAAGGTTCCGGAGGTTTCCACTTCATTTCGATGTGTTTCACTAGTTTTCTTCTTCAAAAATGAAGGGGCCATGTTCAATTGCCCATAAACCAATGACAACCAAAGGATTTCTCCTAGAAAATCAGAATCAGAATCCCATGATTGCTAGACTTTAAGAACTGCAGAGCAAAAGAAAATTTTAAATTAAAATGTCGATATTGGATAACTGAGGTTTGATCATAAAATGTGCTGTTTTGCATCAGTGAAATATGCCTTAATATTGAAAACAAGCCTCAATAGTAAACACAACTACTTAAGAAACAGAGGTGGTCATTAGCATATACTGTGGATGTTGTGTATTCTGTGAGATAAGTTTTCGATAAACACGCGACTCTGAAGCTTAACTAAGAACTCGAAACTTACGACAACAAAAACAATCACAAAGATAACCAGTGAAGTTCTCCAAAGATCCAATCAATTATCATTCCCTTTGAAAAACTAGCACATATCCAGACAATTCACTTCATGTTATGTTATAAAGAAAATAATATTTCTGTCAAATGAACTGATCAATGATTGCAATAAACTAACATCCAATAGTAAGCTAACAAACATTATCTATATTTTTAGCCTTTCCATCAAATAGCCCATAAGCAGTTACGAAAATGTTCACGTAATGCAGGTATTCAAAGTGGGGCCCAACCTATCATCTTCATTCACATTTCTCCCACACAAACACCATCACCCAAAAAAAGGGGGGAAATTTCACATTTACCGGGAGTAAGCTTATTCTCATTTCTACTGCTATCAAATCTTCCAAGAAATTCAAGAAAATCCCATTTCAGTTAAAGCAATTAACACCACAAGAACCCAGTTGACTAATCGAAGACACAACTCAAGAATCGAGGTGGGTTAACCTAAAAACTGCACGGAACAAAGAATCCCCAAATAAAAATGAAATCTTTGATACTTTTTTTCTGGGAAAAGCATTCTACTCAGTTCATATCAAGGAAAACGACCCCTAAAAATAAGATTAAACACGTACCAGCACATGAAAATGGCAGAAAAACTGACGTAGTCAAATAGGGCTTTGCCAGAACATAGGAAGAAATCCAAGAAACATGAGAGAGAAACCACGGGATGTAGAGACTCTGAGATGGAATATGGATGTTGGCGGCTGAATTATTAGATAACAGTGCATATAATCCAAAATTAAGGACGTAAGTGGTGAATCTGTAGAAATATTCTCGCCACTTGCTGACGTTTCTAAATTAAGTTGAAATTATTGATGATGTGAATAAAAGAATATGTGGGCTCTATGTTTCTTTGAATTGAGTGATTATTGGATGTTAGCGTGTGGGTAAAGTTTTGACAGTTTTTTAGGTCCTGGACTGAATCTCTGCTTAGGATTCCATTTTCGTGGTTAATCATATTTTATCGTATAATGGGAGCTGATGATAAAAGTACTCGTACTGTTTTATTAGAATAGTTTAAGGAAAAATGAAATTATTTATAGAAATATTTAGGAATGGTTAGTAGTATATAGTAGTACCACAATTTTTCCATTCACACTTTACCAAACTCATCTAAAATAGTTAACGAGAATTACTTCAATAAATGTTGCTTGCTAGGTTTGATATATTGGTAATGAGAATACAAGTAAGCAATCGATTGTTCTTACATACTCAATTCACCTCACATAATACTCATTGTTGATGTTATAAGAGCATCCACAATGTACCATTCAATGGGTGTTTAACCATTGAATGGATGAAAATTGGTGTTTAACACCATTGTGGGTCTTCATTGGATTGAAGAGAGAGTGTCATTCATCCAATTGAATGGATGGAGAGAAAAAATATATTTTTTGCAAAAAAAAAAAAATATAATGACATAAGAGAGTATTTTTTCATTTTTTATTTTTATTTATGCTTTTTAATATATGTAAACTTATAAATTTTTTATTTTTAAAATTTGGATTAATTTCAAATATGCATGTGAATTGAAACTTTTTAACAATTGAATGTTTTAATTCATTGTCATGTTTTAATTGAATGTTGTGTTTCCTAACTTTCAAGTAATCTAAATGTTTAATTTAATATTCTACTTAGATTTTCTCAATTTTGTTTACTTGGAATTATTTTAAAATTAATTACTATCTTATTTTAATATTTTGATTAATAATATCAATATTAAAAAATAATATAATTCTTAATAATTATAATATGCATAAAGTGGGATGAAGTCATGGTGGGATCCATAAATAGTAAATGAATGGATGGATGATTAAATGAACTATTGTGAGAGTTTGTTTAAAAAGTTAAGTATTTAAAAGTAGATGATGTGGAGGAGAGAGTGTGGATGGATGGATGAAAATTCATCCATCATTGTGGATGCTCTAACCAAACAATAATAATGTCAATAACCCTTAGTGATTGACCTCTCAATGATACTCATTATCATTACCATTATCATTTCTTACTCATACCAAGCGGCCTAATACTCATATTAGTATGTCTGGAATGGGTATATTCCGCATCTTTAACAATTATAATTAAACATGTTCCCTTTAACTTTTGAATCTAAATAAATAAATTATAGGAGTATAAGAGAATAACATTAAGTTACGTCATTAATCAGCAATTTGCAACATTAAAATTGATTTTTTTTTCCAAACCATTAAAAGGCAAAAACGTGTATACAATATTGCATATAAGTCATATGTGCAATTATAGGTTAATTGGGTTTTTTTTCTCGGGCTGAACGCTACGGGTCGAATTGACGGGGCTTTTCTTCCTTCGTCATGCCTTGCCGCCATTCTTCAGTTTGATTTTCACAACGCTGTTTTTTCAAGTTCTTCCTTCTCCTCTCTTCTCATGTTCTTCTTTTTCTTTTTTCTCTTTCATATTCTTCTCAATTTCACAATCTGTAATTTTAGACTGGTGATTTTTTTTCGCGTTTGTACTGGTTTTGTTCATATAGTAACACTCTTTTGCTCATAGGGTAACACTCTTTTGTTCATGTAGTAACACATCAAGTTGTTATGTAAATCTGTAATTTTGGACTGGGAATTTCTTTTCCGTTTGTTCTGGGTTTGTTTATGTTTTTGTACTGATTTTTGTTCATATAGTAACACTCTTTTACTGATGATATTTTTCGCGTTTGTACTGGTTTTTGTTCATGTAGTAACACTCTTTTGCTCATAGGGTAACATTCTTTTGTTCATGTAGTAACACATCAAGTTGTTATGTAAATCTGTAATTTTGGACTGAGAATTTCTTTTCCGTTTGTTCTGGTTTTGTTTATGCGTTTGTACTGATTTTTGTTCATGTAGTAACACATCAAGTTGTTATGTAAACCTGAACCCACTGCCCGCGCCCGACCCGTCCTGACCTGACCCCGCCCTGACCCGCGAAATTTAGGCAACTTTTGTCTTATTTATGTTGTATTGCACATAACACTAGTGTGCAATATTTCACACAAGACTTTCTCCCATTAAAATTGATTTTCTATGCATAGTGAATAAGGTATTTTATCTGCATATGGACGTCACTCAATTGAGTGGGTCTCATGTGCATTCGGGTACACTGTGTACTCATAGTGCATTTTAGAAGCGCGTAACTATACAAAATAAAAACGTGTAACTATTCCAAACAGAAGCATGCAACTATGTTATCATATTAACAGTTGCACTTTTCTGTGTAAATAAGTTGCACTTTTTAACATAACAAATTGCATGCTTTTAAAATGCACTATGAGTACACGGTGCACCCGGGTGCATACAAGTCCAAGCCCACTCAATTAATCAATACGAGTAGACGGGCCCATATGAAAATAATAAAAGCATAAAAATCTAATGTTTGTAAATTAAAATATGGCTAGGTCTTGTATGCACCCAGATGCACCGTGCACTCATAGTGCATTTTAGAAGCGTGCAACTTGTTATCTTTGAAAAATCGACTTATTTACACATAAAAGTGCAATTTGTTAATATGGGAACATAGTTGCATGCTTCATTTGAAATAGTTGCACGTTTTACATTTTTGTATAGTTACACGCTTCTAAAAATCTTGTTATGAGTCTTGACGGTCTTATTCAGTGCACATACGAGACCCACTCTTAAAATATATGAATCCAAAAAAAAAAACTAAATCCAAATATATTATTTTCCAAATTTAAAAATAGTTTCTTATAATATAACAAGGGGGTGGGGTTAATTGGCTTAGGCTGGTCAACCATCAAATAAAGTAGTAGATCAAAACAATATTGTTTTACGTACATCCTAAAAACAAGGATTAGCTAATTTAAGAAGTCCAACTTGCAAAATATTGTCCAACCAATCTCTAAATATGTTCAGCTTCAAGTAGAAATTAGTGGCCTAAAAACATACTAAACAAACTAAAAAAAAATATTCCTTTGCAATTATCATGCATCCCCAACAAAACAACTTCGTTTTTCTTCACCATCTGAAACTAATCTTTCTCGACCCCAACTAATCCATCACTCGTCGGTTCTAGGGGCGGCCGATGGACTCCAAAATCACAGCATCCACAACGGCCTCCTCCATTGTAACCGAATCATGCCTTTCCTCCGACTCTTCGCAATCCTCGAACCAGATCAAATTGCTCGAGATTAGTTTAATCTCGGCAGAGGATCTGGCTTCCGTTTCAAAATCAATGCAAACTTACGCGGTCACATGGGTCAACCCTAACCGTAAGCGCACCACCCAAACGGACACACACGGGCACAAAAACCCAGAGTGGACCGAAAAGTTCATATTTAGGCTCAACAAAGACCAAATGGAGAACGCCACGTTGACCACAGAGATCTACACAATCTCATGGTTCCGTGACGTCCTCGTGGGGACAGTGCACGTGCCGGTCAAGGAGCTGATCACGCCCCTTCTGCTCCAGGACCGGCACATGCATTTTGTGAAGCTTCAAGTGAGGCGCCCCTCGGGGGCCCCACAGGGGAAAGTCAACATGGGGGTCGCCCTCCTTGACAGCACCATGCGAACCACGACGATAAATATTAACAACAATAATTCCTCGTTTGAAAATAAGCTTTTCCCGCAACAACAGCCGGAGGAAGATATCGAGAGCAAGAAACTGAAGGAGAAAATCCACCTCTGGAGATCAATGAGCACCGGGTCGTCCAATCTGACGACGGGAGACGATCATCAACGTTTCTCAGCCAATGAAGGCTCGGAGATATGCTCGGATATAGGGCCGTCGGCGTCCATGGTGGCGGGGGAGGGGGTCATACGCCTGCCGCCGCCGCATCACGATGATACGGCTAGTTCGATTTTGGAGGTTATGACGATTGAGGAAGCGAAGTCGCGGGGGTATACGGTTGTGGCGAAAGAGAGGGGCGGCGGAGAAGAGTCGTCGTCGGAATTGAGTACGGGGAGGAGGAAGTCGGACGGGGGTTTGTTTTCGTGCTTCGCCTATGGGGTTGAATTTACGGTGGTTTGTGGGTCGAGTAAGGTTCCGAGTAATAAGAGCAAGAAAAGTAGCAAGAGGAAGAAAAAGGCTAGTGAGGTTAATTCGGTTTAATTACTTTTTTGTATCGGAATTTTAACCAAGACTTCTGATTTCTTTACATGAATCGGGTTTGTAGCCGTTGGATTGTTGTTTCAATTAGCAGAAACTTTGAGATGCGACGTACGTGTTGCTAGATTAATTAGTTTCCTTGTTTAATTTTAGTTTAATTTCTTATAGATGGATTAATATTATATAAGTACCAATGATTTTTGGAAAAATATTTTTAATATACCTACATTGCTGATTACCCAAAACAGAGAGCTATAATATACATTAAAAATGGTCTCCGTATGCATCATAAAATTTAGTTGGTGAAAAATTTGAGAATTTGTACCAAATGCACAACATAATTGATGCCATGCAAAGATGTTGCTCAATAGTCACAATTTGAAATACCGAAATATATATAAAATTTCATATAGCTATTTCAACTTCGTATTTATATTTATATATGTAGTTTGTGCAATATATAGTAAGATACAATCACTATGTTTACGTATATAATATCAACTTATAAAAGGCCGAGGAATAAAAATCACAAATTAAGTGTGTATATTCTATAAAGAAAACGAGGCATGTTTGTAAAATATTAGGAACTGACATGCAGTGTGGTAAAAATAATTAATTCAGTTGTTCCAATATTAAGATGGCTCGTATATTTTAAAGATTTGGAAATTCCGTTGTTCCAAAAGTTCCAATCCAAATAGAAAACAAATCTCCTTCGACAACGACTTATAAAGTCACATTCATGTCAAAGGAACAAAGTACCAACTATTTTAGAATTACAATTTCCGTTTCTTATTTTCGACTTTTTTTTCATGTGGAATATCTACTAGCCCAAAGGAATATGCCCCAACGTTGTCACTTTCAGTTCACTTTTTTAAAATAATGATACCTTTACTCATTATTGGCTATAGGATTACCTACTTTAATCCATTTGATGTATAAAACAATTATTTCCTCCGTCCCAAACTCGACTGTCACATTTTCGTTCCGAGCGTCCCATGCTTGATTATCACTTTCTTTAAATGGAAATACTCACTTTCACATAAAATACTAAAAAACAATTATTTTTAACTCCAACTACATATCACTTTATCACATAAAATACTAATAAACAATTCTTTATATCCCAATAATTTATCACTTTATCATATTTTTTTAAAAACCCGATCACATAGTAATATGACAATCGAGTTTGGGACGGAGATAATATAATTAATCCAAGTACCCACCAACTCTATGAACCAATGGCGGTAGTGTTTTGCCGATCTTCTTATATAAATAAAAAAAAATCTCCATAGCAATCGAACACGCGCATGGGAATGGCATTAGACACGAAAATAAGATATTAAAATGGTACACGAATTGTGGGTTAGTGTGTAGATTTATTATGCTCGTGTAGTTATTGTATCGATTCAATAATGATATAATTTTTGTATTATATTTGTGTTCATTTGTTAAATTTAGAGAAAACAATTAATTGTATATATGATTTAATATTTTGTAAATTTATAAAAAAAAAATTGTATTTTTTTATCATGTTATATTGTGTAACATGTTTTATAGTATTATATCATGTCACATGAAATATTAATATACTATAAATAACTTTTTAATTTTTTTTAATTGTATTGTATTCGTTTCGACATAGATTCCTATCATGTGGTTTTATTATCGTGTGTCGACATGACATGAAAAAAAATTAATTGTCACTCCTATTAGATTACTCATTTTTTTTAAAATAAATTATATTTTTATGATTTGTTATATATACACACATGATAGGTACAATATAATTTACCGTGTTAAGTGTCATTCGTAATTACACTGGATTAATAAGTCAAATGCAATTAATAAAAGAGCCTTTGGATATGTTTTAATTTGTCTCTAATTGAATTTAGCTCGGTAAATTGGGCACCGAATTCGCATATCATTAAACAATATTGTGGGTTGTTAATTGTGATATTTGTGAGCATTCATATCCCTCACTCTCACCATTAATAAAATGTTTGTACCAAAAAATAATTTAAAGAAAATTCAACATAACCATAAGGGATAAATTTTGTATGCATATAGGTGCATCGTGCATTTATAGTGTATTTTTATACTAAAAATTATAATTTATTTATACTAAATCGTATAACTATTAATAAAAAAAAAATAATTACATTATACATTGTAAACAAGTTGTATTTTTTTGTATAATTATATTCACAATTTGCACTATGAGACTCACTCGGGTAATTTCTTTTATCTTTTTCGTTGTAGATTGTGTAGCATCGGGAACTACAAAAATATTGTCAAACTTGTGTGTCTACATGTAGCGGTCTTCTTACTCAACTTGAAGAAAAGTAAAAGACTCCTCCTTCCTTTCCTTTATTTTATTTTACAATATTTTTCTTCACCGAAACCGTGGCGGCTCTTCTGAAATTCTAGTCTTCTTTCGTGTACTCAATATTGCAATTGACTTCAAAGGAAAGGAATAAAATAGGGAATCACATTCCCTATTTCTTCTTTATTCACTACTATTTTGTAAATTCTGCATCATATTCATAATTGCAGTTTGTGCTGCAAATTCTTGCTCAGCTGATCAGACTGTAACTTGAGAAAAATTACCCATTTTTTTGTGGGTTTTGCCCTTTAAGCTTTGAGGAAGACAGGCTGAGATAGATAGATACTATGTTTGGATGGTGGGATTGTTGCAACTCATGTTATGACAGTGTGTATGAGGATTTTGAGGAGGAGATTAGGACTTTTTCTTTGCCTTCATCCCTTCCTAAATGGCCTAAAGGTGTGTTCTTGAGAATTCTTTTGGTAAAGATTCAATTTTTCTTGTAAAGTTTCTTGATTCTTCTGCATTTTAGTTATGTATTCTGAGATCTCTTTGTTCAAATTCTTCTTTTATATGACCCCTGTTTTTTGTATTCTATATATATATGCTGGAGTTGAGACTTGGATTTTCATTTAAAACATTCAAGTTTGCTTATTTTAGGTAAAATTTTGTCTGCTCGTGCTAATTTCTTTATATGGTACTTCTTATGTTGCTGGGATTGTTCATAATCTGTATTATTTTTGCAGTATCTATGATCATCCCTGTATTGTTCATAATCAAAGTATGTGGGCTGATTATATCTGCATGTTATTGTGAAATTATGAATTTGCATTCTACAAGCAAAGTATATGATGTTTAAATATTAAATACTAAAAAATGCAAAGTTTTTTGCTATGCTTCATACCCCCTCCAGTGTCTCCACTTTTGCTAAATATGGATTTAAACTTTTACAGGTAAAGACTTTGCTACAGGGAAGATATGCTTAGGGGAAATAGAAGTTGTCCAAATCACGAAATTCGATAAAATATGGAGCTGCAATCCATCACGTGGAAAGGCGAAAGGGGTGACTTTCTATAAGCCTACTGGAATTCCAGATGGATTCTTTAGCCTTGGTTACTATTGTCAACCAAGTGATAAGCAATTGCGATGCTGTGTTCTTGTTGCCAAAGGTGTATCCATAGATGCATCCAAGGATGGCCCATTTCAAGGCTTGATGTCCGACTCTCCAGCTCTTGCTAAGCCTCTTAACTACAGTTTAGTTTGGAGTTCAGATTCTAATCGTGATGGATGTGGTTATATTTGGATGCCAAATCCACCACTAGGTTATAAATCGATGGGATTTGTTGTCACACTTGAGTCTGATGAACCCAATATTGAAGAAGTAAGATGCATTCGAGCTGATCTAACTGATAGTTGTGAAGTTAGTGAGGCTATATTTGATGGGAATTCACTTTCTTTGAAGGATCAGTTCTATGTTTGGAATACTAGGCCAAGCAGTAGGGGAATGCTCTGTGAAAGTGTCCCGATTGGTACGTTTTTCTGCAGTAGAGACAAGAACTGCGAAGGTGAATTAAGTATTGCTTGTTTGAGAAATCTTGATTCTTCATCACGTGCAATGCCGGATCTAGAGCAGATTCATGCTCTTATTAAGCACTATGGTCCAACTCTTTATTTCCATCCAGACGAAGCTTACTTGCCATCATCTGTTTCTTGGTTCTTTGAAAACGGAGCTCTCCTGTGCAAGCAGGGGAATGATAAGGGTTTATCGATAGATTCTAAAGGCTCGAATCTGCCTTGTGGTGGGGAAAATGATGGAGAATTCTGGCTTGATTTACCAGATAAAGAGCAGGAGAATGTGAAACGGGGTAATATACAGAGCGCTGAGCTTTACATCCATGTAAAACCAGCTTTGGGAGGCACTTTTACAGACATTGCAATGTGGATCTTTTGCCCATTCAACGGTCCAGCTACGATAAAAGCAGGGCTATGGAGCTATACTTTCAATAGAATGGGTCAACATGTTGGTGATTGGGAACATTTTACTCTTCGACTGAGCAACTTCAACGGAGAGTTAAGGAGTGTGTATTTTTCAGAACACAGTGGTGGTGAATGGTTGGATGCCTCCGAGTTGGAGTTCATCAAAGGGAACAAACCCATCGTATATGCATCAAAATACGGGCATGCAAGTTTCCCTCATGAAGGCTGCTACATTCAAGGCTCGAGTAAACTAGGAATTGGAGCAAGGAATGATTGTGCTAAAAGCAAATACTCTGTGGACTGTAGTGCTAGGTATCAAATTGTTGCAGCTGAGTATCTTGGAGAGGAACTTGTTACAGAGCCAAACTGGTTGCAGTATATGAGAGAATGGGGTCCCACAGTTGTTTATGATTCAACATCGGAGCTAGAGAAGATACTCAACCACCTACCCTTCTTTGTCAAGTTTTCTGTGGAGAGTCTTGTTGAATTGTTTCCAACTGAAGTTTATGGTGAGGAGGGACCAACGGGGCCGAAGGAGAAGGACAATTGGCTGGGAGACGAAAGGTGATACCCGACATTTTGTGTCAAATTGTAATATAATCACCAAGAATCGCGTGTATTATATGATATTATGAATTTAATGCGTAATGTGTAATAAAGACAATGGAACATTAATTTGAATGGGAGATCCTAAAAGGTAGATTATGATTCAAATGTCACTATTTTTTGGTGTACATGTTAAACCAAATACACCAGATTCATTGTATCAGATAAAAAGGGATGAGATGAAACCTTCTTTCAGAAGGGGATATAATTACAAAAATGGCACCTAGAATTGTTCGTGGCCAAATCCCTTCCTGTGACAAAATATACAAGTTCTAGCAGCTATTAACTGAACTAATAACTAAACCACAAAATCAACCCACCAAAAAGTGTAATATCATACTGGAGTAGCTGCAGAGTGTTACTTTACTAACCTGTTATCGCAATCAAGATCCTCCCACCGTATCTCTAGGTTACATTGTCCGCAAAGAGTGCTGCAACCCATCTTTGTGCCTTGACTTCTTAGTGTCAGCAAGTGTGAAAGATTTGTGCATTTACTTGGTGTGGCTTGTACTAATTCTTTGCTCTCTGGAACTTTTGCAGTGGAATTTAGAGGCTTAGGCTGATGTGAAGATTCATTAATGATGCTTTTATGCTGCTTTAGTGCTAATGGATTGATAGAGATCTTAGAATCATTAGATTCATTGAGGCCTTTTCTATATTGTTCCCAAGCTAAGTCCTGCTCTTCTTTCGACAGCTTCTCATCTTCATTTTCTTGCAAGAGCGTCTCGTGTCTGTGATAGCTTGAAATCCAACTGAAAGTAACATTAGACAAATTTTCCATCAACCTGAAAATCAGTGATTCTTAATTTATGGAGAAGGCTAAAATAATATACCTGGAGTGATCTCCGCTGATCAAACTCTGAATCACCACGTCACCAGACGCTCCAGAGGCTGGTGGCTGATTTCCAACTTGACTCATTGTATTTGGTTTGTCCATAACTTGCTCTTGGGGTTCAGGCACCACATCAGCATTTTCATCGCCTCCAAAGTCGAACAAATCGAGCATTTCTTCTTTAGATATTGTTCTGTACACCTGCTGTTTATCAACTACTCTAGCTGCAAGGCCTTCCTTAGTGACCTGTAAATTTTATGCTCTTTAGATTTTAGTACAAGCTAGCTACTTGCAGGCATAACATCTTCAGCAGACTTTACCTGTCTTTTATAAATTTTTTCCTCCATTGTGGCATGTGCAAGCAATCGGTATGCAAAGACAGGCTTTGTTTGGCCATACCTACACGAGTGGTAGTGTTTTAAAACAGTTGAATTTCGATATGTTTTGATGAGTGTGACAAAATAATGTATGTACCTCCAAGCCCTGTATATAGCTTGAAGATCATATGTTGGGTTCCAAGAGCCATCAACGATGATTACTCGATTAGCTGAGAAAAGATTGATACCCAGAGATCCAGCCCTTGTGGATATCAAAGTGCATTTAACCCTTTTATTTGAAGGGTCGTTGAACTTCTGAACCAGTTTCTGCCTCTCAGAGCTTTCTGTTCTTCCATCGAATCTGTTGTAAAGCAGAGGAAAAACAGCTTATTCACCTTTTCAGGACACTATACGTAATGCAAAGAATCAGGTCAAACTTAAATTGATCACTTAAATGTCATCTAAATGACAAGAACAGTATGATCTTTACAATTTTTTATGATGGCATAGTGTCAATTGGACTGCATAAAATATAAATCCGTACGCACCTGTACCAGTCCTTCCCTTTTTTCCAACATTTTTCACTGTTCATTGCACGAGGCAATTTTGAAAGATATAACTCAATGAGGTCCAAAGTTAGTAAGCTCTGGCTAAACACCAGTGCTTTATCACCCATATCTGAGCACATTCTCAGAATATCAAGTAGCAAAACCATTTTCCCACTGAAATCCACCTTGTTGTAATTGTTATCTGGAAAAAGATCTCTCCACCAATCCTGCTAAAGGTGGAAACAGTTAGATGAAGAATGGTGACAGAAGGATAGTGTAGATTACACACAATTAGTTAAGAAGGTAATGCTGCTAGCAATGTAAGAGAAGTTCACACCTCGTTCACAAAGGCTTTATCAAGTTTCTTGTGAGGATTGTGCTGCTTCTCTGTAAGCAACAATGTGAAATACAGAGAAAAACTGAAATTACATTCTAACCAGCATTACACAAGCATTATACTGTAGGTAATAAATATGCCAGTATAGCCTAGCTCAACAATCAGAATAAGAAAGTGTGAACATAGAACATTACCTCCGGTACTCAGATTGTAGTTGACATTCTCGTCACCTGAGCTATCATCTGCAAGATAGTTTTCTATATCCTCGTATTTGCCAGGGTCTTTATTTTCTTTAATCAGTTGCAAAATTCCAGGATGATTCCATATCTAAGAGGAATAGGCAACCATTGGAACTAAATGATTCCATAATATATGCACCAGAAAAAAAGATTTAAAATGATGTTACTATTAGATGGAGGTACCCTGCAAAAAGAAACAAATATATACCTGAGCTAAGGCCTGGTACCCAGCAAAAAAAGATTTTTTTTCACCAGAGGCCTTATCCTTCCTAAACCCATGAACATCAAGAAACTTTTTATACAGCTTCCTCTGTAATGAAGATAGCTTTACTGTGATAACATATATAGTTTTGGGGGGTAAAGCGTTTATAACCACGCGGGAGTCTATCCTCTGAACAAATCCTTTTAATTGTTGGTGCAAAATATGAGATCTTTGGTTCATTATCTTCACATCTTCTGCAGTAGAATTAGTATGCTGCCCATTTTCTATTGGATTTTGGAAACTGCAAAACGGCACATAGATAAAGAGGTATGGCAACTATGCTCAAAGGAGGGTATAATATAAAAAGGTATGAGTTTACGAGTCTTACCGATTCCTAAACTCTTGGCAGCTACCAAGATATCCTTGTCTAACAAAATCAACCATCTGTTCAAGGTAAAACTAAATTTCATTAGGCACGCGACTGATGTTAATTACTTGAAATTAAAACTCATTAAGTTGAAAATCATACACAGTGATATTCCATCAAATTATTCTGAAGAGGTGATCCGGTTAATGCAATCCTTCTCTGGCATTTTACTTGTTTCAGTGCCTGGGTTATATCAGACCTTGTGTTCTTGATTATGTGGGCCTCATCACAGACAAGGATATCAGGACCAACCTGACAAAGAACACAAATTTTAAAATAAGTAAAAGGGTAGCAAATTGCAGACATATCTGATTTTAAACTCATGATATTTCGGACAGATGTAGCAAAACAAAAACGAGATTCATTTACAATAACGATTAATGACCTGAAGTGCATGGCTTATATCCTTAGCCAAATCTGGATCCTTGACATACTTCCCAAGGGACAAATTCCGGAATGCCGTGTAGCCTATTAAGAAAACACCACCTTTCCTTCTCCATTTCATCAACAAGTCAAGCCTTTTCTCCCTGAAAAAATAAGCTAGGAAGATTATATATAGCTAGGAAGATTATATATATATTGAAAATTTATTGAAAAGTTTCAATTTATACTTAGCACTAGACTTTGTTTATAAAAGTTTGAGTGATCCTAAATTACAGGATGTGTGTATTATACTAAATGAAAATTATGGGCAAACCTCGGAACATCTTCAAGCATGAAGATTTGAAGAGGCTGCAGCTCAGATGGTCTCCATTTATTAAATTCCTGGCGCCAATTATGTTGAACGCTTACAGGTGTCACGATAAGTGCCCTTTTTAATCCTAGATCCACGCTTCGCATTACTGTGTACAGAAAAGCAACTACCTGTATGCACAAATAATACTTCAGAATACTACATTGTTGACACTCTTCAGGCCATTTAAGCCTCTGATAATTTATAAATATTTCAAATAAAATGCACCAACAATGAAAAAACATTTCCAAAAATAACGGTCAATATAGCATAGAATGATACCTGAAAAGTTTTACCTAGCCCCATCATATGAGCTAGAATGCAACCAAGACCTGTATCACCAGATCTCACTTGCCTCACTGATTGAATAATATTTTCCCACATAAATCGAATCCCAGAAATCTGCATTTATGAAACAAGTTGCTTATATCAAATCAGTCCACTTATATGATAAATGTATCAATCTACTTCCACACACACACAGTAGGAAAAAAAAAGGCAACAAAAAACAATTAGGCAGTCATCTTTTACAAGTTTAGTTCTGTGATGAAACCTGATGGGGTTTTAGTTTCTTGGAGATGCTTGGAGGAATACAAACAGCTTCTTCACCTTCCTCTCTCAGCAAGTTGATTATGCAACCCGAACTATAGTAGCCGAGCTTTTCCACCTCAGTGCCATCATACGAAAGCCCACTGCTGACCATCGTCAATGTGGAAGAAGTAGAATTCCATCCCTCCAAAGATTTAAGCCGCTCTTGACGTTCCTGTGGAAATAATGTAGAGATGACAAGATGAAAAACATTATTCGATATACAATGGAGAAATCAAGTTTTACCTTTTCGATTGCTAATTTCATCTTCGTCTCCTCCCCCAATTCAACATCATCAAGGATTCTCCGCATTTTCTTTTTCCTTCTTCTCTTAGTTCTGATATAAATATAAAAATGAGAACGAAATTCAATTAGAAATTCAGAGGAAATTCTTTAGTTCGAAAGCTTGAAATCAACTTACATGTCTCTAGCATTTTTATTAGCATCTGAAGCATTTGAGCCAGAATCAGAACTAGAAACTATAACAACTTCATCTGTGGATGGTTTCCCAATATTCAAAGATTTATTGCCAGCAATTGCAGCTTCATTTTCACAATCAATACTCACTATGCAGCATTTCTTGTCCTCAAAGCACAAATCTTTAGATCTTATTAGCCTCTTGAACCCTCTCAACTCACTAAAGTCCTTGGAAACAGAAGCGTCATGATTCTCCTTTGTTTTCTCTCCATCAGAGTCAGAAGATAACTCACAAATTTGTTTTTCTTTCCCATTATCATCCTTGATTGTGCCATCTTCACAAGTCATGAAAACATCTTGCTGATTCTCATTAAGCTCGTCTATGGCGAACAGTCCTGCCTGAACAGGTTTCATGATCAAAAAAAAAAAAGCAGAAGCTAGCGAGGACTAGTTACATCCACTATAAATTCTGAGGACAACATCTTAAGCAAACCTCTTTCTTTTTCTTTCTAATTCTACGTCTCCTTTTCATGCGATTACGAAGCTTGAGATCGCCATTTGCATCTTCTTCCTCTTTGATCTATCAAAGTGCACAGACAAAAAAAAAATTAATCTAATCAGCCTAATGAGGAAAGTATTTGTGCATCCAACAGACATCTGACGCATGAATTAAACAGTAAAAAAAAAAAAAAACATGGCACAATCTGCCCTGACTATATTGGAAGGAAATTTATCAGACTTTACTCTGCAAAGGTTGATTGCCATAATTTAGTAGTCAATTTTTATGATCAATTCCCATGATCAATACTTATCAATTAAAATAAATCCAGTAACAGAATATTAATTCTTGCAGGCAACGGTACCCCTTCTGACCTTTCTAAAGTTCCTCGTTTGCTCTTCTGTAAGAATCAAATCTCTTTCATTTGCTATTGCAGCCTCAACAAAAGGATCGCTAGTGGTACAATCAACATCATCAATCTCCTCCACCTAGCAAGTACTTTATGTGAGATACAACTACTCAAACAAGGTCACAATTTCCTGTTCTTGCAAAGATAAAAAAAAATTAAGAAGTTTCATAACAGAAAAATGATTATTTAGCTGCTTTTTAGTTTCTTTTGAGTGCTTGAAATGCTAAAAATAAACTATAATTTCAAGAAGCAGCAACAATAGAGTGAAACGACACCACTCATTCAATATAATCAAGGAATAGCCCAAATAAAGTTGGCACCATTAGTATTTCAAGTTTGATAGCAAATTGAGAGCAATAAATGACCAGACAGCCTTTAAGTAAAGTCCAGGTGTGACCTCATGAACTCCTGCAAATTTTAGACCAAGTTCAGCAGCCTCTTGTGGAGTGTTGGCTAGGTAAACAGAAGCCCAGTATCTGTTGCCAAATGTGATATCTTTCAAGGATGACCCTTTGGAACACATTTTGTTGAAAGAACCCCAATCTATATCATTTACAGCTACATTGCTATCACACTTCGCAATTGTCTTTCCCAGGAAACCACTGGCACCCTCCTCTAAGACTCTACCATGTCGGCTGCCACATGGAAATTAAAATATCAAATCAGAACAAGAATATATAACTCTTATAAGTATATTATATCAATTGAAATGTAGAACACGAACCTTCTCACTGGCCTGTGGGCCTTTAGATACTCTTCAGCCTTTGCAACTGATTTTGTAGCATCTGTGGAAATCTGGGCTCCAATCCAGTGTGCCCTCTTTTTCCAGGTTTCTGTGCAACAGCCTGTGGGAACTTGTCTTTCAATCCACTTATAGAGACTGGAAAGTTCAATCCCGGCACCATCAAGTTGTTCCTTCTCAGACGAAAATGCAGTATCAGCAAGTTACACATATTTATAAGAAAAACTTATTATAAACTGCAATGACAATAAATAATGATCATCGCAAGCAACTACATAAGCCAGTCAACCTAAAAGAACTTGTTAATCAATATATATACTAGCAATCTTACTTGCAGCACTTTTAAAATTATATACCAGTAAATCAGCACTCTCAGTTTCAAGCTCATCAAGCATGGCTTCCCATTCTTCTTTTAATGCCAACATCTCTTGTCCAACAGCCTTCTCCAACTATCCATCCACCAAAAAGGTACACAATAAAAAGGTTATGCAAATAGAAAGTCCTTATAGGGAATTAGAAAGAAGAAAGTGTTGAATTATTACTTCGTCGCCACAGAGAGATTGTGCTAATTCTTTCCTTACATCACCCTCAACTTTAACTAATGATTCCTCTTCAAGAGCCTCTTGAGCTTCTGCGGCCTACAAATATATAACTAGATAAGTAACAAACAACTTCTGCTTTTGATATTTCCTTCTTTTCTGTTAAAGATGATTTTTTTTTATTTTTTACCTTATTCTCAACTTCTAATAGCTCGGAGATTAACTCTTCCAGCTCCTTCTCACTGAAAGGCTCCTGAGACAATAAAGGGAGAAGAAAAATATCATGTACTGAAAAAATCATATGAAATAAGGGTAAATAGAGAAATCCCCTTGAACTTTTGAATGAACATAAACAAAAAAGTACAATACTGAAGGCTGTAAAAAAAGCAAAATTCATCGCCAAGTTTAAGTCCATATCTTTATAATAAAAATAAATAAACTCGATAGACTAGAAATGCTGCAATAGCCAATAGGGATATGAATCGAAAAGAACTGCGTTTTCATTCCGATAGATTTCACTTTAAAAAAACACGCGCACGCACACACTAGAAAAAACCAGCAGATAGTAGAAAAGGAGTGAAAGGCCGATCATGCTAAATAAATCAGTATAACTTTCTACAACGAAAAATGCAATATACACCTGGTTATCAACGGCGTCGTCTTCATCGTCGTTTTCCGGCGAATCCGTGGAGAAATCACTCTCCAAAATCCCAAATTCTTCGTCGTTTTTCGTTTTTTCTTCGGGTGGTGCCTCCATTATTCGAACTGACTTGTATTCAAAATGCAGAGCTAAAAAATGGTGCTATAAACCGGCTGCACGTACAGATGAAAGGGCGTGAAGGTCAGGCGGAAGAGACAACACCAACAGGCGTTCCAGCATTCAAAAAAATTAGACAGGCAATAATGGCGGTACAGTTCTGCTTTGAGAAAGCTTTGTTAGGTGCCGTTTGGTTGCACGGTTGGATTATGGGAGTTCGCAAACGTTTGTTTAAAAAAAGTAAATAATTTTCCTATAAAAAAAAAGGAAATTATCTATAAATATATAAAAGTAGAAGTAAGGAGATAGAAGACAATTTTTGTTGGAGTAAGTGTAACTCCACTTGCTTTGTAATGTAGTGGTGACTCTCACTCTAAAAAAAATGAGTGATTTTGTTTTACCAATCATTATTTTCCTTTTCTTTCTTACTTTTTGCTATTAATTTTCAACACATTATATATTAAATTAGTTTTCTTTTAGAGATCTTTTATTTAACATTTATATTACATATATAAAAAAAATTCAGACAAAATATATCTATTTTTTAGTTATTGATATTTTGTGTGGCTTGAATTTAAATATTTTATTTTAATTTATATAAGTTTTATTGATTTTTAATATCATTTTATAAACCTTATTGATTATAATGAATTTAGTACATAAATAAAAACTATAAATTTAATTCAAAAAATTGTGAGTCACTCACACATATGCAATATTTTTCATATATTTATGAAAAATTATTAAAGATTAATTGACAAGTATAAAATAATTTTAATTTAATTTTCTATTATAATTTGTATCTCACATTACATCATCTTACATTAAAATTTATAATATTCAATTTGTGCATCGCACGGGAGAATTACTAGTTTTATTAACACAAATTCTTATGTGAAATTTGTTCATGGTATGAAATTGATACTATTTTATTTATAATTTATAAATTGATACCAATATTTTTATAAATTAATACTAATAATATTTAATATTATAATCTTAGTTTATAAAGATAATAATATCGGTTGATAATTGTAGTGATATTAATTTGTAAGTATAATGGTGTAAATTTTATTTTATGAACAAAAAAAATAATCACCATTTCATTTTTTTTAAAGAATTCTTTCTTTTTTTTTTTTCCACTTTTTTTCAGTGAATATATATTAATTGTGAGTCTAAAACTTTTTTTTTTATATTATTATTTATATTCATAGTGTATTTTTAAAGGCAAAGTATAGTGTGAACAAGTTTTCATAGTTTAGAATTTAGGGTTCAAAATTAAAATAATTAAAATTGCACTTATATTATTAAAGTGTGACTCTTTCAATTTATAAATGGTGTGACGTTTTACTACTAAAAGATTTTTTTTATTACTCATAAAAAGTGAAAAAATGACTTATGTTATAAATTATATAGCAAAGAAAAAGTAAGCAGTACACGTCTTGAGTAAACGTTCATAATGAAGTTTGTCAAGAAAATCAAGAAATGTGACTTTTATATTACTAAAAAATATGTGACTTATATTACTAAAGAGTATGTAAAAAAAATATTTTTAATTTTGAGCCAAAAAAATGTTATAATTTTCTAATAAAATTTTAAACAAATTTCACAACATACCATTTCATTTTTAAAAGGTAAATTCTCATGTGCACCATTTTTTTATACTAATTATTTTTTGAATTTTTTTTTTTTTTTTTTTTTTTTGAACTTGATTTTTATACATTAAAATAACTTTTACGGATTCAACCCGGCCGAACTTTTGGTTCGACCAAAAAAAAAAATTTATGATTCACCTAACCTGAATGGGTTTAGTTTTTTTTTATATTATTATTTAGATTTTTCAATTTTTTTTATTTATTAACCCGGTCCGGACCCGAACCCGGCCAAAGTGGTTTATTGTTTCACCCGAACCCAGCCCAAATGGTTCATGGTTCACCCGACCCAAATGATTAATGATTTAAGGTTCATAGTTTAGATTTTAGATTTAGGGTTCATGGTTCATCTAAATTAAAATTGAATCCAATTGCATAAATTGCACCTTATGCAATTGGTGCACACAAACATTACTCTTTTTAAAATATACAATTTGTCATAATAAAAAAATATATACAATTTATTAATATTGAAATGTGCAACTTGTTTCACGAACATGCATTGTACATTTAAGTGTAAATAATTTTTTTTATTTCAATGCAATAATTTATGATTTAAAAATATATTATTCAAATGAAATCTTTGCGTAATTATCTGAAAACTCTTTAAGTCATAGAAAATAAAAGTAAGCAGCACACGCAAGAAATCTTGAGTTTTGTTCCTTTCAAACGTTTATGTGATTGTATGAAGTTTGTCAAGAAAAATCAAATGGAAATTTAAGATATATGTTTAATAAAAGAAATCGTATAATATGGTCTCATACATGAAATATAAGGTACAATATTAGTGCAAATCAGCACACATTTATACATATCTAATAATAAAATGTTGGCCCCAATATTGAGCCAAAAAATTGTTATAATTTTCTAATAAAATTTTAAACATCTTAACAAATTTGATGTAGCTCAAATGTTATAACAAATATTTTTTTTATCTTCTTTGTATGTAAAAGGTACAAGGTTTAATTCATCATATCTACCACACACACACACATATATATATATATATACTAATTATTTTTTGAATAATTTCTAGATTATTAATATTATTTTTGAATTTTTTGAACTTGATCTATTTATACATATAAAATAACAATTTTACCAAAAAAGAAAATAATTCAACAAAAAAATTATTACAAATTTTTGAATTAAATCTATTTATACATATATAATAACAAAATGTTATACCAAAAAAGAAAAAATTCAACATAAAATTAATTACAAATTTATCATAAAATTTTAAAAGTGACACATTAATGGTTAATAATATAAAATGTTATATTTTATAGTTGATATAGATATTTTTTTTTAAAAAATATGTTACTCATTTCATCTATTTTTTTAGATTGCTCACTTGATTTTGACACGGGTTTTAATGAAGAAATTCTTTATTAATATTTGAAGGTAATAAATAACTTTTTGATGTGGGTATTTTGTCAATTTTAATGAATAAGATAAAAAATAAGTTACTTTTGTATATAATTATTAGTGATATGTGATGTAATTTAGTGATGTTTGTGTAAGTGGCGGTGAATGTTAATCGAGTGTATAGTTAAACCAAGTACTTTAATGTTATTTTGAAGTATGTGATAAAAACGGCACCTCAATTGATGGGTTTTTTCTAGAATTTTGAACCAATCTAAAAAAAATCAACCCACCAAAAAAGTGTGAGATCATAAACAGGAGTTGTTATATATATATATATATATAAATGTATAATTTATATACTTATTTACATGATAATATTACATGATATTTGATTTAAATTGATTAGTTCAATTACTCTTATAAATTAGTTGCATTGAGCTATTGATATTTCATTTGACTTAAATTGTTAGTTGAATAATTTTTAATTAAATTATTAGTTGAGCGTTATTAGTTGAATTGTTTTCCAAAAATAATTTACTTTTCAGAATTATTTTAACTTTTCAGATAAAAAATAATTTACCTGGATTTGTTTCCAAAGGTTTGTAGCTTATTTGTATAATTGACTCATCATATTTGGTTTGTCCATTTGTTCTTGTCCTGATTCAGGCAATATAATATTTAAATTGATTATTTGAATGTTTATAATATACAAGGCTTCCTTAGTGACCTGTGGATTTATGCTCTTTAGATTTTAGTACAAGCTATGACCTTTAGTGTTGTTAGCAAGACATTTTAATAGTCAGGAGTTCATATACTACAGTTACCTGTGATCTTTAGTATTTTTTTGATGGATAAGGTATTTGAAAAAATTTGTATATTGATAATAATATAAAAAATTTTATTGAAAGTAAATTTCATTCTTTTTTTGAAAGATTTGATATACTTAAATTACATACTTAGATCATGTCAGGTTCAAGATACATGAAAATGGTTTTCTTTCACTCACTATTTTGAGTGTTTGCATCATTATTAAAAGATTGGGACGATATATATTCATCACTCCTTCTATCTTAAAAAATATTTAATTTTTAAATATGTGTCTTAGATAGTCTTTGGAATATACCACAAAGTTAATAGAACTCCCTGTTTTTTAAGATTGGTTTGAAATGAAATATTTGCATGATTAAAAATGAACTAATTATAACATTCCAACTGGTAAAAATATTAATTCTTTCATTTTGTTGTCATTATATAATACTTAAAAAAAACTACTATTGGGACACGTGTTGCTCTTATGAATATGTAACTTCAGTATATCAATACATATAGGACATGTAGAGTTTGTTGATTTATTATTGAGTCAAATTACTAAAAAATATCAATTAGTTGAATGTACACCTGAATTTATGTTCTGATTAAATTGTACAATCTTGGATTGCCTTTTTAAAAATCAAGATAATGATTATGTAACCAATCTTCAAAAATAGAGAGTTTTTAAAAGAAAATGATTAAATTCGACCATTAACTATGACACATGTGATACCACGACTGCTACAGCCCACCAAGTGAACCGGCTTGTTATAAATTTGTACTCATTCATAAAAAGCGAAATCGACCCCTCTATATAATGTGTCCAAAGAACAACGGACCAATGACTTAGAAAGAATTTGTGACACAAACATTGTGTATTGTCGATCTCAATCTCTCAAATGCTTGGGGGTGTTCTTGTGATGCAAAGACTCAAAATAACGAGTGAAATCCATTTTCATCCATCTTGAGCCTGGCATGATCTTAAATATGTATTTGACAGATCTATGCCACAAAATCTCTTCACCGATCTCAGGCGGCACGTACACCTCTGATGTACGCTCCAAGATGTTTAGCATGTAAGGGTCAAGAACTTCATAGTAAATACATGCAATGGAATTTTTGATCCCTGTTTGAGCAACTGCTGTGATAATAGCGTTTACTTCATCCTGCACAAAATCTACATAAGACATCTCCTCAAATATAAAGCCAAGAATTTCTAAGGCAGCTTGTTTCAGAGATAAGGGTGCACGTTGTCAAGTCATGTCGAGTCATATTGGCAAGCAGTAATCCAATGAGTTCGGGCCATTCTTTTCGGGGAATTTCAATTGAAGCAATCTTAGCAACCACTTGTGCCGTTGTATGACTAGCCTCTCAAAGAGAAGATCCAAGGGTGTACAAAGGAGATCCTTTAATTTGAGATTTAAATGAAATATCCATTGCAACCCATTGTTGGACAAGCAGTTCCTTTCTCCCATATTCTTTAGCAGCCAAGGAATTCTAAAGGACAATACCAGCGAGTATACGAGTCTCCACTGGTTTCCAGACATTTGAGAGTTCAACAGATAATGATAACAAAAATCCTGGCAAGTTTTGCTCCTGAAACTTGCGGAGTTGTTCTTAGTGTCACTTCGAACTTTCGCATCGGGTGATTGAGCAGACAGTAGGCACTTGGTAATCTCCAATGCCATTTTACCTACATATGAAAGAACCATTAACAACTATAAAGAAGAGTCACACAAAATGATAAAGAAGTGATTCATCAATGGCAACAAGCTGTCGGATTCTTCTAGTGATGCTATAAAGGTGATTCTGCTAAGCAATCATGGGGCAGATCTCTCTGAACATTCCTCATTCCAATTCCAATTTACACTTTGTTATAACAACAATCATGAAATAGCAAATTTCATAACACAATCCTAAAGAATCCAATAATATTTTTAGACAAACATATGCAAATCTAAAACAAAAACATGTTCAAAAGATTATGAAAGGTGATTTTACAAAATAGCCATTACTGTCAAGCTATATTTTCAGACTGACCATCGATTGTTGACTACGGGTTAATGTGGTTTACGAATGATCTAACAAACAACTATCACACATAATGAAAATGATAAATGAAGAACACTTACAAAAAAAAATGCTTAAGAAGAAGTAGTTGAACAAGAATTTAAAGAGTTATTTGTGAATTGAGTGCAATAGGTGGTGTTATCCCCTACATTGAAGACTAAAGCCTCTTTAATAGAACCTTAGAGCCATAATTTTTGGTCCCCAAGTTACAATCACAATCCTTCATTTTATGGGGTTTCGCCAAATCAAATTAAATGGTTTTAACAAAAATCCTAAACCACACAACAGATTGTCGAACCCAAAACAAGACCATATATTTTATAATCATCAGAAATAACAGGAGCAATGCGGAAGATGAAACTCTGGACCAAAATTTCAAAACCTGAACACCATTAAACCTAAGCTACACCAAAATTAGTCGAATTAATTAGCAATTTAACTTAAATTCAGACTTCTAACTGATACAAAAAACATGAAATAAAGAAGAAAAAATCACCTCCTTGAAATCGAAATCGAATGTCAGATCGAAACAGCTCGGTTTCCGCCTTCTGCTTTTTTCTTTCCTTGTAAGCCTTCTACTAAAATTAATCGAAATAATTAGCAATTTAACTTAAATACAGACAGAAACAGATCCAAACAAGGGAAAAAAAAATTACCTCGATGAAACCGCTTCGAATGTTGCAACAGCTCGGTTTCCGGCCTTCTTTAGTTGTACTCTTCGACTAAAATCAAGAATGCAGAAATCGGGCTAGCCCCGCCACGATCTACCCAAAACCGGCCACAAAAATCGTGTTCCCCTCTGGGCGCCGCCTAGGCGGCCAAAGTTGGCCAGTCGTACACCCGCCTAGGCGCCGCACACCCGTCTCCTGCAGCCCGACGCAGCTTGCCCAAGCCGCAGCCCGTCGCCCGTGTTCGTCTTGCTCAGGCCTTCATAGTGAATCAGGCTGTAGAAGTGATTTGGGCTTGATTTCAGACGGCGATTTTGCCGATTTGGTGGTGCATAGCGCAAGTTTGGCGTGAATTTGGTGCAAGGGCGACTTTATTTGGGATTTCTTCCGAGGAACAATAAGCGTGAATTTGGAGGACACAAGGTTTGAGCTCGAATTTTTATTGGATTGAAATAATAAGACCAGCCCAATGCATTCACTAGTGGATTATTATGCCCAGGTTATTTGCACCTTCATCTTTAGGAAATGCACCTACTCTTTTTTTTTTTAAATAGCCAACTTCTAACTTCTGCAACTAAAATATGACTATTTCCTCAAGAAAAACTCTTAGAGTTCAATAGATGCAGAGAAGACATGTAAATTTGATGTGCGAGAAAATGTCTGTGAGAGGCAGAGAGGAGATGGATTTCGAATGAATGGAATACGAATGAAGGGAATGTCCGTGCGTCTCATTGGCTAACTTTTCTAATTAATTTTAAAGCCTTAAACTTCAAAACGGCAGCGTATCAAGTGTCCAACACCTTTTGCTGGTTTGAATGCCATTAGGGATCCACTCACGGGAACAGGTGGGAATGGATGTACAGTGTTCTAAGTTTTTAATAGCTAATTCCCTATTTTTATAGTATTAGTATTATTATTTACTTTTCTCTTTTTGTTTTTCTATCTTATAAATGTAACTAGTATTCTCCCATGAAATGCACAGAATGAATATTTTAAATTTAAGTAACATTCATGTGAATCAAGTTTTATACATAAATTTTATCATTATTACATATAAAAATTATCACACAATGATTTTTTTTGTGCATGACAATGACACTAAAAAATCAACTTCACGTTAAGTTCACACAAATTTATGTCTTTAAGTTTAATAGAGATGAAGTAATATAATATTTTTTGTTCACTCAAAAATAAATCTATATTTATTTATTTTTTGCTAATATTTTTCACTAATATGTGAAGATTATATCGTGTGTGTATATATATATATATATATATGTGTCCCAAAATTACTTAATTAATTATATACTAAAATTATAAAATAAAAAAAATTTATATAATCTAAAATTAAAATTAAATTCAACCCATATGATCAAAATCAATATAAAAAACTTCTAAAACTATTAAAATTAATATTTAGAAAATAATATGAAATATAAAAAAATTTAAAAAAATAAATAGTAGTATGAAAAATAGTATTTCAAAGATAGATTAAAAACAACCTTATTGAAATTTAAGTTGTTGGTGAAAAGTAAAAAGAAAAAAGAAAATAGCTACTTTTGGTTAAAACTTGGTCACTTTCTTTATTGTACACCACAAAGCAAGTGTAGCTCTTGTTGAAAGTCATTTTTTATGAGAATACTATGTGGCTATTTTTAAAACAACTCACAAATAAAATAAGTATGTGTACAATATTACAGTAAATAACAAGAAATTGTTGACCCAGTTCATAAAAAATGATTACTCTGTGGGCATTCCAAGTCAGGGATGTTATACTGCGAGGTTCAAGTATACCGTACACAATACTACTCGTGGTGAAACTTCCTTATATGAAAGATGGTGATTTGGAGAATATGAGTACTTTGGAATTTTTATGAACCCTCTTATTGCTCTTTTTGATTCTACTTATAGTATTTTGACAAACATGTGCTGGTTTGGCAAGCATGAGCTGGAGATTTAAGTGTCTTCTGAGAACTCATGTGATCTTTGCCACGTTTTTCAACTTCGTCTCCCACTGGTTGACCTTTGGATTTACTTGCTTATAAAGCATTCTTCTTGTCGTCGGATGGTTCGGTTAGTGACTTGACTTTTATGTCATATGCTCTTTTGTATCAACTTTTTTTTTCGTAGATTGCTCTGCTTCGCCCTTTGACCATATTGATTTTGTGCAGGAACATTGTCATAACGAACGCATACAAGAATGACTATAATGCTTTCGCCGATTTGGCGAAACACACTTATATATGGTTGGCAATCATTATCTAGGCGAACACCTCTCCATCGGACATGGTTATTTTAATAATTTATCGATACATGTGTCCCTCTGACGTGTACAAATAAATAGAGGTAAAAACATCAATCACAACAATACCCCCCAGTCGGGCCGCTTGGTATTCATCATGGGGGCCCAGCTGTTGGATATATTGAGCGGGTAATCGTAAATGTCGTCTCGTCTTCTGTGTTGGGTGTTGAGATTGGTCTTTTCTATTGGACCCGAAAAGACTTCAACGCACTAGTCCCGAGATGTGCACAATCAGAAACCTTTTTTTTTTTTAATTTTCAAAATTTTTAAATCCGGAATCTAAATAAAAACCATTTTGCCGCCTCAGCCCTTTTTCTTTCTCTTCATTCTCTCTTATTTCATTCTTCACATTCCGTCTAAAATTTATGGCAAGAGCATACTTATCTTGGCGAAAGATTTCTTCCAGGTAATTACATCGTACTCCCCTTAATTCCTATTATGACTTCTCGTTTGAGTTCTACCGATTCAATAGAGTCAAACCATTATAGTTCCTCTTCCTCATCTTCTTGTCCGATCACCCGATGGCGGTGCCAATCTGCGGGAGATGAACACCTCGGGTTCAAGATCCCGGCCGCAAATTCGACAACCATTTGCCATTCTTTCATCGGGATTAAAGCGATGCCCTCAATGAACTAGATCGGGATTTAGCCCGCACCAATTTTTTAGACGATTCGGATGAAGATTCTTTATCTCAACCCCGAATAAGTTCTAGGGTTGTAGGTAATCGTGATGTAAATAGGGTTAATGATCATATGAGGGAGAAAACCTAATGGCGAAAATCTTTAAAAAATGAAAGCGAGAGGAATTGATGGCGAGCGAAATATGGTGCTCGATATTCTGTTGGTCTTCCTCACGACCAAACATATCTTGAGTATAGCGCTTCGCTATGATTTTGAATGGCCGAACAACCTCACAGGACAAGGGTTAGAAAATGAATATCCAAATGAGCAAAATTGCAAAGTGTGATCGATGTAGATATGCTCGCCAATTGTATCGAAATTACGAGACTCCAAAGGATGTGTTTTTTACAGGCGCTTTGGTCCCGATGAAATGAAAGAGCGAATCGACCTCACCCGAAGGTTGTGTTCTTTGTGAATTTAGAACAATGGAAGCTGGTCTTCGATTCCCACTTCATCCAGTTATTACTCGCTTGCTTGTGGAATGGAATATCACCATTACACAACTAATGCCGAATGGGTGGCACATGATTATGAGTTTCCTAACTCTGTTCGGCAAAATGAAACATGTGTATTATCCAACAGCAACAGAACTTACTCGATTAGTTCATTTGTCTCGACCCAAAGACGAACACGGATGGTTGTTCATGCAAGCGAATGCAAAGTGTAAGGTCATCGAGGATGTGCCTAATAAGATCACGGATTGGAAAGAGAAGTTTTGGTTCGTCTGGGGTGATTGGAAAAGTCTTGCTTCAGGATGTGAACCAAATACCCATTTAGACATCCCCACTAATTTTGGAATCTATCAAAGTAAGTAATTTTGTTGTTTTGCTCTCCTCGGTGAACTGATTTTAACTTATTTCCTCAATCTCAGGAATTCAAGCAGCAACAGACAAAGAAACAAAAGATGGTTATTTAAGTAGTATCTGGCAAATCGACCTTGAGCCATACTCAGAACGCTCGGTGAAAACGTTGAACACTGCTGACCAAAGGAAGAAATGAGGATTGTACGTGCCCCCTCACCATTTAGTAGCCCTCAATCCAACTGGTAAGGATTGTCTTTTATACTTGTGAATATGTTGTGTCTTTTGTACCCGATTTTTTCCCTTTTTAATAAATTCTTCTGTCTACAGCTTTCCCTGTTGTAACTATTGTCGTAAGCACAGCCAAACATATTGAAATGGCTCGAACCAAGAGACCCCAAGAGCTAGCTCGGATCCAAGCCGAGAGAGATGCTCAACGAGTAAAACCGGGGAGATGAAAGCAGATGAGAAAAGCGAGCCGACTGCGGCGCCGGACGGGCGAGTCGAGTCGACAAAAAAGGACAACTTCGTCTGTCGGCGAGGATCGGCGACCAAGCTCCCTCACCAAAGAGATCCAAAGGGCTACCTGACGATCAAAATCCGATAGCTCCATCGAGCACCGATGTTATTGAGGCGACCCCTCTGCTGAAACGACCAGAATAACTGCCTCTGTGTTCGGTCCGATCACACACATTGCCGAAATGGAGGCCGGTACATCTACTCCACCCCCTGCAGGACCCCGAACCTAGACTCCGTCAAGTTCGCAGCTCCGTTCTCCCGAGGACAAGTCGTTTATGGGATGGGACCCTGCTCGGGTGAACAGGTATGTTTGCTCGCCTATTGGAGTGTCTCTTTACTCCATCTGATTTGGTAACTTAATCATATCTATTTGTTTTTACAACACGTAGGTTGAACATATTGTCGCCTCTGATGCCAGAGTTGAAAGACTATTATTGCTCCCCTACCGTCCGCAACATTCCTGGCCTTCCCGAGCACGTCCAGAAAGCGTGTGAGACTCCCATCCGAGCATGGACTACTGAGCTCGAAGAGGCCACCAAGGGTCTAACGACTTTAGAAACCATGCGACTTGGCCTAGTGCGCCATGGCTAATCTCTGGTTCTTCCTGAAAAAGCTTACACCGAGTCCGCCCAACTTCACGCCAAATATGTGAAACTTATCTCGAGTTTCCAAGAGAAGGTGAACGAGCTGACCAGAGCCCAAGATGAAATGAAGTTGGTTCAAGAACAAGTATCCTCAAATTTGAAGCAGAGGCTCGTAAAAGCTTAAGAAGATGCTTCCGCTTAGCTCGGAAGATGCTCGCCGGGCGCAGAAGAAGCTACGCCTTGTTCGGATGAGTTACACCATGAATCGTAAGAAGAGGTGACCAAAGATCGGGAAGGTTCGTGAATAAGTGAACGTTGAGCTCCAAAAAGCTTAAAATAGGTATCGAGGTCGTAGAGTCTTGAGAAAACTTTGCTTTCCAACAACTCCTCACCAAGAAGAGACCAACACTCGTCTGCAGGTCTTGAAAATTCAAAACTGCACACTGAAGAGTATGTTGACTCAATGTCCAATTTCTCCTATATATGCGCCTTTGCAAATGCCATTCGTTCTGCAAGACAAACTCTTACTGCCGACCAGATTACCCCTCTCAAAGTCCATCTCGAGAAGTACCTGCTCGACAACCCCCCGGATCACAACCTTCCAATATATGATTTGAGTGATATGTGTGATTTCTCCAATCTTCCTGATGGGATCGAAATTGATGACCCAATACTAGATGAGGAGGATGGTTCGGATAATGATGTTGAAGGTTCCACCGCCCAACCTAGTCAAGCCGAACATGGAGTAGATCAAAGCCGGAAGCGAAAGCAAGATGGTCCGCTTTGGTTTCGGCAGCAAAGATGCACCGCTGTCGAGGAGCCTATTGTCGAGAATGATCTTGAGGAGATGATCCTAAAGAAACGAGTGACAATCTGCAAGGGTGCTCAACCGATCCTTTCCAATCCCCAAACAATGAATTTTTCCCTTGATTTTTCATGTATAATTTTTACTTCTGCTTTTGAACAATTTGTTGTTTCCGTTGTGCTTGCTTGTTGAATAGTTCCCTTTGATTCAACTGTGGATGGCTGATTTTGCCGATGAATGGATGATGTTTGTTTTGTTTCATTTTTTTATGACATTTGTCTTCTGAAGTTCGAACATGATATGTGCCTATGTTTCAACCTGACTTTTTTGGTTTTTCAACCATCTTATTTAGTTGTGATTGGATTGGTCGTCTTATTTTGCTGCAACCAGATGGGTTAACTTATGTGCAATCCCCCATTTTTCTTTCGTGATCGTCTTATGTTTGCTGCAATCACTATTCTGATCGGGCCATCTTATTTAGCCGCGACCCCGTACCCATTGCTCGCTTTGTTGCGGGCATCTGTAAGTACAATTTGTTTCGTCAGACGAACATAAACTTCTGCTCGTTCTTCTTTGTTCGGGTCGTCCGGCTTAGGTGCGACCATTCATAGGCTTTAACTAGAAAAACTTAACAAACAAAAATGCTTTGCAACACGTTGCTATTCTATTACAACTTTTACATTTGGAGAAGACTATTTCTATTACACATATCTATACATATCAGACTATCATAGCTATACATATCAGACTATCATTTTGCTAGATTCAAAACCTCGTCTTGAAACAAACATGAGCTGACCTCATCTCGTCCGTGCAATTGATGTTGACAAGTATGAGGCGGATCAACCTGTCTACTCTTCTTCAAATAATATGCTCAAAGAAGCGGCGGAAGATCGTGGCTCGCCCTCCCGGGCAAGCTTTGTGATTATCTTGGTTTTCGCCAACACATGAGCATATGGCGAGCAATCAATCCTTTCGCTTATACTGTCTTGACGGCATGATGCCCTTGCTCGCACCATTTTATCCCCTTCTGTGGATGCCTGAGCATCAGCGTCCGCGCGTCATTTCGTGTGCAAGCCACGACATCCCACCCCCTCGGAGGAGATTTTTGGGATGCGTAGGGGACTAGTGATTTACTACTGCATAAGCAATGGATAACGTGGAGTGGCAACCATGACTCTGGCGAGCATTTTGAGCCCGTAACGAGCTCCAACCTGTGCTCGGGGTGACAATACCTCGTTTAGAAGAAAATACTTCCCCTGATTCGGATTGGCTTTCCCAAATCGAAGGGAAAGTATTTTCCTTCGTGACCGAGATACGGGGTTGAAGCTCATAACAAGAGCAAGCATCGAGACACATGATTGAGTTAGCAAATGATTGCCGAATCTGGTGTCGAAAACTATGTCCGGAGGCATACCAAACCAGCTAACTTCTGATAACTGAATTTTCTTTTAATGTGTTTGCAGTATTTTTTCCTCTTTTTTTTCTTTTCCCTGTATTTTTCCTCCTCCTTCTTTGGCTATCAATATGCTTATTTATACTACTATCCCAAACAAGTGCTGACATAGCTAGTTGGTGTTGGTCTTCTTGCTTTAAAACCTCATTTTGACATATGTCCTTGTCTTTGTCAGTTCTAATTCAAGGATTGACACGTACTTCTTTTGGTTGCCACCGCTTCTCATCTTGTTTTGACACGTATCTTCTATCTTTTAATATTGCTGACCAAAATTCCTTCTATAAGACTCCCAACACTATATCAGACACTTTGTGCTTGTCCCTCGTGTTCATCCTGCTCGACTTAGCTGAATGGTCGATTATGCTCGGTTTTTTTTTTACAACCCACTAGCCGACACTTTGACCTTTGATTATCAGTTGTGCTCGCCGTTACTGATAATATTTTTTCAGATTTGACGCATTCCACGAATAGGACAACGGAGTTCCATTCAAATCTTCCAAATCATATGCCCCATTTGACAAACGTTCTATTATTCTGAATGGACCTTCCCATACTCGGCCGAACACACCACTTGGTACCCTCATTGCTTGTCTTAGAACCAGCTCGCCTACGTTGAACCTGCGTGTTCGGACTTTGGAGTTGTATAAATTTTCTGACCTTTTTTTACACATAACGTTCCTGAAATCGGCCTCCATCCGTCTCTCTTCCAACAGATCTGCACTTAGGGCGAGCGCCTGGTCGTTAATGTGCTCTCCAAAACTCATTGTCTGATGGCTCGGAATCTTTACTTCTGCCGGTATAACTGCTTCAATACCAAATGTGAGGGCAAACGGGGTTTCCGCAGTTGATGTTCTGAAAGTAGTACGATATGCCCATAATATTTCTGGTAACTCTTCAGCCCATCCTCCCCCCTTGGAATTATCAAGTTTAGCCTTGAGGGTATGCTTGATAATTTTATTGACAGCTTCAACCTGTCCATTTGACTGGGGGTAATACGGAGTAGAATAATGCTTTTTTATGCCCCAACGAGCACAATTCTGTCGAAATTCAATTCCATCGAACTGTTTGCCATTATCTGTTACCAATGACTGGGGAAGTCCAAAACGACAAATGATATTCTTCCAAACAAAATTCCACATTCTCTGTTCGGTTGCTTTGACAATGGCTTCAGCTTCCGCCCATTTAGTGTAGTAATCAACGGCAACCGCGACATATTTTACTCCCGACGTGCCAGTAGGAAATAGGCCAATCAAATTGATTCCCCATTTAGCAAACGGCCACGGGCTGTAAACAGACACTAGTTCTTCGGGTGGGCTATGGATAAGTGGGGTGTATACCTGACACTTATGGCATGCGCGGGCATACACGAGAGAATCTTTCTTGAGAGTAGACAAAATGTATCCTTGTCTGACAATTTTATATGCCAGGACAAGTCCACCTGTATGGTTTCCACATACCCCATCATGAATCTGTTCTAGAATCACATGACCCTCTTCAGGAGTAAGACATTTCAATAATGGAAGAGAAAAACTTCTTTTGTATAAATGACCGTCTAGGATAGTATATCGAGCAGCTTGTAATTTGAGGCGAATAACTTGTGCTTTATTTTAAGGGAGAAACCCATTTTGTAAGTAGCTTAAAATTGGAGTCATCCATGTTTCTTGTTCACCAGTCATATGGGCGACCACAACTCGAATCGATGATGAACAAGTCTTGACGCGACCACAATGTCCATCGTGTTAAATCCTCCTTCTTCTTTTTGCCAATCGTGCCAAGGCATCGGCAAATGAATTATCCAATCGTGGTAATTGTTTGATGTAAACTTGTTTGAATTGCTCAGCGACTCCCATTTTCTTTTCGAATCAATTCTTTCTTTGATATTGTGCCATCTGCTTCATTGTTTTTGCGGGCCTTCATATTCGCCTAATACTTGGTATACGATTATTTGGGAATCACTATAAATCATCAACCTCTAAATTCCCATTGCCATAGCCATGTGTAATCCAACAATCAAGGCTTCGTACTCGACTTCATTATTTGTGGCTGGGAAATCGAAATGGATGGCTGTCGTGAAAGTTTGTCGAGTTAAATGATGAGAACCACACCCGCTCCGGCTCTTGAACTTGTCGATGAACCATCTCTACATACATGTGTCATGGTTTATCAACACCAAATTCGGTATTTGCGGATATGTCAATTCAACCATGAAATCGGCCGTAAATGTTACCGCTTCATTCTTTCGTTTCGATGGTAGGTAACGTAATGCCAAATGATACGCTAACTCCACCACCCACTTGATTTAACTCTTTTGATCGCCCATCGCGATTAATGATAAGGTCGGAGAACTTATCGTAATGGGAATGTGGTTAGTCACTTTTGTTTAGAAAATGATCAAAAAAAATATGGTCGCATTTTTTCAATTTTTCTCACACGTATTCATGGCATCCATACATAGATTATTTACACGAGAGTTTTTCCAATTGATATTTAACTTCGGGCAAGTAGGAGGTCCGAGGCTGATTTTTAATTTTCGAACCATATCCTGCAGTGCCGACTTACATAATAAATATTTTTGCCGTCAATGGCAAATGTGTTGCCCCCTCTGGATTTCGAAACGGTCTTTAGCACAACACTAATTGCATGCTCGACGCTCGCAAGATACAAATAAAGTTGTTCGCCGAATTCTCAGAACATGCTTAGATAATGTTTGAGTATCCGCAAAGGCATTGCTTTAATGACTCAAATGCATTTTTTGGCAATGCTCAATCCCATCGGAATCTCCCTTTCTTTTTTCATTTATTCGTCAAAAGAAAAGGTTTGCATTTATCTCCAATTAAATGATATAAACCGGTTCTGAAGCCAAACGTCCAATTAATTTTTTGAACTTCTTTTTTTGACACTTACGGGGCCTGCGTATGTTCGAGCATAGCTTGAATCTTTGATGGGTTTGCTTCAATCCCCGTTTCTTTTGACCATATGTCCTAGGAATTTTCCCGAATGAACCCCAAAACTGCATTTATTCGGATTTAACTTCATGTTATACTCCCTGAGAATATCAAACGTCTGTGCCAGGTGGGTAATGTGGTCTTCCTTATGCTCGCTTTTTACCACAATGTCATTGATGTACACCTCAACCATTCGTCCTATGTGTTCGGTTAACAACTTCTTGTTCACCAAACGTTGATCGTTTCTCCAAAGATCTTTTTAATCCGAACGGCATGCGTTGCCAACAATACATGTTCTTTTCATTTGCATGAAAAGGTCGTAAACTTGGAATTTCTTTTGATCGTCTATTCTTAATGCATGGGAATTTGGTGATACCCAAAGAAATGCATCCATGAAGGTCATGAGCTCATGTCTCTTTGTGTTATCGACAAATAATCGATATGTGGCATCGAAAATTGTCTTTCGGGCATGCTTTGTTTAAATCGATTAAAATCTATGCATAACCTCCAAGTTCCATTAGATTTTGGGGAAAGTTATTCACAGGTTAGCGAGCCATTTAGGGCATTTTTATGGAAGATCTCGAATCAATTTATTATCGAGTAATTTCTTAATTTCAATATCCATAGCAAATCTTCTCCTGGAAGATTGAATTTTCTTCGCTAAATATTTGTAATATTTGGATTATTGGAATTTGTGTTGGGTCAAGGTTAAGAGAGTGACATGCATGTTTAGGATCAATGTCAACCATATCCTCATGTGACCACGCAAACACATCCAAATTTACTCGAAGATACATGATCATTTCGATTTAATTAATGGCGGTTACGGTAACTCGTCGATAAAGAACTAATGAGCACTTCTAATTTTCGGATTTTGCAATGGAACTTATCGTGATCTATATGGATAATTATTATTTAATTTGTTTAAATTATTCCATGATAGATAATTAATGAATTAAATTTCCATTGTTCAATAAGCGTTGTTTTAAATCATTCTTTTAAAATAAAATAAATATTGTTCT
This sequence comes from Stenogyne calaminthoides, assembly GCA_037126765.1. NCBI lineage: Eukaryota > Viridiplantae > Streptophyta > Magnoliopsida > Lamiales > Lamiaceae > Stenogyne > Stenogyne calaminthoides. Next base: position 4,009,916 of record JBBCBC010000042.1, read on the forward strand.
TTTTTTTTATTTCCATTGAGGTTATTCGATAAATTTTGTTGAAATTGGATAATTAATTAATATCGTTTCTATCTCCATAGGATCAAAACCTATCTTTGTTTTGTTCTAAATCCGATAGCTCATTTGGTAGATCAATACTCATTAGATCCCGAAGATGAGTATTCATTCGGATTTGTGCTCACCGTGGAGATGTGTTCGACAATTTTGGACGGAGATATAGGCGTCCTCGGTAATGTGTTCAAATTTGTTGACTTGATTCTCCGGTCTCCCATGTTTGTTCCATCATGCTAACGATATTTTTCGACTTTTTTCAAGATCGCAAACGCATGATAACCAAACAATCTCGATATGTTTTTTTTTTGTCGCTTTATTTTCATACGGTTTTTTTTTCTTAGGTTGGAAACTTAACACAATAGTAATAAGTTGAATAAAAACTTTGAATTCTGAATAAGCGGGCGACCTAAAAACCCGTTATAAGTAGGCCAGACATCGACGATTACAAAGTCTAGCATTCTAGTTAAATCGAATCTCCGGATTACTAGTTGACTCTAACTCAACTCCTAGCCTAATCATTCCATACGAGGTTTTTTTGGGGTTATAGATTCCCAAGAAACCCGTTATGGTGTGATCACAAGGCTCGATATAACTACTTAAATCACCCATTTGTTTCTCCATCTAATGTAGAGTGTTGACAAACAAAATGTTCGCATATGCCCCGATATCTAAAATGAGTCGATGCACTTTCAACCCAAGAGTTTTTTCGGGCAAATGGATATCGTTAGTGAATCATTGTGAGGGTGATGATATCATCAAGGTCATCATCTCCGAAAAAAATTTTGGTGAGTGAGTGGTGTGCTCATCGTTCTATTTGAGGTGCTCGCCAAACGTTCACGATGTATGCTTTGCATGACACGCATTCCATATTCTTCGGTGCTGTTTGATAACGCCGTCGATTGCTGATAGCATCCACCCAATCGCCCATAGTGCCGGGCGAATCATGTTGATTTCTTGACTCTCCGACCTCTGCTCATGGTAGGAGCTCCTCTCTTGGGTAATTCCAACTTCTTTTTGGAATGATTCCCCATGATCACTATCGATACTTCATCCTCACTTACGTTTACCCTTCGATCACCCAATTTTTTAGATTCGAGAAAGTCTCGTCATTGGTTTTTGAGGAACTAAGTAAAGACGATTCTCTTCATGTAACTTCCAAAGTTGGACGAATTAAAATCGCGATATTCATCGATATTATGTCCAATGTACTCATGATAAGTACAAAACTTGGAAGCATTAAGCGATTTTTTATCTCTTATGATTCTTCGTGGCTTATCCAACATGTCCCAATCTTTGATTTGATTAAATATTGTTTTCTGAAAACGCCTAGAAGACTTAAGTAGTGCATGTTTTCCTTCATTCTTCAAAAGGTTTAAAAGATCACGGGGTTTATACCCTCCTTCATTCATTGTTTTTTTACCAATGACTACTCTTTTTTTTGTTCTTCTTGGAGCTTTAGCGATGGATGATTTGACAAGCGAGATCTTGCATGACTATAATCTTGGTTTTTTCTTTCTCAAAATTTGGCATATGTGTTAGAATCAATCTGATGCATGGCTTTCCCACATATCCGTGTTTTTTCAAGAAGGTCAAACCCCAATACCACCGCGGAGGATTTTAAGCGTCCTCTTCAACCGAGCTCCATCATATAAACATTTGTCAAATCTTTCAATATATGCTCGATCCGATTCACCCTTTAGCCGAAAAATGTGCAACCTTTGTTTTTTGGTCTTTGGTGGTTTCCATTAAACACACATGGATGAAAAAGTGGGATTGAAATTTTTGTCTCATCTTAGGAGAACCATCCTGTGAAGGAAGTGGACGATGGACGTTCAAGATAATGACGGAATATCAAAGTTGAAAACCACCATTGCCATCTCCACCCAAGGTCATAAAAAAGGAAACAAAAAGTTTGAAAAAAAGATAGCGATCAAGGTTATGGACTCCATTCACGTCTTGAGTTGGTCGATGGCACCCATTCATATATCATATAGTCCGAATATCAATATAGTCACGCCCACCCCAGGTGACATTGAAAAGGATGAACACCCGTTGTATAAAAGGTGACCATAAAAGTTTTGATCACATTATAAAGATCCGATGGACGAAAAGTATATTTGGTATTCTTAAGATAAAGTTGGGTGATATGCGATTTTTTGCCACCTTTTTGAAACGATATGATTGGCGTTTCCGACTTGGATCCATCTATGTCCCCCCTTTTATTTAAGGTATTCCGGCCGGTGTTTGTCCGGAAAAACGATTGGGCATTCTGAGCATGGATTAGATCGCTCGAATTAATTAAAACATTCAAGATCCTTTATAGAATGTTGCGGATCGGCTCAAACTCTCTTATGCTCGAAATTAAATTAAGAGAATCTCCGCCTGGGCCATCAAATGGGCAGGAACTAATCATCGGAATGAGACTCGGAGTAAATAGGGTGTCGAATTTCTAAACCAACACGGCGATTCCATCTTGAGGACTCCACGGTGGGTCATGCTCGTGATAGGGCACAAATTAAGAGAAAAAAGAGTCCACTTGAAAATTGATTCCCGTTACCCATTCGATGATGAATGGACAATCTTTCCGGATTATCCGAAAAGTTTTCGGATCAATTTGTCAGGCCGTTCACGATGGAGAAATTATTATCATGATGTTCCAGATTGGGAATCTTGAGGTGGGTTTATTAAACGGTGGGCGATCATAATGTTCCAAAAGTATGCTTTTACTGGATCATTGTGTTTGCATGATATTTCTTTCCGGGATCTCGGCGTACGCCTATGCTCGCTAATACGTTCTTTTTTTAGCTAATACTCTCAAACGTTCAAACGTTGATTGCTCGAAAGCTTATGGTTGTTCTCCATCCGACTTCCGATATGCCTTTTTCAACTGAAATTATTGTTTAATCGCGATTCAATTTTTTTTCGACTTGATCGCTATCAAAAGTTTTTCGATCGCCGATCATCATCATCCGGGAGCTTTTAACTTGGCCAAATTCTTTATCGGTTCTTTTAATGGGCTTTTTGAAATAATTTTTAGCAAAAAAAAAATAATGGCTTTTGTTGTTCTTTGATTGAATCATCCATTGGCAATTTCTTCTAGCCCAACATATAAAATAAATGGTTTCCAATAAAATAAATATTGTCGTTTTCTTGAGGTTGTGCTTGAATTTCTTTAAAATTGTGAAATCGATTATCTCATTAAATTCAAGATTTTTCCGTTTGAGTATTCCTAGATTGAGGCATTATATTTCTTTTTTTTTTTTTTTGTGGAATCGGCTTATCTACCTCCTTCTATGCTAGTCCTATAAAAAGGATGATTAGTTCATTCCAAGACAATTCATGTATTTAAATATTATTTATTTTTTTTTTTTATGAGAATACTATGTGGCTATTTTTAAAACAACTCACAAACAAAATAAAATATAGTTATATTTACAATATTAATAAAATAAATAAGAAATTGTTGACACAACGATCATTCATAAAAAATGACTAAGGATTTCCGTTTGAACTGGGGCATTCCATCTTTTTTTATTCTATGGGATGTTATAATTGCGCTATTCGAGGTTCAAGTATACCGTACTTTCAATACTACTAACGTGGTTCCATCTTGAAACTTCCTTATATGAAAGATGGTGATTTGGATGAATATATGTGAGTTCCACTTGAGAATTTTTTATGCGTTACCCTCTTGATATTTCTTTCCGCTCTTTTTTGATTCTACTTATAAATTCAAACTTTTGACAAGTATTCTCCATTGGTTTCCAAGTTTGTGAGTCGAGATTTTCGATGGTGTCATCTGGAGCTTTTAACAAGAACTCATGTGATCTTTTGTTTCTTTGCTTTTCCAACTTCTTTCCACCGTCTCCTTGATTGACCTTTTGGATTTACTTGCTTATAAAACATTCTTCTTTTTTAACTTAAATGGCAGTCGTCCGGATGGTTCGAGTTAGTGACTTGGCTTTTTATGTCATATGGCCATTTGTATCAACTTTTGCGGCCGATTGCTTTTTCATGCTCAAGCCTTTTGACCATATCAATTTTTGGAGAATATATGGAACATTGTCCTTAACTCTTAGCATACAAGAATGATTATAATGCTTGACAAGCGTGAGTTGGAGATTTGGCGAACTCACACTTTCAACTTGTATGGTTGACAATCATTATCTGGGCGAACACCTTTTTATGTCATCCATTTGTATCAACTTTTCGACATGGTTATTTTAATAATTTATCGATACACGTATCCCTCTAACGTGTACAAATAAATCGAGGTAAAAACATCGATCACAACAGCTCTATTACAATAATGATTGTTATTTTATTTTTCTCCCTCTTTACTACTATTTTTATTTAATAAAATTATTATTATTATTGTTATAAATTATGGATTATAGATGTTTGTTGTTCTGCACGTGTTTCTTCCAATGGCACGCAATCAATGAAACTCTCATGTTAACATTAAACAAACTACAATATCAATTCATGAATTAATAACATTAAAGTATTGTTTTTTGGAGTATATTATACCCCTAATAAGTTCACTTGTCTCGTGATTAAAATACACCCATTATACTTCCTAAACTAACCCTCAACCCGTATAATCCTTCAATTCTCATTTGTGTTGTTGAATATTGTGCATATACCCCACTTCAATTCGAGAATTTTACCTAAAAAAAGACTCTCGCCCATCTTCGCCACCCGCACCGGCTACCCGCGCACCGCCACAACCACTGCATACACCCCACCACCATAGCAGTTTTTGAAAACTTCCGGTGCATACACCCACCGCCGCCACCTCCGCCAATTGTGCCACCACCTATACTATGTGTAAATGTTAATTCTAACGTTTGGCTTGGGTTTAGCAATTTTCTAAAATATCTCGTGTTTTTTTTAAATGAAATAAATTACAGTAAGCAATCTCGAACACTAACTTTATATCTTGTTTTTCGAAAATTATTTTTGAAAATCTCACAAATTTTGGATTTTTTTCCCTCAAAAATCTAAAAAATATTCTATAAAAAATTTCAAAATTTCCTTAAATCTTCAAATGATTTTTTTTCCAAATTTTGATAAAATTCTAGCACACCACTTTCGATTTTTTTAATACGATGATCAAAATGGACGTTTTTTTCCTCCCTAAAATGAGAGTATTCTTGGTATTTTAGTGCTAGATGTTTTTTTTTCCAGAAAAAATGACGCTACGACTCTCTCGAAAAAAAAAGTCTCAAAGCAATCTTGATTGATCTTGTAAAGATTCGTATGAACTGCCTTAACCATACCTATATCCATATAACATATTTAATATATTCATAATATTTTTTTTATATTCAATGATTCTAATATTTTTTTTAAATGAATCATTCAATTATCTGTCTTAAGAAAGCTGTTAGAATTCTAAGAAATAGGTGGTGTACGTATGCGGTCAGGTCATAAGAAAACTGTTTGAATTCTAAGAAATTAGGTGGTGAATGAGTGGTGCGGTCAAAAACAGGATCAGGTCATAAGAGAGTAATTTTGAACTTTTATATGTTAATTAAAATTATAAAATTGAATGAGTGGTGTATTTCCTAAAAAAAACAGGATGACGATAATCAAAAACTAACTTGATATGCATATACTAAATTTTAATGGACCAATTAAATTTTCAAATTTATTTAAGAATTGGATTTATTTAAATTATTAAGTATAAATATACATTAATATTTAATATTATTTTTGTCACGATCACACTTAATTTTTTTATTCGACTTACAATATCTTTCTCTTTCACACCCAAAAGTAAAAAAATCTCCATAAATTTTTATCTTTCAATATTTATAATTTTATATAAAATATCATTACTTTTGAGCCTATACATATACACAATCCAACTATTTTTTTTAATTTTTACTTTATACACCTCAAAATTACACATACTAATTATTGTTAATTTGCCATCTATAACCTCTAATAAAAAAAAATCAAATTATAGTAGTATTGAAAAAGTAATTTGTGAGGGCAATGTCACAAAGTGTGATATGGAATTAATATAGGGAGCAAACTGCAAAATTAAAAAGAAAAAAGATCTCCTTCTCGTCCTTTCCCTCTCTTTCTCTCACACATAGAAAAAGTCATGGGGCCCCCACCTCCTCGAACTATTCCCCAAAGTCATCAAATCCCTGAAATCTGAACGGTCCATCATTTTCATCCAACGGCTCCCAATAGTCTTGCTAGTAGCATCAGCAGTTATTAGTCACCCTCTTCTTTCGCTCCCTTCTCATAAACCCTAGAATCTGCAATCTGGCACCGCAGCCATCCTTTTTTAAACATGAACGCCTGAAATCGTAGATAACTTTATATATATTTTATCTTAGAAAATAGCCCAGTTTGAAAAATCAAAGGGATTTTTTGCTTTGTGGGGATGCTTTAATCGTTTCATGACAGGTATATATTTTGATTCTTCTTATTCTTGCTTCTGTTCGATGGGATCTTGTGTTTGAGGGAGAAAGATGGGATTTTTAGGAGATGCGTCTGGGATTTATTTGATGGGGTGACTTTTAATTTTATTTTATTTTTGTAAATCTCGTTTTATGGTTTTCTTTCTTGTGTGGTGCGGGAAAAAAAGAGTTAAAAAATGCGGTGGGTCCCGAGTTGTGACGAGTTAATCTGAGTTTACTGAGTTGGGGCGGTTTCTTGGTCAGGAGTGTCGAAAAGCAGGGAGATTTTTGCTTGAATGTTTGGAAGGATCGAAATTGTCGCCGAGTCAAGACTGCAACAAGAACCGAGTTGGGGCCGAGTTGTATTCCGAGTTCGGCTCGGGGCATCATGTTATCTGTGTTGGGAGTCAACAAACAAATATGCCGTTTGTTCTTCCTGTCCTATGTACCGATCCTACCTTGTAATTAACCCAGAACTCGAGTTTGCCACTTGTTGAAGAAAGTCCGAGTTGAACTGAGCCACCGAGTCCGAGTTCGACCGTGATTCTGAAAGAGAAAGGAAGATAAGATTGCGTCTTTCATAATTTCCAGAGCTTGTAATTCCGCATCAGGCCAAGTTTTGGTCTTTGAAAGTGGTTCATATACAATAGTGAATAAGAAAATAAGTTCTGGGGCCTTGCCTCACAGCAGTACGCCCAAACTGATGCCTTCAGTGGGCATGAGAAGGAGCACAAGGGTGTTTGGCGCACGTGTTCTGCGTTCGGGGAGGAGGCTTTGGACAGGACTTAATGAATCTGTAAGAGGAGCTCATGGAGAAAACAAATTCCCTGAGCTTCTAGACAATTCTGCAGATGGAGGAGGCGATGCCAATGATTACCAGAAGGATAATTGGCAGATAAATGAGAATAGTGGTTCAGAGGGCATGATTTCAGAACCTGAAACCAAAGAGCGTGCTTCAAATGGTGCGGTGGATGTTGAGAATGTGGACATAATGTTTGGAATTGTGTACAAGAGAAAGAGAAAGCGGTCGAAGTTGACAAGTAGTGGCCTTACGGAGGATGAGCGGTATGGGAACAAGTTTGTGAGGAAACAATGGCGGGCAAAACGTAGAGCTTATGAATCATTTGAATCTTGTGGAGATTCCCGGGTTCCTGTTAGCAGGTCTGAAGGACTTGCTATTGTTGTTAATGGGTCTTCTTATGATTGTGGTTATTGGATTGCCTGCTTCTTAGCTTCTGTGCTCAGCTACATGACTAGGGTCAGGATTGGAATGAGGCGGTTGTCTGCATTTTTGCTCTCGAACCCTATATTTGAAGCTTATTCCTCCCGCGGGGTGCTTTTTTTACAGGTAAATTCTTATCTTTATAAGTTTAGGTACTTGTTGCATTATGAATTGCTTAATATGGTTGGATCTAGTAAATGATGTATTTCGTGAATCCTTTTTTTCCTCCATAATATTTGACTTTGAATGTAAAATCATACTGAATTTGAACTGTTGTGGAATACTTTGCTGCAATGAGAAATTCACTAGTGAATTGGTTGATGATTATATTATGATGGTTATTTATAATTTTTTTTGTTTCAGGTTCCTAACACTGCCAAGAACCCTGGGTGTTGCATAATTTCTGGATCCATGTCGTTGATGCCATTGTTTTCTGTTGACATTTCTGCAATTCCATCTTTCTTTATGCACATGCAAACAAGCACATCCCTTAGATCTGCACATTTGGATTGCTTGCTTGATCGACATTATAAAAAGGATGATGATGATGATGCTGAGGAACTCCCTTGTCAAATTTCTTCCTGGAGAGACTGGGATCGTGTTTCTGTAGCATCTCAAATTTCACATGAAAAAGACATATCTTATAGTGGTATATCAGCACCGGAAAATTTAAATTCAGAGAGGACACCATTGTCACCTCAAACCGTTGGAAAACCTAGATCGGTTCTTCGAAGTTTGCAATTAAGAAACAGTCGTAATATCCAGAAAAGGAGGAGTTCGCTAAGGCGTAAGAGAGGTAGGCCACCATCTGTTTTCCGAGCTCAGAAACCAAGTGGAGCCCTAGCTTTTGATTTTCTAAGGATTAGGCACGATGGTGGCCAATTTTCTGCTGCAGCACCTACTCGCTTACTGAGGAGTTCAGATAATAAGAGGAGAACCACTACAAACATTAAAGATCTAAAGTCGAGCCTAGCAACTAAAAATGGAAGTTCTGGCAGCTGTTCTGCTAATCTGTTAATTACCGAAGCAGACAAGTGTTATCGGGTAGAGGGGGCCACTATCTCTTTAGAATTATCCGCTTCAAAACAATGGTTTATCGTTGCTTCAAAGGGTGGGGCAAAGCGTTGGAGTTTGACTGCACAGCAGGTCATGAGGCCACCGTGTTCTAACCGCTTTAATCATGCTGTAGTATGGGCTGGTGATGGTGGTTGGAAGCTCGAGTTTCTTAATAAACAAGATTGGTTTTTTTTCAAGGAGCTTTACAAAGAATGCTCTGATCGAAACTTGCAATCTCCTTCAGCCAGTGTAATTCCTGTTCCCAGGGTGCAAGAAGTACCCATCCCTGTTGATGCCCAATTTGTCCCATTTGTGCGGCCTGATTCATATATTGCTGTGAAAGATGATGAGCTAAGCAGGGCTTTGGTGAAGACGAGTGCTTACTATGATATGGACTCTGATGATGAGGAATGGCTGACAAAACTGAATAAAGAGATGTATGAAGGAAGAGAGGCGAAAGAAATGATCACACCTGAGAGTTTTGAGTTGGTCATTGATGCGCTTGAGAAAGGTTTTCATTACAATACAGAAGAGCATTTAGATGAACAAGCAGTCCATGATTTTTGTGTAAACCTGGAAAGAAGAGAAGTTATAGAGGCTATTCATAAGTATTGGGTTCAAAAGAGAAAACAGAAACGCTCAGCTTTAATAAGGATTTTCCAGGTAAACCGTCATCTCTTAAAAATGTTGAGGATCCATTGGTCTCTCTCTCTCTTCAATCTTCATATATTTTACTAGTTTCAATACGATAATACCTCTCGGCTCTCTCTATGAATTATGATGTGTTCAAACTTTGGTAATTGACCATTTTATTATTATGCGGGTGGTAATGCTCAAGTTTTTTAACTGTTCTGTTTTACATGATTTGGCTAACACATGTCGTCTATGCAACAAATGGGCAACTCGCCTAATAAAAGAAAGCCTCTGTTATAAATGCTTGATTATATAATCCATTGATTAAAGAATATCCGTGCATTCAGTGCCTGCTTGTTCTATAAACAAGCAGCTATTCTGCTTCATGTTATGGTTCACAATAGATAATGGATGTCATGTTTGATTTGATTTGTTACCTTGTCCATAATTTATTTGAAAGGATTTTTGACATTTTGATTGTAAAGACTTCGTCTATTTATTATTGTCAGGTCCAATACCACCATTTCATATCATGTTTCCCGAGCTTTTCTTTCATTTTTGTTACTTGGTCACGCCATACCTTTTCCTGAAAATACAAAGCAATCTATTATTGGCAGCTTTACCAGCCTAGAAGAAGTCAAGTGATCCCAAAGGCTGTTTATCGGAAGAAACGATCATTCAAACGACAAGCAAGTCAGGCAGGGAGAGGCAAGCAAAGACCTTTGTTGCAAGGTACTCATCCTCAGTAACCTTTTTGTGGGTCCATCATTTGTATTATGGAGTTACGTGAATGAACAGTAATCTTTTTTAAATAATTACCTGAATGAATTAATGCCACTTGTAGCAAAAGTTGAATAACTCGGAAACAAGTTTGTTGTGTTTACTCAAACTGGAATCATGTTGTTTTCGTTGTAATCAGTCGATTCTGGTGTGGATACTTAATGTTCTTGTATCAATACTAGCCTTAATGATTTTTTTAAAAAAAAAAGTATTTGTTGAAGTTTCTCAGAATTTATTTACAGCGCTGGGCTATTACCTGCTCGTAAAAGTTATTGTTTTCAAAGGCTAAAACATATTCATTCACTTCTTTGGTTCAATCTTATATTTTGAATCCTGTTTTCCTATTCTCTGTAGTTAAATGCTGATTTCATTATGGATTTCGTTTTACAGCAATAGTAGCGGAACGAGATGCTTTGGAGCAACAAAACAACGTACACAAATTGCAAGAAGCTAAATCTGCTGTGCAGAGATATGAAGGACTGGCTATGCTTAAGCGTCAAAGAGCCCAAATGCTCATGGAAAATGCCGACTTAGCTACTTACAAAGCAATGATGGCTCTCAGAATAGCAGAAGCAGCTCAAACTGGCGTGTCTGCACAGACGGGTTCAACTCTTTTTCTTGAAAACTGATCGATTAAAGTGATAATCGGGTTCTCATGGATAATGGCCAATTTTTTTGAAGCTAGAAGAGTGGGATTTCTGACTCGTAAACAATATTGATTGAATCCTCGGGTAGGTTCAACCTGGTGAAAGAAGTACTATAATTTTGTATAGATTCTGATTCAATGTACATTTGTGTATTATTACGACTTTACATTGGGATCTTACAAAGGGGTTCAATCGGTTTGTTGGGATGAGTTGTAGTAAGAGGGAAGGTATAGGAAAAATTTGCTCATAAATGGCCAGTTTGTGTCATTGTGGTGGTTTTTTTAATCTGTATTTAGATGTGTATATGTAGTGTAGGGTGCATGTTTTGCTATTTTAGGACTACATTTTAGTTGCCAGTTTAGCACTCAAGGTTTGGATTTTGATATTTACTTGCAATAATTGCTGTGGTAGTTTAGAGGTATATCTCCATGGTTTACATCTTCATGAGAAGCATATTTTAAACACCCCCAACCCTATCTTTGTGATGAGTGATGCTATCTTATATGGAATTGGACTGCAAATTGTTAGAATTGCTCCTCTATTTTTGTTTTGTATTATAACAGGGAAAATGCATACAAGGGGCCTTGTATTTTTGTTTTAAAATAAAAAAAATTCGTGAACTCGTGATGCTTTAATGTTTTTTTTTTTAAATAGAACTTCTTGTGATCTCATGATGCTTTAATTGTAGGTATTGGGTTCCTGTATTTTCGTGCCTGAAATAGCCTTGTGCTTTCATTTTTAGAATTCCGATTTCTTTACTTTCATTTGCATTAGTTCTTATACTAGTCACGAAATTCGACGATTAAAATTTGATATTTATCTTACAATTGAAAATATATTTTATGAATAAAATTCAGGATTTCAATATAACAAAAAGAATTTGAAACTATGAGGCTGGGGTGTGTTTTGAAACACTTAAAACAACTTTCAGAAGCATTTATTTTTAAAGCTCCCTCTCATAGCTTTTGAAAATAAGTGCTTCTGGAAGCTGTTTTAAGTGTTTCAAAACACACCGTTAAAGTATCTACATGAAATGCTATAAAACGGTCGTTTTAAACCTAGACGACACAGACAAATAAGCAACACCCTAATTGTTGAGCTGTTGGACCCGACCCCATTTTACCAGTGCTTCAAAAATATTGGAACATTAGAATAGATCACTCACTAGCCATGAGACATTTTGCGAGACTAGAACAATTTGAAATAAATTTAGCAGTAAAATCATATTTAAAGAGTTATTGTAAAAATTAAAATAACCTAAATAAAATGATGGGCCTCCAAGATTGGGTCGGGAACAATAAATGGGCTTTAATACAGATGATATGGGCCTAAATTTTCATAGGCATATTGCGACTTGAACAAGTGATTGAATTCGTCGCGCGTGTTATCTATATATATATATATAAAATTAGAATATATATAAATTAGTTTTGTTGAGGAAAAAAATAACTTGAAAATAGAGAAAAATTAGAATATTTTTCTCCCACGTCAAGTAATTATTAGAGTAAATATGAGAGAAAATAATATAAAAAGGGGAAAAGATTTTGTCCCACATTGAATAATTATTAGAGGAAAAAAGAGAAGAAATAATATAAAAGGAGGAATAGGTGGACTTGTCCCACATCGAGTAAATACTAAAAAAAAATGTGAAGGAAAATTATATAAAAGGGGAGAGGTCCTTCTCATATATGAACCTCATATTTTTATCTCAATCTCACATCGAATAAATGTTAAAGAACATGTAGATGAATTAATATAAAAGGGGTTGAGGTGCATCTAGTGAAAAAATGATCCGTATTTAGAAGTAACTAGTAATTGAACCGCAGGAAGCAATGCTACCAGCACCATGGAGTTCAATAGCATGACTTAGGCATCAACTTTTGCTTTCAACCTCGCTATCGTGAAGTGCCAAAGTTACAGGCAAGTAAAGGAATTATTTATGATTCATCAACTCTTATTCTATAAAATTTAATCAGTATATGGACTCATAATTGCATGCAAATATTTTCTCTGATGAGTTGGACTGTTATATGTTCAATTACTTAACAGCATTTTGTGGCATTTAACAGTGTTTGAATAACCGAGCTAGCATTGCCTTTTTTCTCCTTCAAACAGATCGATCAATATTAGGAGTGGATATGCTTGGATTCAACTTCAAGTCTGCTGTTCCAGTGCAGAATCACCCCCATATGCTATATGTGTTACTCATTTCGGTAGGTTTATACTAGATTTCTTTACCATAAGGAGTATGTATGAATAGCATATATAATGTATTTTGGTTTATACTAGATTTCTTTACCATAACAAGTATGTATGCAGGGCGGAAGCAGAAATTTAGTCCAGCCATGGCAAAAAAGAACGAGTAACACTCCTGTAAATTGAGTCTATACATGAACTATATCACTGTTATTTGCAAAAATTATCACTGTTTTGCATAAAAACTTTCGATGTTTAAAAATATAAAACATTTTTTAAGCATTGATTGTTTTTGTGCGTAATAGTGATAGTTTTTATGTATAACAATGATAATTTTTATACATAATAGTGATACTAAAAAATTTGAGTTCACGATAACTCACGTTCCCACAAGTTTTTGTCAAAAGAACCCACAAAAAGACATAAAATAAAAAAAATATTTATAATTAATTAATTATTTGAGTTACACTTGATCACGGAGGTTTACTAAATTATCATTCAACCATTCATCACCGTGTCTAATTTTTACACTAAAAGAAAATATAGAATTGATTTTTTTAATATGGCTACAAAATTTTCCAACAAAATAATTCCGTCCTTAAAATATCCTATGAATTGCCTACGGATTTTTAACATTCTAGGCAAATATATTGCTACGAATTCTTAAAGATAAATAAACTACCTACGAACAAATTGCATACACATTTGTAATTTTTGTGGATAATTATATTTTTAATTTGAGGATTGAAAATGTCTATATGATTAGAAAAATTTATAGGAAAATCGTAGACAATCCTAACTATTTAAGACGAAATTATTTTTGTTGAAAATTCCATAGGTTTGCATGTTGGGAAATTTCGTATGCAATTCTCTATTTTCTTGTAGTGTTAAAAAATATTTATTAAATTTTAAATTTTTTGAGAGGTATATATGATATTTCGCAGTAAAATTTGAGGTGAGACAATTTGCCCCACCTTGCCTCTATGTAGGTCCCCCTATGTGAAAAAATCATTCAAAAAAAAAAAGAATTCTAAAACAAGACAAAAACTCGTCATGCATGAGACGGGGTATAATAAACACAAATCATCCAAAGTATTAAAACATTAATATTCAAATTACTGTAACAAAGTCGATTGCCACCTCCAGGAAAATGCAAGGTACAAATAAACCATTAGGATGTGTTTGTTTTGAGATTTAAGTGTCGGAGCAAGGAAAATGCAAGGTACAAATAAACCATTAGGTTGTGTTTGTTTTGAGATTTAAGTGTGCGGAACAAGTCAAGGTTTTAGAATCCTTGATGAATAGTAAATGTATGTTTATTTTGAGATTTGAGTAGGGTGAGATTTAACTTTATGTCAAATTAATCTTTAATAGTGATTGATGTTGTATTATTATATTAGAGTGAGTCTCATGTGCACCCGAGTGCACCGTGCACTCATAGTGCATTTTAGAAGCATGCAACTATACAAAACAAAAACGTGCAACTATTCTAAACAAAAGCATGCAACTATGTTTCCATATTAACTGTTGCACTTTTCTGTGTAAATAAGTCACACTTTTCAGCATCACAAGCTGCACGCTTCTAAAATACACTATGAGTGTAAAGTGCACCCGGGTGCATACAAGACCTAGCCATTATATTATATTGAGAAAAATAATAAAGTGTGATGTATTGAGAATAATAATAATAAGTTTTATAGGTATTTTTAGGTGTGGATTGAATGTGAAATTTTAAAACTAGACTCTAAATTCCAAACTCGTATTAAATAGGGAGCGCAAAAATCTAAATTCATCCGTGTGAATCCTAAAACAAACGCGGCGTTATTGATTTTAAGTAATGGGTCTAGGTTGCATTCATGTTTTGCAGCCTGTTCATTTAATGAAATTAAAAAGCATATGTGCCTTGATGATCTTAATGAGAAATTTTACCTGGGGGCCCAATTTATAACATAAACAGTAGCTAAATGCACTTTTTAGAATTTTTTATATATTTTGAAAATTATTTGGACTAAACATCTTTATATTAACAGAGTCGAATACATTTATATGTATATTGAAAATGTGAATTATACATATTCTTTCTCTATTTTGTTACCCTTTTTTCACCTAAAAATCAACATTTTATTTATAGAGTGTTGATTTTTACAAATAGTAATAGTGGTGTACAATGAAACATGATGCACATAATACTTTGTTTAAAAGAGAGAGACATTATCATCAGATGAGATAGTTTTATACATGATATAGGGTATAATCTATAACACAAATAATACTCATTCTTCCAAAATATTAGAAATAATTAAAATCATACTGAATTTATGTTTTCGCCTTACTTTGTTGCAATGAGAAATTCACTAGTGAATTGTCTTAATTATAAGTATATATATATAAGAAATTTTTTAGTTTCAGGGGGGGGGGCTGCCAAGAACCCTGGGGGACAAAATTAGGTCCGTCCGTTGTGTGCACGTTTGGGCTACAATTGGAGCAATAAATCTGATGACATCAACATGACATGCATGTGGTACCTATATACTATTACTCTATTAGTTCAGACTCCACCCACTAATTCATTTCTTTAATGACACCATCCTAGTCCTAGTCCTACTAATATTAATGATATTTTCTTCCTTTTTTTTGTCAATACTAAAAAAAATATAATTGCAATGCTACTTTGGTTTGGTTTGGTTTGATTTTTTTTTTAAAGATAAAGATAAAATTCATTCATAGAGTACAAGAGACACTCTAATCTCGTAACAAGAATGTTTAGGCCACTGACAAGCGAAACTTACAATTTGTCGGGAATACAGTCTAGCGGAAATGATTCCCAAAATGTCTCTGAGGCAATGAAGGGCAGTGGGTAATGTGAACGAATCCATTTTCAAGAACTGAACTCTATTCCGTCAATGAGTTCATCCAAAGTGTAGCCGCTATCTTTGAAGACGATGTTGTTTCTTGACTTCCACACCTTCCAAATTGTACATCGCCAAATTAAGCTCATTATCTTTTTTCTTGGGCCTTTGCTCCTATAATCAACAAACTCAAGAAAATGTTCAGTGATTGAATTTGCCATTATAAGAGGTTTGCCCAGCCAGTGACAAATTGCCTCGCACGCTAGAAGGGAAATCGGACAAGTAACAAATAGGTGGTTCGTTGATTCCACCACTCCACCACATCATGGACACAACACCGAAACCGCAACACCTAATACACCCCTCGTTCGCAAGTTCTCTTTGGTAGGAACCTTATTCCGAATCACTTGACATTAGTTTGGTTAAAAAAATATATGCATCTCCAACCCATTACATAATCGAGCAATCAATTCGCCAATACAGAAATACATAACATATTATGCCATTCACAGAATACCCCCATAAAAACTACTTAAACAAGGAGAGGCAAAATACCCAGACAGAAACCCAGATCTCACATATAAACTACACAAAGATGACCACATAAGCAACAAATACTCAAGCATATAATGGCTAAATCCTGATACATAATTTCAACTGTCAAAAGAATACCCTACACAGAGACGATCCTTACAAGTTTTAGGCCTGGGGCGGAAAAAAAAAGGGCCCTATAAACAACAACATTAAAAATAATAAAGCACTACATTATACACATGCATAGAAAATAAGAACGAAAATGCAAAATAAGATCTAATATTTTTTTAGTAATAATACATTATTATCAATATTTTAAGTTTAACTCGTATTTTCTAACAATCTTAATAAAATTATAAAGACAATAATTCTATAATTACTAATAATAACATAATGTGTGTTGCATATTTTTATTAATATTTTCATATGTAATGATTGTGCACAAGTGTTTAAGTAAAGAAAGAGTCTGAATAATATTTGATTATATTTTGTTGATTAATAGATTAGGATTCATGCACATATCATGCAAATTTTGTGCATGATCCTTAATGTACATTTATGGTTCACAAATTTAGATAATGGATTTTGTACATGTTTGATTTTTCATGTTCGCTACACGTGCAAATTTTGTGTTTATATTAATAAATTAGTAACTATATACATTATATCTAAGAAGTAGAAGATAAAAGATATTAAGTGGTAAATAGATTTAAGTTCTTCTAATAAAAGACTTCTTTTTTGTTAATAAAGTTTAAAATTAATGAATTTATGTTCAATCATTATATGCACATATTATATATATATATATATATATATATATATATATATATATATATATATATATATATATATATATATATCAAACTTAAAGTAAGCCCCCAAAATTTAGGGGCAAAGACCTTCTGTTGCAAGGTAAGGCTCAATAACCCCTACATCCATCATTTGTAACAAATACTCAAACATATAATGTCTAAATCCTGATACATAAGAATAACAATAAGTATAATATATACCCTATCCATCAAGATAGTAAAGAAAATAGGTATATGAACTTCTAGCTCTCCAAACATCTTTCTAGCAATCAATACCTCATATCCAACTTGCCATCCAACGAGAATAGAGAATCAACCAAGGTCTCCACATCAATAATGTCTTTGAAGTTGCCAATCCCAAAATGGCGGAATGGCTCACCAACTACATGGACACCAAAGTCGGTCTCATTAAACAACATCAATTTTTGCCTTGGCCCCAAACAAAGTGGAATTATAGACATGTCGTACGAAAACAACTCCTTATTGTTTTGTGGAGGAAAGATGGGAGCATGCAAACCTCCTACCCAATGTTGTGTGCCATCCTGCCCCTAGTCTCCATATAAAGCAATGATGGCCATCAAAAAATAGAAGAAGCAATCACAAACTGGCGGTCTGCACAGACGTAATTTTTTTTTTAATTCTTCCATCCAAGCTGTTAAAACACTATACATCCCTCCTCTCATTAATGGCCAATTTTTTTGAAGCTAGAAATCCTTCTCCATTTCTCTCTCAAACAATATTGATTGAATCCCGCGAACATTTACAACCAAATTTAAGAACATTGAGATGTTAATAGATTCTGATTCGGATGAAATAATCATCTTTTTAACGTTAAGACTTACTAAGGGGTTCGAAGGGTTTGTTGGGAAAGTTGAGTAAGAGGAAAATGAGGAATTTTGATCACAAATGGCCAGTTTCATTGTGGTAGTTTTTTTCCATATCTCTTGTATATGTATTGTTTGATTTTGCTATTTTAGGACTACATTTTACTTAATTTCCTAATTATTTCGATTAATTTTGTGGTAGTTTAAAAGGATGGTTTAAACTTCAAAGAAGATTTTTTCGAACATTCTAACCCTATTTGTTATTTTTTTATTTTTACCTAATATATTGGATCATTTTCTGTTTAAATTGCTAATTAGTTCGATTAGTTTTGGTGTAACAGGGAAAATCATAATGGTATTCATGGTTTTTTAGTTTTGGTCAAAAAAATTTAATTTGTGATGCTTTCTATAAAAAAAAAAAAAATATAAGAACTGGTGGTTTCATGAGAATTAATTGTAGGTATTGGGTTAGGATTTTTGGTAAAATAATTTGATTTGATTTCATTTTTAAAAACCCCTTTCTTTGAAGGGATTTGTGATTCTTAACTAGTCACGTTGGACGATTAAAATTTGATATTTATCTTATAATGTAATTAATTTTTATTAGAGCAAAAAAGTAATTTCAATAAACACTAAAAATTTACAAGACCCAAAGGCTAGACTATATTTTTTATACTTAAAACACTCTAACTCACTTTTTTTTTAGAGACACACCACACTTCGCTTTTTTCACTCTCTCTCTCTATTGGAGACTCTCTTTTAAGTCATACATATTTCAACTAATATGTCTACATAGTAAATTTATATAAAAAGTTGGTTTAAAAAGTTTCTAGAATAATCTAGTTTGTCCTCAAATTTTTTTACCCTAATTTTGACTTTTGGATGTTTGGTGAATGATATAGTAAACTCTAAAAATCCATGAACCTTAAAATAGTTAAATACTAGCCAGCAAGTTGTTAATCTTGCAATTTTGAAATAAATTTAGAGAAAATCAATTTGGTGAAGAGTTTTGTCAAAATTAAAATACCAAAATTAAATGTTCTATAATAATAAGATTTAGGTCGTTGGTCAATAAATGGGCTTTAATACAGATGATATGGGCCTAAATTTTCATCGGCATATTTTGTAAAATTACATTTTATAATCTTTTGAACATGTTTTTATTTATAGATTTGCATATGTTTGTCTTAAAATATATATAAATTAGTTTTTTTGAGGAAAAATTATGAAAATTGCTATTTCATGATTGTTTTTTATAACAAGGATTAAAAGCGAGGAATGTTCGAGAAAAATAATATGAAAAGGGGAAGAGGTTTTGTCCCACATTGAATCATTATTAGAGGTAGTAAATCGAGAAATTTTATAAAATTGTTCTTAGAAATGACCCACATTTAGGCAAATACTAAAAAAAAAATCCGAAGGAAAATGATTCTATTGATGAATCAATTCTTTATAAACCTTTTATTTTTATCTTTTATAGTTAGTTGTTAATAAATTTTCAAGAATACGTAGGTGGAATGGCATTAAAGTTTACCCGTGCATCTAGTGAAAAATGATCCGATTCAGAAAACTTGTAATTGATGCGCAAGAACATGCTACCAGCACCATGGAGTTCACCTTGCATGAATTTAGGCATTGTTATCTTTTCAACTCTCAAACGTGAAAACCAAAAGTTACATACTTGTTGGAATTGTTTATGATTCATCAACTCTTATTCTATAGAAAGGAACAACTTGTCCATGGACTCATAATTGAGATGGATATTTTCTTTAAGTCTCAAATTAAATGTTCAATTTTGTAACAGCATTTTGGATCTTTAACAGTGTTTGAATAAACATCTGCATTGCATTTTTTCTTGCTTCAAACAGAAATTCGAAAAGATTGGCCCAAACTCATTGGATTCAAGTCTGCTGTTCCAGTGAAATCAAAATATGCATATGTGTCTGTCATTTCGGTAGGTTTATACTAGAATTTCTTTACCATATACTATGTATGAATAGCATATATAATGTATTTTGGTTTATACTAGATTTCCACCATTCTCACATAACAAGTATGTATGCGGGATGAACATGTTTAAGGCAAACATAGTTCAACATCTTTGCATCAAGCTAACACTCTACGTCATAAATTGAGTCTTGTTGGTTCAAACCAATTTCGACGAGTGGGAGAGAACCAATATAGTGAAGGTATTTTGATCTTTTGCCTTTGCGATGTTTAAAAAATAAAAACATTTTTTAAACATTTGATTGTTTTGATGTCCATAGCATGATATTTTTTATGAAGTACTTCAACCTTACATGTTATCCATATTGGAGCATACATCATAAAAAATTTGACATCCCGATAACTCATCGATCCACAAGTTTTTGTCAAATAGATCTTTCAAAAAGACATAAAATAAAAAACGTTTATATCAAAATGGATTGAAAATGATATTTACTAAATTATTTGAGCATTCAAACAAAATCACCACAATCTAATGTTTTTGAAAAATTGGGATAGAATTGACATTTTAATATGGCTACAAAATTTTCCAACAAAATAATTCCGGACACCTTATCCTACTCATTAGCCTCAATTGTTAACATTGGATACGCTAAATATTTTATTGACTTTGAATTTAAATTACCTATGGAACAAAATCGCCATGCTGCCGGTTTGTTTGTAATTTTTGTGGTTAATTATATTTTTCAAGTTGAGGATTGAAAATGTCTATATGATTAGTAAAATTGTCATCCAAAAATCCCACTACAATCCTAACTATTTAAGACTAAATTATTTTTAAAATTAGTTGGTGATGTTGGGGAAATTTAAATCATTCTCTATTTTTCTTAGTGTTAAAAAAATATTTATTAAATTTTAAAATTTTTTGAGATACTTATGATATTTAGGACTTTTGAAAGTTATGTTATATTCTTACAGGTCCAACACCTGGAGAAGTATCGATACTTTCTTCGATGGTATTGTAATCTCTGGTATTGGAAGCTTATTAACCATAAACTACATTGGGGGTATGGGTGGGTGGCTGATTATAATTAAAACAAATCAGGCTATTTTTTTAACTTTAATGTTTAAATTATTTGTACTTGTGCTCTTTTGGAGCGGTCCAATCTAATAAACCATTAGGATGTGTTTGTTTGGCAACTTAAGAAGGAGAGCTCTATGTGAAAATGCAAGGTACAAATAATATATTAGGTTGTGTTTGTTTTGAGATTGGCACACAACATTGTGTAGGAGGTTTGCATGCTCCCATCTTTCATCCACAAAACAATATAAGTTTATTTTGTTTGACATGCCTATAATTTCACTTTTTGTTTGGGGCCCATCAATCAAGAATTGATGTTGTTTAATTATTATATTAGAAATTGGTGTCCATGTGCAATTTGAGTCATTCCGCCATTTTGGTATTGGCAACTTCAGAGACATTATTGATGCGGAGACCTTGGTTGATTCTCTATTCTCGTTGGATGACAAGTTGGATATGAGGTATTGATTGCTAGAAAGATGTTTGGAGAGCTAGAAGTTCATATACCTATATTCTTTATTATCTTGATTGATAGGGTATTATACTTATTGTTATTCTTACGTTTGGAGAGCTTTAGACATTATATGTTTTTCTTTACTGTTGCTTGATGGATAGGGTATTATACTTATTGTTATTCTTACGTATCAGGATTTAGACATTATATGTTTAAGTCGTGTATATATATATATGCATATAATGATTGAACATAAATTCATTAATTTTAATCTTTATTAACAAAAAGAAGTTTTTTATTAGAAGAACTTAAATCTATTTACCACTTAATATCTTTTATCTTATACTTCTTAGATATAATGTATATAGTTACTAATTTATTAATATAAACAAAAAATTTGCACGTGTGAACCGTGCATAAAATGCGCATGTACAAACCATGCACGAAATTTGTACGAAATGTGCACGTAAGGATCATGCACAAAATTTACGTGATATGTGCGCAGTCTAATCGATCGTGCACAAAATGTGCAAATATTATTCGTACTCTACCTACTTAAACACTTGTGCACAATCATTACATATGAAAATATTAATAAAAATATGCAACACACATTATGTTATTATTTGTAATTATAGAATTATTGTCTTTATAATTTTATTAAGATTGTTAGAAAATATGAGTTAAAACTTAAAATATTGATAAACACGTGTAAAAATCAACTGTGCATAAAATTGTTGGACGGAGGGAGTATATAACGGCCAAAATAATACTCCATCTATTCTAATTTTGATTGTCCACTTTCCGTAAATAGTCGTCCTAATTTTGTTTGGTCATTTTCTAAAAAGGAAATAAAACAACTTTCAATACTATTTAATACTATTATTTTTCTCCAAAACCCACTTTACACCATTTAATAATATTATTTCCCTCCATCAAACCCATTTTACACCATTTAATACTGTAAACACAAATTTCGTGAAATTAATATAAAAACACGTGTTGTAAGTCGTGTTTTAATGGAGATATGATGTGGCATTATTTATGACAACTTACAAACAAAACAATTACTTGTATGATATTACTGTAAATAATAAGAAATTGTTGACCCAGATCGTCAAAATTGACTACATCTGGGGGCGTTCCAAGCCAGGGATGTCATATTGATAATTGAAAGTGTGCCAAACACAATATACTTTGTGACGAACACAGATTACGTGTGGGATGATGATTTGGAATATATAAGTGATTACTTGGAAATTTTCTGAACCCCCTTTATGATTTTTGAGGGTCTATTTATAGTATTTTGACAAGCATGTGCTTGTTTGGCAAGCATGAGCTGGAGATTTCGTATCATGCAAGAACTTATGTGAGACTGCCACATTTTATACACCACCTCCCTGGTCGCCATTTGTATTCATTTTCTTATAAAGCCTCCTACTTGTCGTCCAAATGGTTTGGATTTAATTGGTGATTTGGCTTTTATGTTCGCAGTAACAAATCTGCTCCCGAACGGTCATCCTGTTCGCTTTACGAAATGTGGCTGTAAGCCAAGAATCTTTGCTCGACCAATTCCTCTGCTCGTCTCTTTGACCATATCGGATTTTGCGGGTATTGGGGCGTAGTCCCTGGCGAACATGCAGGAATAACTATAGTGCTCGCCAGATTGGTGAGCACACTGGTATGGTCAAGGCAACCAACATCCTGGCGAACACCTGTCCATCGGACATGATTATTTAATAATTTACCGATACACGTGTCCATCTGACGTGTAAAAAATAATTCGGGGTCAAAACACCGATCACAACAACACGAAAATGAAATTACAAGTTGAATTTCTTTGAATTTGAAGCTGGAATATTGTGGGTTGCGATCTCTAATTTAATTCCTCTGATTCTTTCCTTCGAACGTTGACTTTTACTTGGATGACTTTTGGAGAAATCCTTGCCTCGATCTTGTCTGAGGTTGAATTTGTGGATTTGGAACGTCGATTCAAGGACTGGATGTCTTGTTTTGATTCAAACGTGACTTTGAAGATTTTCTAGACGAACGTGTGTGAACTTGATGATGAACGTCTTTGAATTTTTGAGAGTCTGGAAGGTAGATCTTTAAATTTTCGAGAAGAGAAATGTCTGATCGGAGGGCTTAGCAGCTTGATCTCTGATCGAATGTCGTTTACGGATGACTTACACGAAGAACGCTTGTGAATCTTCAAAAAGCTTTGAGAAGAAACGTCTGATCGGAGGGCTTAGCAGCTTGATCTCTGATCGGATGCCGTTTTAGGATGACTTGCACGAAGAATGCTTGAAGCCGATGAAGAATGTCTTCAAATCTTCGTAGAGAATTCTGAAGTCTTGAATCTTCTGTTGTTGTTGTTGCCTTGATGTCTCTATGTGTCTGTGTCTGTGTCTTGTCTTGTTTCTGTTGTGTCTGTAATGAACGAAGAAGACCCCTTATTAACCAATAAATTTAATCACCTGCAAAACATATAGAAGACGAGAAAAAAATGGTAAACATACATTTATTTAGAATTTGGGGTTACAACTTTCGTTGATCTCTTGATTCCTCTCTCTAAAGGGGGTACCGGGTCTTAGCGACGTAATCCGGATTTTGGGTAATATCGGGGTCTTTAGCGACGTATTCCGTTTTTTGTATTCTTAGCGACGTATTTTTTTTGGTAATCTTGGGGGTCTTAGCTACTTATTCCGGATTTTCCTACAATTTGGTAGTAAGGAGGCAATAGGGTCGTTAGTGACTTATTCCATATGACTTATGATCTATTGAAATTCTATTTCGACTTTCCTATTTATAAGAGATCAACGACTTAGGGAGAAAGAAAAATATTCTCAAAAGAAAAGAATATTCTCAAATCTAAGTAAGGAAAAGATAATTTCAAAAAGAAAAATATAATCTCAAATCTTGGAGATGTTATTTTATATTTTTATCTCCAAAATCAGGATTATAACAAATATATGACACTATTAAATTTAATAAAATTTAAGTGTCTACAAATGCCCCCTCGAGACCTGTTGTAGAGACATGTGTCGGCTGCAACTTGGTCTCGAAATCTTGATGTAAAAACTCCAAAGGTGATTTGATATGCCCCCAAAGGTGAATTTGACATGCTCCCATGAAATTCTACGAACATCCTTAAAGAGTGGAGATGAAGAGCGAAAATCGTCCCACTGGGCGTGCAAATTTGTTAACCAATAAATTTAATCATCTGCAAAACATATAGAAGACGAGAAAAAAATGATAAACATACATTTATTTAGAATTTGGGGTTACAACTTTCGTTGATCTCTTGATTCCTCTCTATAAAGGGGGTACCGGGGTCTTAGTGATGTATTTCGGATTTTGGGTAGTACTGGGTCTTAGCGATGTATTCCGGATTTTTGTAGTAATGGGGTCTTAGCGACGTATTCCGATTTTTTGGTAGTATCGGGGTCTTAACGACTTATTCCGGATTTTCCTACAATTTGATAGTAAGGAGGCAATGGGGTAGTTTGTGACTTATTCCATATGACTTATGACCTATTGAAATTCTATTTCGATTATTCTATTTATAAGAGATCAACGACTTAGGGAGCAAGAAAGAATATTCTCAAAAGAAAATAATATTCTCAAATCTAAGTAAGAAAAAAATAATTTAAAAAAATATATATAATCTCAAATCTTGGAGATATTATTTTATATTTTTATCTCCAAAATCAGAATTATAACAAATATATGACACTATTAAATTTAATAAAATTTAAATGTCTACAAATACTATTATCTCTTACTTTTTTTAATCATATCCATAGTAATCGGATAATAAAAAATAGTAAGGAAGGAGTAACAAAAAATGCCCAAAGTGTCCAACATCAAACGGGCCCATGGCCTACAATAAACGCACAGTACATGGCTAACGAATGCCGCCGCCATCGACTAACTATTTCTTCTAATTTTGTTAAGACTTAATTCGAACTCTATTTGGAGCTTGTAATCGACCCATGTTCGAGTTTGGCTCAACCAGTGCACCAATCAAGTTCGAATTTTAATACAGCTTCAGTATGTGTATATAAATAAGCTCGACGAACTACTCTTAACTTCTGTGCTTCTTTTGCCAGTAGTCTGCAGATGAAACCATGGAATAGACCCATGGTAATTTTAAAACGATTCTATTATACCAATAGGTATGTTCTGATTGTTAAAGATGTTCTTTTTCCTTTTGATATATTATCTCTCTCTTTCTTTTTTTGTTAACTTTTTCTGAATTAGCTGCTTCAATTTAAAAATGCGAACTTGGTTGAAAAATGCAGCAAGAATGTCGCCAAGTTGTTGGATGCTCGCAGTGTTAAAACAGGATTTGACTTAGAGACCAGCCGGTAGCTTTCCCATGCCCGCCAAATGTTCGATCAAATGCCTTGCAAAAATACATGCTCGATAAACATTATGATTTCCTGCTATCTCAAAAATGGCAATCTTTATCATGCTCGTGAGCTGTTTGATGATATGAGTGACAGAACAGTGGTGTCCTGGACGATTATTATAGGGGGCTATGCACTGAATAATAAACCTATTGAAGCTTTTAATCTTTATGTTGAGATGTTGCGGACAGGGTTGCACCCGGATCATGTTACTATTGCGACTCTTTTATCGAGCTGTGATGATAGAATTACAAGAAAATATTTATATCAAGTCCATGCTCATATAACTAAGTTGGGATTAGGCTCTGATCTTGCTGTTTGTAACAGCTTGCTCGATTCTTACTGCAAATCGAGAAGTCTTGATTTGGGTTTTCAGCTGTTTAAGGATATGGTGGTTACAGATACCATTACTTTTAACATTTTGATAACGGGGTTTTCGAAAGAAGGGTTCGATGAACAAGCAATAAAGCTTTTTTCGGAAATGCAACATTATGGATTTAGGCCTTTGGACTTCACTTTTGCAGCACTTTTACGAGCCTGTGTGGGGTTTGATGGCACAAGCGTAGGACGACAAGTTCATGGCCAGGTGGTCAAAGCTAACTTTGTTAAGGATGTGTTTGTTGGCAATGCGCTTCTTGATCTTTACTCCAAGCATGATTGCGTGGAAGACATGAGAAAATTCTTTGATGAAATGCCAGAGATGGATGGTGTTTCATATAATATTGTCATAACAAGTTATGCGTGGGATGGACGAATTCAAGAATCTCTTGAACTATTCAGAGAGTTGCAGTTTAGTAATTTCAGCAGAAGAAACTTTCCTTTTTCAACCTTGTTAAGTATAGCTGCAAATATGCAACATATAGAGATGGGAAGGCAGATCCACGCTCAGGCGATTTTGACAACAGCTGAGTTAGATATTCAAGTAGGGAATGCCCTCGTGGACATGTTTAAGCCAAGTGTGGTAGATTTAATGAAGCAAATGTTATATTCAAGAAGTTGGCCATAAAATGTCACGTTCCTTGGACCACCATGATTTCTGCCTATGTTCAACAGGGCCTAAATGACGAAGCACTCAATCTGTTCAATGAGATGCGTAGGGAAAATATTTGTGGGGATCAAGCGACTTTTGCTAGTACTGCGAGAGCTGCAGCAAACTTGGCCTTACTTTCATTAGGAAAGCAATTACACTCGTGCATAATCACAACTGGATTCTTATCAAATGTTTTTTGTGGCAGTGCACTCCTGGACATGTATGCTAAATGTGGGTCTTTGAAGGACTCAATTGCAATTTTCAAAGACATGCCTGAGAGGAACACGATTTCGTGGAATGCCATGATATCAGCATATGCTCAGAATGGTGACGGTAAAGCCACTCTGAGGTCCTTTGAAGAGATGGTAGAATCGGGCCTTCATCCCGATCACGTTAGCTTTCTCGGTGTTTTGACTTCGTGCAGCCACTCTGGGCGTGTCGATGAAGCATTAAGTTATTTCAACTCCATGTCTCGTATATATAAACTCACACCGAGGAAAGATCACTTTGCATCTCTGATTGATGTGCTCTGTAGGAAAGGACGGTTTAATGAAGCAGAGGCGGTGATCACTCAGATGCCATTCGAGCCAGATGAGATCATGTGGACAATAATTTTAAACTCATGCAGGATTCATAAGAATCAAGATTTTGCAAAGAAAGCTGCTGATGAACTTTTTAAGCTCGAATCGCTTAGAGATGGTGCTGCATATGTTACAATGTCTAATATTTACGCAGAGGCAGGGGACTGGGAACATGTGGCTAAGGTAAAAAAGGCCATGAGAGAACGTGGAGTACGGAAAGTGCCTGCTTATAGCTGGGTTGAAATTGGACGAAAAGTTCACTTCTTTACTGCTAATGATCGGTCTCATCCACTTAACGAGGAAATAAGAAAGAAGATCGACAGTTTGGGTGAGCGGATGGAAGACGAAGGGTATAAGCCGGACATTAGTTGTGTTCTTCAAAATGTGAGTGATGGACTAAAAGCTGAATCACTTAAATACCACAGTGAAAGATTGGCGATTGCTTTTGCGCTGATAAGTACTGCAGAAGGATCACCTATACTGGTAATCAAGAACTTAAGAGCTTGCGTAGATTGCCATGCTGCTATAAAGGTGATTTCTAAAATTGTTGGGAGGGAAATTACTGTGAGGGATTCTAGTAGGTTCCATCTTTTTTAAAAATGGTTCTTGTTCATGTGGGGATTACTGGTGATTCATTCATTTGTATGTTCAAATTTGTGTAAATGAAAAGTCAACACACTGTGTTGTACTAAATTACCAATAAAATGAAAATTTGAGAATTGCACCTCTATCTAGTATATGTAGAAATAATAATATTTTATTACATCTATAATGACATACATTTTGTACTATAAATAATTATAAATGCGTACATTTTCCATGACATGGTTGGAAATAACAAAATGCTACACTACTTTCTTTTAGGGACGTATAATCATAAACACAGTGGATTTTTACCAGGTCCACCGTAGTAAAAATGAGTGCCCCATTCGGTATTGTATGAACTTTGTATATTGTAACAATTTGTGTTTTCAGCTAAGGTTGTTATATCTTGGGCCGAGATAAGACTGTTATCTGAGTCCACAATTTCTAGGTTTCTAAAAAAACTTGCTTTTCCGAACCCATCTTCTGCAAAGTGGCCCGAGCCCATTTGGGTCGACGTGTGTTCATTGTGGGCCCGGGAGTTTACAACCTCGCCTCCCCATTCAACCATCGTGGCCCGATCCGCTAAGTGTGTGAATAGCTCTGCGGGCCAGTAGCCCACTAATGTGCCCTCGCCAAAGCCCAACCACCAATTTCCTGATTTTGGATCCTATATTATTGAAATTTCAAGGTTAAAAACAAAAAATTAACTGCAAAAGTTAAAATAGTCTTTAATGACTAATGAGGCACATCTAAAACGTGAACATGATTTGAGTTTTAACACTTTAGAAGAAGTAAGTGTTGATTTGTACTTATTTGTACCATATAAGACCGTTTCATATGAATTTTTGTCATCAGTCGTACGACTCATGATTCACACTAATCCAATATTAAGAATGATGAAAATAATTGTTTTACCTTCCAAATGAGAATAGTGACATCGTATTGATTTCCACCTACGAAGGAGACTGGCGAAATGGCAGCTCCAATGGCTATTCGGCTATTTTTCTGGACGAATCCCGAACACAAAAGATTGTAGCATCCTGTTGCTTGATAAGAATCACTCTGCATTTTCATTCCCATAAAAGGAGAAACAAAAATATATTTATAAACAAGACAACACATAATGACACTTCATATGTGTATTAATATTTGTACAGAGAAGAGAATTAATTGATGTAGTATTTACCGTCCAATAAGTGAACAATCTTGGTCGGCTGTCTCCATACAACTCCGGACTAACCTGACTAGTATAACCATAAAGTCTTCAGAAATTCAACTTCAAATATAATTTAATTAATTAATAAATTAAAGTCTGACATATTTATATGAGTCACACTTTCCTGTGCACCCCATGCACCAATTTAAATTAGTGTAATTGGATTTGGATGAACTATACATTCTAAACCCTAATCCCTAAACAATGAACCATAAATCATATATAAACCATTCGGGCCGGGTGAACCATGAACCACTTGGGCCGAGTGAACCATGAACCACTCGGACCGGATTTGGATCCGGGCCAAAAAAAAAATCTCTAAAACTGAAATTAAAGTTAAAAGAAAATTGAAATTTAAAAGAAAAAAAAAATTAAAACTGAAAAAATTTAGAAAAAAAACTCCTAAAATTAAATTGCACCAAATTGATTTGGTGCAAATGTTGCATTGAAGAATTTGCTTATTTATATATATATGGGGAAATAGAAATGTGGGTGTACCTGCCAACCAGCTTCGATGCTGTTGAGGTCGGAGCCGTCAAAGGAGCCAGACAGAACCCAAATCTGAGATAGGCTGAACTCGTTTAACTCTTGTACTGATGGGTCCCACACGTTAATTGTCGCTTTTGCCCCGTAAACTACTACGTCTGATGATGTAGTGTACGCGATCGCGTGCTTTCAAACAAGAAAAAAACGAGACTTTATAATTATTATTATTCATACAACAAACTTTTCATAAATTAAGCAAGATGCTGTAAATCCGTATAATCATTTTTCTATATATTTCGTGGTAAATGTTACAAATGTAGCACTTCAATTGTAATTTGGTTAGTTCTAATTTTTCCTTGTGTAGAATAATAAAATGTAGGAAAATTAACATGATGTCCATCTAAATTAAGAATATGTCATGTACTATCATCTCAAGATGAAATAATGTTTAAATTGATAAATAGTATAGTGTCAAACTAGATGTTAAGAAAATAATATAAAATAGTTAATTACACGTCTCTCTAAATAAAATAATATTTAGATGCACTAGATATACCTCATGACCACCGTTATCTGAAACATCAGGTGTGGCGGCGGAGGTGGAGGCGTGGGGCGGCAAGCGCTTCAATTTCTTGCCAAAATCATACAAAGATTTAGCTCTGAGCACATCGTCCACCGTGCTACGCCTGGTCGGAATCGTCCCCTTTGGACATAATTGCCCCTCTTGATGCCACATTTGCCACACCCCTTTCAGTCCATCCACACTTCTACTGCTGTTTGTTTTAGTCATTTTCTTGGTCTTTGGCATTTTTGGTGCAATTCTCTGATTAAAGTGTTAATGAACGATTTATTAAAGTCAATTTTTTTTAATAAGATGTATTATGAATGAATTAATTCGTACTCCCTCCCTCCAACCCCCAAGGATTGACCTAGTGATTGTAGGCTTGAGACTTAGCAGTGTGCCCCTCTTTAGGTCTCAGGTTCGAATCCTCTATGGTGCGATTAATTCTTGAGGTGGGTCAATCCATACGAGCCCCCACTAGTGGACGGTGGGTTCTGATCCCCTGATTAGTCGGTACTCCGGCCGGATACCGTGTTATCAAAAAATTCGTACTCCCACCAATTCAAATTAGAGCATGATCGGAATCTTCTATTTAAAAGTTATATGTCTTATTTCAACTATTAGATTACCATTATATAATTGTATGTAATATATGAATATCATATTTCGGGTCAAAAGGAAAATAACAAATTACTTGTGCTAAAAATGCTATAATCACAAATGAAACATCAATGGGGTGTTGAGTGAGATTTTTGAAATAAAAGTGATGTCATATGAAACAATAGTCGGAACGAATAAAAGACAAAACAGGCATTTCGTGAATAAAATGTCACTTTTTCTAAATTTAGTTATACCTGGATTTTATGGTTCCTGAGAAGAGGATGATCTAAAGCTGGTTGTCTTCTTATATGAACACAATCTATGACATCTCCATCTGGGCTCTGCCAAAAAAAAAAAAAAAAAAAGACCATAAATCCTTAATTAATTATTAGCATATCCAGAAGAATAAACACTAAATTAATTATATATAATGTATTGTATATGCAATGTACCTCAATGGTGAAGACAGGAGGTTTGTTGATCTTGTCCAAGTGCCTCTGAATCCTTGCTACTCTAAGGCTGCTAACTTGTTTGTATTTTGTGTAGTTTAAAGAAATGGGAATTGCTAATGTTTTTTAGAGAAAAATACAAGAAAAAATTGGAGGAATTGAGAAATTATAATAATTACTGAAAATCCTCTTTTTCTTGTACCCATCACTTTGCTACAAAGAAGAAATTAAAAAACTTGTATTACACCATTGGTGATTTAGTGTCACCTTGGAAAAATGACTTTTATTCAATTATTCCCACCCACTCTTTATTGCAGGCTACTTGAATATTAGCATGATCTGCCACCAAATCAATCTTCCCCATTAATTCTCCACCATATTATCTGCTTTCTTTTCTTCTCAGTCACTCCTTAATTAATACGAGTAACAAAATTTCAGGAAATAAATAAAGAAAATTCTTTGGGGTTCAAATTTAAATGCAGTAAATTCTTGCTTTTCTTAGCCTCCAATCCACGTCTTGTTTGAATAAACGTTGGATGAACGTTGTACAATCACCACGTTCCAATTAACTACAGGAATTTCGAAAAGGATGTATGGGCTAATTAAAACCAATGATCTACAACTAGTATCGATTTTAAAATATAAATTATGTATGTTCTAATTAATGGGGAAAAACCATTAAAATGGTATGTATATATGTTATTTTACGTGACAGTATCAATATTTGGATTTTTTTTTTTTTGAAAGACATCAATATTTGAATTATACAATCATTAAACCAAACTTTTTAACAGGGCCGTAATTGTAAACTAGCTTTGAAGCCCATTACTATATTCTCTCAAGCCCAACACTCAAACCCATAAATCTCAGCCCATATATCTCCAGGTTTTGCGGTTCTTTCTTCTAATAAAATCAATTTAAAATTGAGGATTCCGTAATTTACTATTTACTAAAATGATTTAGTGTAGATAGTTGAATTCACTGAAAAAGATAATTATACTTCTTAACATAAATTACGCAATAGTATAATATATAAAATTGTTAATTAATCAAGAGAATCAATTATTCAGATTTCTCACTGTGACGGAGATTCTTTCATTTAATAAAAAATCACCATATTAAATTTATGGTCAGCAAGAAAAAACATTATAAATAACAAGGCTTACTCCATTTTCATTATTCATTCATTCAGTCAGACATGGAGACCAAAAACCCTATCTTCATTGCTTTAATTATTGTGGCTTTGCTCCTAACATCAGGTATACATAATTACCTTCATCACATTTTTTAAAATATTTTTGTCACACATTTAATGATTTTTCTTTTTCTTTATTAGTGAATGGCGATGAAGGAGAAGGAGGGGACCCACGTAAATACATACCACAAGGACCGTGCTCTAAATTCCCCAATTGCAACAAATATTGCTTAAAACAAAAATATCCAAAAGGTGGCATGTGTTTCTATGCAACACCTGATCATGATATTAAATACTATTTTTGTGTTTGCATTGTAGAATGATTTTATCTATGTTTAATTGTGGTCCCGAAATAGTTGATTTTTGGGCCAGATATTGAGTTATTAAAAAAATAATACTATTATTGTATCCTGTTAATTTATTTTTTCATTTTTTTAATTTCACGTAAAAATTATCATGGATATATACACTCACAAGTAGTTTAATAATGTTACTAAAACCTAGTTAGTTCATGAGGAAATAGTTTCGTGTTGGGTTTTTTGAAGATATTTTCGGTTTTAATAAACTCAAGATTACATGAATTAAAGGATTATTAATGAAGAACATATATAGGAAGAAGAAATCAAATTATCTTTATGATCCGTTTATCTAGCTTGGAATTTTAAATTTCTACATGTAATAGTATATTAAATAAGTAGTAATTAAATGCGTTACAAAACAAGTTGTATCTATTAATTTATTAAAGAAATTGACCAATTAGGTCATCACAAAGACAAAGACAAAGACAAACACCATTGACAACATAATTTGCAAGGTTAAAGAAAAAAAGGTACAATTTGTAGGGAAAGGTAAATAAACTTGCGATGCAAACTTTTGGGCCTTTATACTAGCTTGTTGAAATGGGCTTTAAACCATTGAGTCCATTGCCACAATGGAGCTAAGATTCATTGGGTGCATGTAAGCACGGGAGCCTGTCATTATTTGTTGGACTATTATTCTGTTGGCTTTTTCCGACGGATGAAATGGATCCCAAAACACGTATAAATTTCGATCCGGGCACAAATTCGATAGCGGTGTGCAAAGGCCCAATCCATTGTACGGCCCTTGTCCACAACAAGCTATCTTTGAGGTTTTAAATCCTGTCCATAACATATAGATCAATTTTTTATATAGGTTTTTTTTTTTTTTTGATAATTTAAAATAAATATTGAAAAAGTGAGAAACGTACCAAAACGTGCAGGATTGGAAACGAAGTCCAAATGCATTTGATTAGTATTAGCTGCAATGAAGACATCTTTACCAATCTCACGATTGAGTTGCTTAAGCATTTGAACAAGTTGTGGGTTGTAAAGTGATGCAGCCTTCATTAGCTCTTGTGCACATTCACCATTGGTACTATGTTGGGCCAATTCTGCAGGCACACACCCTAACGGGCCCGTTCCGGTCACTATAACTCGACGACCTCCCAAGGTGTACAATCTCTGTATGTAATTTAATCGTAAAATTTTATATGTAATTTGTAATTATAAATGATAAAAGAAAAAAAATTAATATATGTACCTGCAAAACCTTTTTGTACTCGGAAATGACATAAGGGACATATTCTTGAAGGGGGTATTGTTGAGATCTTGCGGAATTAGGGACCAAATAGTAATTATTGACGAAGTCATTTCCTCCTAAAGTGATAAGAATTAGTGATTGTTTCACGAGTCTCTGAGTTTGTCCTTTTCCAATTATTGCACCCACTCTTTGCTTGTATTCCTCAAAGTAATCCAGCTGTTGGTATATTCTTATTATATTAACCTGAACAAATAACAGTAGCATCATTAGATTTCATTATTTGTGAAACAGATAAAATAAAAACTGCATTTTTTTTTAAAAAAAAGTGAAAATTCCTACAAAATTAAGTGAATGAAACATTAATTAACTTACAAATTGAATTCCAGTATCATTAAGTACTCCAACACCAGCAGAAGCAAAGTTAGCTCCATCTAGCAGTCTCTGTCCTCTAAGCTCTGGACTCAAGTATGGCAATGTTGGTTCCCAACCCATCCGTTCACCTAATTAATTATAGTAAAAAATAAACAATTAGTAATTACAAAATAAATACTATATTGTGTGAGAAAATAATTTTCTCATACATTGCAAAAATAATGGAGCTAGTGACATAATTAATGACAATAGTGATTTAATAATTCTTAAAAAATAAACTTACTAATGAGGTCGGGAATGTTAAGGCCGTTAGAGAAACGACCCGTGGGTTGATGAGTCGGGTAGTCGATCCCGTAGGGCGGAGAATCCGCCCTAGCCGTTGTGGCCAAATAATTGTTGTTCCCATTGTCCACCAATGAGTCCCCAAAAACAAAGAATGCCTTAGCTTCTGTATGAGTGAACAAATCTCCCAATGCCAAAATCAACCAAAAAGAAACTAAACAACTTGGTATAGTCACAAACTTTGTCATTTTCAACAAAAGACGTGGCAAAATCAATTATTATAACAAGATCTCTTTGAGATTTAGTTTTATGTTATGCTTAGAATGTTGTGAGACTTAATTTACGTATGTCTACTATTTATATATGCCTGAGCCCATCTACTCGGGCTGGTGCAATAATTAGTTCTCAATAATTAGGATTGTGCCTGCAGACCCTAGAAAAAAAATTCAACATGTAGATGGGGATTCAACCATTTAGTGGTCAAAGTTCAGGCTTCAGTTTAATGATTCTGCTGATAATTAATCGTCAATTATTCAATCAACGTTTAGTATATGAACTTCTGGTTATATGTTACCAATTTGCAAACTAAATAATAAAAAATCAGCATCTCAATTTGTTTTTTTTTTCAACTCTTATAAACATTTGTAATGAAGTAACTGAAATCCTCATTGATCATCTAAGTTCAATGCTTGTCCTTTGTACTTAATAGAGTTCAGGCAAATTGTGTAGAAAGTTGAATTTCCATGAAAATCCAAATTAAATTCCACTTAATTAATATACATTATTTTATTATTACAACTAAACAAATATCTGAGTTTAAAAAAATACCAATTAGTGATTATGATATTATAACTAGCTAGGTAAATTTATATCGGTAGTTCAAGTCCAACTGTCATTAGAGTGTATAGACATATAGCGTTTATATAGTTTCGTTTCAACCACTTAATTTGCCTGTAACTACAATTTTACATCATTAGATGCAGCACTGCTTACGATCCATGTGATGAGAATACAAAAAGAAACAACCTAAATTCTACTGCGTACGAATCCCACTTTGTTGACAAATTAATGATTTTACAAAGTGGGCCGCGTATATTTTAGGGCCGAGTTATATTAACTTAGCCCAGTACTCTAGCCCATTAATTAATATGAGATAAAACCCAGAAATAGTTTTTGTAAAACCCGTGTCATATTTTTTTCCATTAATATCAATTTAAAATGGAGAACTTGGCAATTTACTATATTTAATGTACAATATCTCATATACTTTTGTCACTAGGGTAGCCGTATGATCAAAGTATGCATTACAATCACATATATACGTGTCTATGTATAGATATATCCCTTTTTTTTCTTATGAAATATACTTCCAATATGTAGTAGCATATGATAAATTCTACAAGAGTACTCGGAATACTGTACATTACATACCAATACCAGATAAAGAACCATTTAAACTAGCAAAACCACCTCTCCAGTCTCCAACAAAGGGCAGAAAAGTAAATACACGCATGTTCACAACTAAAGAACCAAACATGAACTTGGCTTCTTGGATGCAGATTTCCACAAGCTGAAGCAAAAGCCAACTCAGAAACGGACAAACTGGAATGCCC
The DNA here is from genome assembly GCA_037126765.1 of Stenogyne calaminthoides. Classification (NCBI taxonomy): domain Eukaryota; kingdom Viridiplantae; phylum Streptophyta; class Magnoliopsida; order Lamiales; family Lamiaceae; genus Stenogyne; species Stenogyne calaminthoides. The sequence continues at coordinate 4,046,367 of JBBCBC010000042.1, forward strand.
AAATTCTTTTTGCCAAAAGAAGTATTTTTTTTGTCCATTTATGACATATTTATTCTTATTGAATTAATTTTCATCCTTCCTGCTAAATCGTGCTATACATTCACCATCCATACGCGACTGTATTTATCGAGGGAAAATTTAATTATCGTAAAAGGACAAAAAAAAAACTTATTACCAACATGAATTTCTACCTCATAAAATATATAGACGAAATAAAAAAAAAATATGAAAACTGAAGGGGAAGGTTGTGTTGTGGCGGCGGGCGGGCGGGCGAGATCATATATATTTATTGAGATCGTGTTTGTCATCAAGCAGCGTGGGGGCCGGCGGAACATCCCATAAACACTTGGCTTCGGAGCTCAAAAACTCTTGTTCATCGTAATGGGGAGAAAACTGCAGGGATGCCTCAGCCTGTATGGGTTGTTGAAGGTTGAGGTAGGCGGAGGGGCCATAGAGACGGAGGGCGGCGTCGTCGTACGCCTTGGCCGCCTCCACAGAGGTGGCGAATGTTCCGAGCCAAACCCTGGCCCCCCGGTTGGGCTCCCGGATCTCGGCCACCCATTTCCCCCACGTCCGCTGCCGCACGCCGCGGTAGGTGCACAGGGCGTTCTCTGGTCCACCTTTGCCGCGCATGCACCCCTTTCGGGACCGCCGGATTCTCGGCTTCTTCTCTGTTGCCTGTTTGTTTCCGGAGATGCCGTCGGTGATGTCCATGGGCATATATTGAATTGTACTGAATTAATTAAAGGTGAGGCGCCAAGATTTTACTGATCGATCACATGTTGGAGCTGAATTTTGTAATGGAGCTGGAGGGGTGTTACTCTATTTATATATACCACGTGTAAGAACCAAAAGAAAAGGTGAAACGTGTCATCACCCTCTTTCTTCTATGCATGCCCAACTACAATAAATCTTTTTTTAATCTCCAAATAATGGTTTCTTTCACATTATAAGTGAATAACTTATTTATAATAATTTTTATTTAATGTGTATATATATTCTCTTCCATTCTTTCTAAATATAATTTGGAATATTATAAGATAGATTAACCATATTTTTCATGTTAAAATTAATTTTAAATAATACTCCATCCGTCACGGAATAACTTGCACTTTTATTTGGGCACAAAAACTAAGAAAACTTATTTTATTAATATTATTTAAATAAATTATAATGATATTATGAGAGTTTAAGTTTTGAGTGTTTTGCCATTTTATGAAATATGCACATTATTACGGGACGGAGGGAGTATTAATTAAAAATAGTATTCAAATTGAATTCCAGTATGAAAGAAAATAATAATAATTAAAAATAATATTCAAATTAAACTCACTATAAAACAATAATTATGAATCATTTAAATTATAGTATTTTATTTTTAACATAAAATCATCTAACGAGTTGGGGTATTATTTTTTCTCGGGAAGAATAGTATACCAGTGCATTAAAATGTGTGGAGTGTGGATAATAATAAGCATACAGAAAATGATAAAATATCTATATACAAAAAAATGGATCCCTGATAGCTCCAAACTATTTCTTCCCAAGTGTTGTAAAAATTTGCCACTTGGCAGTTGGCAGGCTTACTAGGAGACACGTGGCCATTTCATTGAAATCTGTATCAATTAGCCTTAATCCTTAAGAAAGATCGACGATTTCAAAAGCAATGAAAAGTAATATTACACACACTTTGAATTTTACACGAATAATAGTATATTTTAAATTTTATCTTTTAATTATAGCGAATATTAAATATTAATTTAAATAATTATATATTTTAATTTAAATTATGTATCTAATGTCAAAATGAATATAATTTGTAACTGTAAAATCAATTTGGATTCAACTCGTTTGTGGGCCGAGCGGACCCGGCCCATCATATCTGATGAAACATGTTCTAGGATTAGCCAAATCCATATCATATCCGCTTCAAAATATATTATGTTAAAAAAATCGCAATTTATAAGTCGTTTCATAAATTTTTATATTGATTAGTAAAATTATTTAAATCTCCATCTCGCATTAAACTTTTAGTAAGTAACCATGCACCCTTCAACAAATTACATTTATTAAGATTATAATAAAATAGTTTTTTTTTTAAATTTGTAAGTATGCACATTGACAACGAATATTCTAATTAATTTGATGGAATATGTATTTTAATGCATCGTTTTTTTTTTTTAACGATTTAAGAATCTTCGCAAACTAAATCCAAATGCATTCAAATACAACTTTATAGAAATAAAATCATATATTTATCTTGGCCAAAGCTAAGCAAATTATGTGCATTGTTAATCGTATATTAATATACATAATAATAAAAAAAATATTTTATATATTGGAATCACATCGATTCCCTTGAAATAAAAATGTATTTTGTAATTAATTTAATAAATATATTTTGTGCTGTGGAGTTTTTACTTTTTGGTGGATTTCGTGTCAAGCCATGAGCAATCGCACTAGCCAAATGTTCACACCTAAATTCGACGGGTTTATTGGTTTGCATGCAACATTTTTATTTGTAACCGTATTTTTCTATTTTTTATTTTTTAAAGTAGGGATAAATATATAATGACCCACCTTTTGATTTAAAATCTTGACAAATTTAATTAATTAGTATTTTGCAAGGAACTTCACAATTACTACTGCCACTAAATTACTAATTAAGATTTAACCTATTTAAAAAAACTCCAATCTTTTTAAAGATAATAGTTACTATTTCGTAATGTAATTTTAAAAATATGAAATAAATAAGGAATTTGTTGGGGGCGGTTAAATTAAACAAACAGAATACTTGTGCAACCACCTGATATAACTGCCTTTCCCTCCTCCCTCCGTACTTACACTAGTTTTGAATCCCCTTCATAATATCTCTTTGAATGAGTGATTTGGTGGGCAAAAAAATTCTTGAGCTTCAGAAATAGGTTACAAAAATGGCGGATAATGCAGCAACAATTGCAGCTGTTGAGGAAATAAAGAAAGATATGGATAAAGTGAAGGAAGCCCTGTTAAAGAAGGGTCCCAACGCTGACACCACTGATGAGGCTTTTTTTAATGTCATTCAATCTGTGCGTGATTTAACGGAATCGCTTCACAAATGGAATCAAATCCCTATGGTTGAAAAATCTGGTCAGGTTGGATTCAAATCCCCTTTTTTACATTAATTTGTGTTTTGATTTGTGAAATTAAATTGCAGTTTTGGAATTAAATTGATGGTGTTAGTTGTATATTGTCAATGGAGAATATGGTTCATGAGTGTTGGTTTCAAATCCCTTTTCCTCTGTGCATTTTGCGTTTTTTCGTATACTTAAGTTTGATTTTGTGTTAATGTTGGGTAATTGTGTGTAAATTGCAGTTTAGGTGTTAAATTGATGGTGTTAGTTATATATTGTCAATGTAGAATATGATTCATGGATAATGCAGTCAAATCCCTTCTCCTTGCGTTTTTTCACATATTTAAGTTTGATTGTGTGTTAATGTTGGGTAAAATTGTGCGTGAATTGCAGTTTACGAATTAAATTGATGGTGATTATGGTGATTGGGTATTGTCATTATATTGGAGTATAGTATTAGTTCTTTTATGTTGGAGTATCAGTTGATGATGAACAATTTCTTGAAAAGATATTAATTAAATTTTGGCTTTTGTGGTGTTGTGATTGGAAATTTGTAGACATCTGAGGAGGTATCAGTATCAGATGAATGGATGGAAGAGATTAAGAAACAACAGATGTCACTTCTTTCAAGGACAACCCCGTCATCAATCATCATGAAAAAGCTCCTGTCGCTGGCCACCCGATTCCCAGACATCCTTCGTTTTTTTGGATCTAAAGTGTCCATCAGCGTAGTTCTGAGTCAAACCTCCATTCAGAGGTCATTTACTGATGATGTTCTGCAATGTTTTATGGCAGCATTGGTGTTTGAAATCGCCTCTTTGCAAGATAACGTCCGCAAGATTTTACACCACTGCCCCCGCGCCATGTCCTTTCTCATCCCTTGCCTGAGAAGCCCAACAACTGAAACGAGGGGTTTCGCTGTCCATGCACTTTCTTGGTTGACGTTAGTGAAATCGAACAGTAAGATAGTTGTGGAAGAGGGAGGTATCGAGCCTCTGCTTGAGCTTATACGAGAAAAGGATTCGGTGGTGCTGCCCCGTGTTGCTATGTCCCTTTTCAATATATGCAAGGTGGTTGAAAACAGAGGACGGGCGGTATACGAAGGTGTGGTTATTGTTATGATGAAAAATATCAGGAGTGGTGTACTTGTGGACCAGATGCTGGAGATTCTTGAGAAGCTTAGTGGGAACGAAAAGGCGGTTGTGCAGATGGAAGAATATGGTGTGGTGGAGTGCTTGTTTGGGATACTGACAGAGAAGACTGTTAAAGAGAAGGACAAGGAATTTTGTGTGTCGATTATTCACAAAATGTGTCAAGGTGATGTAAAGAAAACGGGGAAGCTGAGAAACAAGGTGGAGAATGGTCGTGATACACTGGAGAGTGTGGTGAGTAGTGGGACTGCAAAGGCTAAGGAGAAAGCAAGTGAGCTTCTTTGCTGGTTTCTGAAGATGATCTAGCTAACTAGAAGAATTGTCCTTGAATATGATGATATATGTTCCTGCAATGACTGGCATTTGATGTGATTCTTGAATACAAATTGGGTTTTTGGGATTCTGAAATGGAAGTGTAGTTGAATATTGGTAGCTGTTTTGTGGAGTAAAGAGTTGTTGGAAACTCTAGAAATAGACATTTGTGTAGTTTGATGGAAATTTGCAGTATTTGTTCATTCATTGAACTGAAGTAAAAATGTCATATTTCCTTGTTGATCAACTAATTGATTGTTTACATTTTTGCTGGTTTGGATATATCATTCATGCCTGGTAATAAATGAGATATGTAGTGTTTGTATAATAATGATCATCTCCCTCCTTGTTTTCCAAAATCAGCGATATTGCATGGTTATAAGTTATTCTTCTTTCAGTATGCTCTGATTAAATGTAGGACTTAACTTTGAACAGCCTACACATGAAATTTTAGCAAAGGTTAATACATTTTAACAGCTTCGTATTGTGATTTTTACGTTTAGCTTTATGTTTGTGTATATTTGCTTATGAAATCAACGGTGTGATTTGAGATGGTCCAAGAATGCTGACTAGATGACCATTATGTTTCCAATATCCATACATATTTACAAATTAAGACAACTCTCTCATGAGTAGGGGTACAACTTAATACAAATCACATCCACCTCTCTCAAAGTATTAAAATGTCAATGTCCAAATTATAACCCGTCTCACCGTGAGACCGTCTCATGCAACTACGCTTCTATAATTACCTATCCAATATTTTATTGTTTTCTTATTTCCGATTCTTCAATTTTTGCAGAGGTGTTTTACAATTAAATCAGCACATAATTTATTAATTTATCACAAAATATATTTTTAATTTCGAAGGTATCGATGTGTTTCACAATAAAGTATTTTTCTGTTGTTATGTTTATCTAACTGTAGATTAAGAAAGACAGAGAGGGGAGGTCTTTCTTGAAGAAGATTATAAACATTAGACGAATAAAATCAGGAAATTAGAATCTTTTTTTTTCTTGACAGGGGGAAATTAGAATCGACCTTGTATTGGGAATTCTATTGTTGGTTGTAAAATCAAGTTATAGGCACAAACTGTAGCAACCAAAGCCCAAGCCCAAGCCCAAGCCCTTTTCTCACAAGTATCAATTCTTGTGTTTGTAACAATGCACATAATTTGCATAGACTTTGCTACTTTGCTAGCCAAGATATGATATATTTATTCATAAAACTGAATTTTGAATTCATTTGGTTTTTTAAAAATACATATTTCATCAATTATCCAGAATATACGTGAACTGAGATAATTATATATGAAAATATTAACACTGATGCTTTTTGGTGGATTTCTAGTGAAGCCGTGAGCAATCGCTTTTAACGCCACATTCACAATTAATCGCTTCTACTATATTTCTTATGTAATTTTAAAATATATAAAAGAAGAATTTCATAAATAGATTTATAATTTGGCGGAAAAATAATTAAGGAATTTGTTAGGGGCGGTTAAATTAAAGAAACAGAATCCTTTTGCAACCACCTGATATAACTGCTTTTCCCTCCTCCCTCCCTCCCTACTTAAACACTAGTGTTGAATCCCCCTTCATAATATCTCTTTGAATGCGTGTTGAATCTTCTTAGTCTTCAATCCCCTTATACTCTCTCTTTGGTGTGTAGAATTTTTCGTGAGCTTCAAAAATAGGTTACAAAAATGGCGGATAATGTAGTAACAAACGCAGTTGATGATCTAATGAGAGAGCTGGAAACAGTGAAGGAAGCCCTGTTAAAGGCGGGTGCTGATGCCTCTGATTGCAATGTGCAGGAGGCCGTTTATAATGCCGTTCAATCTGTGCGTGCCGTAACGGAAACGATTCGCAATCGCAGAGAAGATCGACAACAAATTCTCACCAAAGCTCAGGAATATTACGAATGTCCTGTTACTCTGCTTCGTATTCCACTCCCTATGTTCCTCAAACCTGGCCAGGTTAATTCCATACAAATCCCCTCTCCTACTTTAATTTTGTGTTTTTTCATGTATTTGAGTTTGATTTGTGTTAATGTGTGTGTGAATTGCAGTTTAGGAATTAAATTCATGGTGTATGTTAATTATATATTCTCCATGTGATGTTTGAGCTATGCGTATAAAACTGTGGCACTTATATGATTCATGAATAATGCAAGATTTCGGTTCAAATCCATTCCCCTCTATATATTTTGCGTTTTTTCATATACTTGAGTTTGATTTTGTGTCAATGTTGGGTAAACTTGTGTGTGATTTGCAGTTTAGTAATTAAATAGATTGTGAATAGGTATTGTCATTAATGTGGTGTAATAAGGAGTTAATCTCTCTTTTTATACCTTTTTAACAATACTAATACCTTTAGGTATTATAACTAATACTGTATTCTCTTATAAATAGATTAGGGCTAGTTCAGATTCAGTTCAATTAATTGTAATTTCAGTTTATCCGCTCATCTTGTAAAACTCTCTCTCAACTTCAATATGATTTACATTGTTTCTTCAATCATCTTCCATATGGTATCAGTTTTCCGATTCGTCAAATCGTGATTTCTGGTAATGCTTTAGGTTTCAATCGTTTCAATTTTTTTTTGATTCGACTGATTTTCGATCCCCTTTCTCCCGTCGATTTTTTCTGAAATCGATTGTTTCCGCTGCTATTCTCGATCGTTTATCGATCATTTTTCTTGAGTTTTACGCTCAATTTCGTGTCTATCGCGATTTGTGTTTCTTCGATTTTGAGTTCTATACTCAATTCGTGATTCTCTTGAATCGATTTCTTCAGTCTTATTTGTATCTACCGCGATTCGTTTGTGATGGTGTTCAATGGAGGTTCTCTAAATCTGGTGGTGAATCCGCTTTCTCCACTTTTTCTGCATCCGAACGACAATCCAGTCGTTTCGATAGTTCTTGAGCCCTTGGATGGATCCAATTTTATCTCGTGGAGTCATGCCGTGAAGAGGGCCCTTAGCGTCAAGAATAAGGCGCCTCTGATTGATGGTTCGTTGCCTATTCCATCCGAGGATGATAGCGTCGTGTATGCTGCCTGGGTTCGGGCCAATGATCTGGTCTTAATGTGGATTCTCAATTCCATTAAGCCAGATATCAAGAAGACATTGGAATATTTCACATCTGCGAAGGATGTGTGGGATGAGCTGCATCACAGGTATACTCAGTGTGATGATACTCGTGTTTATGAGTTGGAAAAAGCGTTGAGTGCTATTTCTAAAGGGAGTCAGTCGTTAGTGACATATTATAATCAGTTCAAGTCTCTGTGGGATGAGTTCTTGAGTTTTAGGCCTGCTTTAAAGTGTAATTGTGGGGCTATGATGCAGCGTACGTGTGACATACCCCGTTTAGTTGCTAAGACTCAAGAAAAGGATGCCATAGTGAAATTTCTTATAGGCCTAGATGACTCATACTCTGCTATTAGGTCTCAGATCTTGTTACAAGCTAGTTCTCTTTCTTTAGCCAAGATTTATTCCTTGTTACTTCAAGAAGAGTCCCAGAGAACATTAAGATGTGATGTTAGTGGTGTTCAATCTGAGAGTGTTGCTATGTTAGCAAGGAATGCTAAATTTTATAAGGACAAGAAGCAGATTGTCAAGTGTTCTCATTGTCATGCTCCTGGCCATTCTGTAGAAAGGTGTTTTCAGTTGATTGGGTATCCCCCGGGCTGGAAGGGTCCTAGAGGGCCTAGGAAGTTTGATAGCAATGGTTCCAATGTGAATAATGTTCATGTCAAGCCTGACACACCAGCAGATACTAGTTCAGTGGCCTCAAATCCTTTATTCACACAGGAGATGTATGAGCAATTCCTGGTCTTTCACAAGAAGCGGCGGGGGCCACGATCACACAAATTGTTGGAGCCTTTGTTTGAAGTCGGCCTCGAGGATGTTACTTTCGGCAAATAGTAGCCATTTTTGTTTAAATTCTGTTAAAAATTTGTTTAAGTGGATTTTAGATACTGGTGCTACTGACCACATGGTTAATACTCTAGATATGTTTACAAGTCCACCTGAACCTTCCAATATCAAAATTAAACTTCCCAATAACTCATATACCACAGCCACATTCATGGGTAATATAAGGATAAATCATGTTTTAACTCTCTATAATGTCTTGTATGTTCCTGATTTTGCTTTCAATCTATTGTCTATCTCTCATCTAACAAGATACTCTAATTGTACTGTTAGTTTCTTGGCCTCACATTGCATTTTGCAGGACAACTTAACACAGAATGTGATTGGTTCTGCTGAGCAGACTGGAGGATTATACTACTTAACTCTTTCTTCTCCTGTTTCCTCTCCTGAGAAGTCTGTGAATTCTGCTATTGGTACTTCTGATTCTAGCTTATGGCATACTAGATTAGGTCACATTAGCAATAAGAAGTTGTTTCATATCAAGCAATTAGGTGTAACTAGTAAACACACTGAAATGAATAAAATTTGTCATGTTTGCCCTTTAGCTAAGCAAAAGAGATTGCCATTCCCTATTAGCACTTCTACTTCTGATTCAATTTTTAGTTTGATTCATTGTGATGTTTGGGGTCCTTTTTCAATACAATCTATTAATGGTCACAAGTATTTTCTTACTATTGTTGATGATTTCAGTAGATGTACATGGGTTTATCTCTTAAAAATGAAAAGTGAAGTTAAACTTGCTTTGGAAAATTTTAACAATATGGTTCATACTCAATTCAATGCAAAAATCAAGATTCTTAGGTCTGATAATGGGACTGAGTTCATCTTGACTGACTTTTATCATACATTAGGGATAATCCATCAAACTTCTTGTGTTGAAACACCTCAACAAAATGGCTTAGTTGAGAGAAAGCATCAACACTTGTTACAAGTTGCTAGATCCTTACTTTTTCAATCTGGTTTGGCTTTGAAATACTGGAATTTTTCTGTTCACTGCTGCACATTTGATTAATAGAATTCCATCTTCTGTTTTGCACAATAAAACCCCTTTTGAAATGTTGCATGAGAAGTTGCCTGATTATTCCTATTTAAGGAATTTTGGATGTTTGTGTTATGCAAGTACTTTAACTGCTCATAGATCAAAATTTGATCCAAGAGCTGTCAAATGTATTTTCTTGGGTTATCCTTTTGGTACTAAAGGTTACAGATTATTGGATTTATCTTCAGGAAAGATTTTCATATCTAGAAATGTTATATTTCATGAACTGGTTTTTCCATTCTCTGATAATAGTAGATCTCTTAATATGGATGCTGGTTCTTCTGTTCCCACAATTCATGATGAGCTTTTGGATTATTCTTTTCCTACACCTCATAATATGGTTAATCATTCTGATAATCCTCATGGTTCTCCATCACATAATCATGATGATCATCCTATTTCTTCTAACATTACCAATGATTCTCCTCCCATAGAGGATAATCATAATGAGTTGCACAATGAGTTACATGAATTAGCAGGTGATGCAGCACCAGTTGTACAACAGCCACATGATGTCATTTTAGATAATGTCAGAAGATCAACAAGGTCCAAACATGCTCCTGCTTACTTAGAGGTATACAAGACAACACTCCCTCAATCAGTAGATCATACCACTGCCAATCTGGTAACATGTTCTACACCCTATCCTATTTCTGATTATTTGTCTACAGCTCAGTTGTCTTCTTCTCATAAAGCATTTACTGCTTCTATTTCTCAAATTACTGAACCTAAGACTTATAAACAAGCATGTGTTGATCCCAATTGGCAAGTAGCCATGAATAATGAAATACAAGCTTTGGAAAGAACAAATACATGGACCCTAGTTCAGTTGCCTAAAGATAAACATTGTATAGGCTGTAAATGGGTATACAAAGTAAAATATAAGCCAGATGGTTCAATAGAGAGGTATAAGGCTAGACTAGTAGCTAAAGGCTACACTCAAGAACCTGGCATAGATTACTTTGACACTTTTTCCCCTGTGGCTAAGATAACAACTGTTAGAATCTTATTGTCCATAGCAATTGCCAAAAATTGGCCTATTCATCAATGTGATGTAAATAATGCTTTTTTACATGGGGATTTGGATGAGGAAGTCTATATGTTGCCTCCCCCTGGTTATAATGTTTCTGAAAACCAAGTTTGTAAGTTAACTAAGAGTCTATATGGTCTAAAACAGGCTAGCAAACAGTGGTTTTCAAAATTATCTGAAACTTTGTTGTCTATTGGTTTTGTTCAGTCCAAAGCTGATACTTCTTTATTCACTAGGACTACTGGAACTGATTTCACTATACTTTTGTGTTATGTTGATGACATTATACTCACTGGAAATAATCTATCTGATATTCAAACTGTCAAATCTTTCTTGCATGACAAATTCACTATAAAGGACCTTGGTGTTCTTAAGTACATTTTAGGCATTGAAGTTGCAAGAAGCACTAAAGGCTTGCAACTTTGCCAAAGAAAATATGCTCTTGATCTTCTTACAGATTGTGGTTACTTGGGTAGTAGACCTTGCACTACACCCATGGATTCTAAACAACCTTTTTCTGAATCTAATGCTCCTTTATTAGATGATCCTTCAGAATATAGAAAGGTGGTTGGTAAGCTGTTATATCTAACAATAACCAGACCTGATATATCCTATGTTGTCCAAACACTAACACAACATATGAGTAAACCTAATGCAGATCATCTAGCTGCAGTTCACAGACTACTGAGATATATCAAAAGCACAGTAGGTCAAGGCCTTCTCTATCCCACAATCAACAACTTCACACTCAAAGCTTTTGCAGACTCTGATTGGGCTAGGTGCATTGAGACAAGAAGAAGTATCACAGGTTATGCTATATATCTAGGAGACTCCTTGGTGTCTTGGAAGTCAAAGAAACAAAGCACAGTTGCAAAGTCATCAGCAGAGGCAGAATATAGAGCTCTTTGCTCAACAACTTGTGAGTTACAATGGATTCTCTACATACTCAAGGACTTGAAGGTGGTGCATTCTCAACCTGCAACACTTTACACTGATAGTAGGTCTGCTTTTTGCATTGCTCACAACCCAGTTCTCCATGAGAAGACTAAACATATACAGATCGACTACCACTTCACTAGAGAAAAGATACAACAAGGAGTGCTCAAGCTAATTCAAATACCATCTTCCCAAAACTTGGCTGATATCTTAACAAAACCCCTTCTGCCAACACTCTTCAATGACTTCAAGATCAAAATGGGACTTCTCAACATCCACTCCCATTTTGAGGGGGGGTAATAAGGAGTTAATCTCTCTTTTTATACCTTTTTAACAATACTAATACCTTTAGGTATTATAACTAATATTGTATTCCCTTATAAATAGATTAGGGCTAGTTCAGATTCAGTTCAATTAATTGTAATTTCAGTTTATCCGCTCATCTTGTAAAACTCTCTCTCAACTTCAATATGATTTACATTGTTTCTTCAATCATCTTCCATATGGTGTTTGAACTATAACTGTTGAAGAATTCGTAGCTAAAATATGAAATCACGATGAAGACACGAAAGGGGGGGAAAACGGTTATGCAAACGAGCTCAAGCTCTGTTTATTTCATTATGAAAAGTCAAACAACTTGTTTCTGTATAATGTAAGAGTTGGTTTCTTGAAATTTCTTTCACTAAGATTTCGTTTTTTTGTTGTTGTAATTGGAAATCTGTAGACATCTGAGGAGGTAGTATCAGCTGAACGATTGGCAGAGATTAAGAGAACCCAGGTGTCACTTCTCGTGAGTCTTCCATGTTCGTCTGCTTCCGAGGACAAAATCGTCATTCAAGAAATCCTCTGGATGGCCATTCGATTCCCAAATGTCCGTCCCCTTTTTGGATACAAAGGGGCCATCAATCAAATATTGAATCCAACCTCCGTTCAGAGGTCACGTTCCGATGATACTCTGCAAGGTTTTATGGCAGAATTGATGTTCGTTATTTCCTCTTTCGGAAACAACGACAGCAAGATTTTACACATCTCCCCTGATGTGATGCCCTTTCTCGTCGCCTGCTTGACGAGCCAAACAGCTGAAACAAAGAGCGTCGCTCTTCGTGCACTTTCTTGGTTGTCGTTGGTGGCCTCGAATAGAAAGGTGGTAGGGGAATCGGGCGCTATGAAGCCTCTGATCGGGATAATACAAGACAAGGATTCGGTGGGGCTAAGCCATGCTGCTTCGGTCATTTCCAATCTGTGTAAGGTGGGTGAAAACGGAGAACGGGCTGTATCCGAAGGGGCGGTTATTGCTGTGGTGGACAAGATCAGGAGCCGTGTTCTTTTGAACCAGATGCTGGAGATTCTTGAGGTGCTTAGCGTGCACGAAAAGGCGGTTGTGCAGATGGAAGAGAATGGTGTGGTGGAGTGCTTGTTTGGGGTACTGGGAGAGATGGATGTTAAAAAGGAGGACAAGGAATGTTGTGTGTCCATTGTTCATGCAATGTGTGCCGATGGTGTAACGAAAACGAGGAAGCTGATGAACGAGGTGGAGAATGCTCGTGATATTCTGGAGCGTGTAGTGAGTAGTGGGACTACAAAGGCTAAGGAGAAAGCAAGTGAACTTCATTGGAGGCTGGATTTGGATGATAATCTAGCTGACTACCTTGATAGGATGGATATTGAGAGTAAGTAGCAACTTAGGCATATATACATAATATCATGATATATGTTCTTGCAACGACTGGCATTTGATGTGATTCTTGAATACAAATTGGGTGTTTGGATTTTATGCGGTTTTTCGGTTTCTGAAATGGAAGTGTAGTTGAATATTGATAGCTTTTTTGTGGAGTTTAGAGTTGTTGGAAACTCTAGAAATAGACATTTGTGTAGTTTGATGGAAATTTGAAGTATTTGTTCATTCACTGATCACTCGTATATTTCACTAAGGTACATTTTGATGTCTCTTTTGTTTATGATTTCTGTGTTTGTTGTGCTATTCTGGTTTGTTTTTAGATCCCATTTGCAACTCTTTGTTCTCTTGGGAATTTTTCGTGTAGTTTTGTTCAAAAGAATTTAATGGGATTTCCTTTTGAGTATTTAATTCATCGTATTTGTCGAGATTTTTGGTTATTTTTCTCAACAAATTAACAATTAAGGTGAAGTAGTAGTGCCTCCATCGTTGAGGACGCAATTGTGAATGTTATCAACAAGTTTTTGTTTCTTGATGAGGGTCCTATTCACAAGTTCTCTCTATGTAGCTCGTATTTGCAGAGCTCTCTTGATATCGATCGTGTTTATCCATGAACCAATATGATGTATGTTGCAATTGTATACACTCAAGTTCTTTTTTCTTGTCTTTCGCCCTATTACTTCAAATTCCAATCAGAATGATGTGTTTTTTAAAAATTTTATATAATTATTATGATGCATATTGATACAAATGGGCCATTAATCAAATATTGAATTCAACCTCCGTTCAAAGGTCACGTTCCAATGATACTGTTGGTCCCGGTGGGAAAACCCATATTGCACTTGCGGAAGCAAAACATGTCGTGCGGTGCATATAAAACAGGGGTGAAGGAATGATGATTCCAGATTTTTCTCTTTTAAGCTCATGTGTTGTGACTTGCTTATAATCGAATGCGTACGACAATATAAGAACGTAAAGCAGTAAATAACACAACAATGTATAGTGGTTCGGAGACTCAAGCTCCTACATCCACTCTCTCTGTTCCTAGGGAAATTCCTTCAAAACACTTCCTAAGGTTTTCTGACTACCTCTGTAGTTTACTAACCTTTCTATTTTGAGCTTTCTGACTACCTCTGTAGTTTACTAACTCAAACTGGACTTATCACCCTCTCGGGCTCGCCTCTTAGATTTTTAACGAGTTCACACTCCTTCGGGGCTTATCACCCTCACTCGGGATTGCCTAACAACTACCTCACTTCACCACTAGTTATCTCTTCCGAGAATGGGGTTTGGGTTTGGTGTTCTCTCCAACTATGGTGAGATTTTCCCTTACATTTGTTTAGCCTCAATGCTAAGGTTGGGAAAATCTCTCTAATCTTATGATACATCGTGGGTTGCTTAGGTTGGGTTCTAGAACACTCTTTGAATATATATGTATATCTACAGACTTGTGTTCTAGGGTGGGAATGCTTGACAATAACGCTCTTGGCTCTGTAGCATCTTTTGCATAATCTCCACACTTAATTTGATGGAAGATCTTGTATTTATAGTGTGGATTTGAATGTTACCGTTGGAGAGAATCACATTCAAATCCATACTATTCTTTGTAAGTTCTGTAGCTTTTTCAGGCTGGTTGTCTTCCTCTCATTGGTCCACGTCACCTGGATTCCAACGGCTATATTCCCCAGCTTCAGTGCCTCGGAACATTCAGGATATACTGAGCATTCAGTACATTACTGAGTCTTCAGTAATTACTGTGCCTTCAGGATTCTCTGAGCTCTCAGTGTCTTCAGAGACATACTGAGTCTTCATACTGAGTGTTCAGATTCTCTGAGCCTTCAGGTTCTCAGTTTCATACTGAGTCTTCAGAAACTTCAGTTTCATACTGAAACTTCAGTTTTTTCAGAAACTTACTGAGTCTTCAGAATTTAACCTGTTCTATATCTGCCGACTATACACGGTGCAGATAACATCCTGAACACTCTAAAACTGAATCCTGACTCATCTATCAAGATTATCTTGAACATGTCATACTCAGGGGTTTTGGGATCTAATCAAAATCCTCTTTATTAAATTCATTTCCCAACAATTTCCCCCTTTTTGATGATGTCAAAACCATCTTGTTACAACACTCTTTAACCTATACTCAGGTTTCAGTTTTTCCTATTACAAGAATGGTATATCTCTTAACAATCAATTCAGCAATGAATCACCCAACAATTTCATCACCAAACAACAATAATCAGGCATATCAAATATAAAGACATGTAAAAAGATAATGAGGTATTATCTTTGAGCATAAAGATAAAGTTTCATTGATGTATGATAGACTATTACAGATTACAATGAACTTATCAAAAGATAAAGACAAAAACATAAAGAATTACAAGTCTTCAGTCTTGGTCTTCAGTCTTCTTTGATCTTCAGCTCGGCTCCTCATTCCTCTTCCACGGACTTTGTCTGATCAGGCATACTGATACTCATGCTGACTGAGTTCAGTTCTTCTGACTTCAGACATCCTGACCCTCAGGTCTCTTTTACTTACTGACCCTCAGGTCTCTTGACCTATACTGAGTCTCAGTTTCATTTTACTTACTGAGCCTCAGATCACTTTTACTCAGGCTATCTGATTTCTTCTTTGCCCGATCTGATCATCTCGACTGATTAGATCAACATATCAGAATTGCATCAGGTCAACATATCAGGTTTAGCATATCAGGTTTATCATATCTGATCTCGATCACGTCTGATCTCGGTCAGTCTCTTTTGCTCATCTTCTGATTTGCAACCTTTTCTTCTGATTTGCTGGCTTTATCTTTTCTCCACTTCTGATTTTTGCACAGCTCATCAGTTGAACTCATCTAACTCATTTGATCTTGATCAGTCTCGTCTGCAGCCTCGTCTGATCTCGATCATCTACTTTTGATTCCGTGAGTTCCCCCTCAATTTGTTCTTTCGTTCCCCCTCAACTTGTTCTCTGTAAATTTTCTTGAATAACACAAGTTGATAATGTTTTGGCATAGAAATAAAATATCCCAATCAATTTCTCAATTGATAAAGATGCCAAAACATCAGAATATATGCATTTTTAAAGAAACAATTTTTTCTTTAAAAAGATCAGTTCAGGTGTTCACTTTGAAATTAGTGAACATTTTGAACTCCCGCTCTGATACCAATTGTTGGTATCAGATCAGAGACATGTTTTAAAATAGATCTGCTCAGGCGATCACATTGAAAAAGTAATCTTTTGAGCACCTGCTCTGATACCACTTGTTGGTCCCGGTGGGAAAACCCATTTTGCGTGTGCGGAAGCAAAACATGTCGTGCGGTGCATATAAAACAGGGGTGAAGGAATGGTGATTCCAGATTTTTCTCTTTTAAGCTCATGTGTTGTGTCTTGCTTATAATCGAATGCGTACGACAATATA
The DNA here is from genome assembly GCA_037126765.1 of Stenogyne calaminthoides. Classification (NCBI taxonomy): domain Eukaryota; kingdom Viridiplantae; phylum Streptophyta; class Magnoliopsida; order Lamiales; family Lamiaceae; genus Stenogyne; species Stenogyne calaminthoides. The sequence goes on from JBBCBC010000042.1 coordinate 4,062,986, forward strand.
AGAACGTAAAGCAGTAAATAACACAACAATGTATAGTGGTTCGGAGACTCAAGCTCCTACATCCACTTTTCCTGTTCCTAGGGAAATTCCTTCAAAACACTTCCTAAGGTTTTCTGACTACCTCTGTATTTTACTAACCTTTCTATTTTGAGCTTTCTGACTACCTCGTAGTTTACTAACTCAAACTGGACTTATCACCCTCTCGGGCTCGCCTCTTAGATTTTTAACGAGTTCACACTCCTTCGGGGCTTATCACCCTCACTCGGGATTGCCTAACAACTACCTCACTTCACCACTAGTTATCTCTTCCGAGAATGGGGTTTGGGTTTGGTGTTGTCTCCAACTATGGTGAGATTTTCCGTTACATTTGTTTAGCCTCAATGCTAAGGTTGGGAAAATCTCTCTAAGCTTATGATACATCGTGGGTTGCTTAGGTTGGGTTCTAGAACACTCTTTGAATATATATGTATATCTACAGACTTGTGTTCTAGGGTGGGAATGCTTGACAATAACGCTCTTGGCTCTGTAGCATCTTTTGCATAATCTCCACACTTAATTTGATGGAAGATCTTGTATTTATAGTGTGGATTTGAATGTTACCGTTGGAGAGAATCACATTCAAATCCATACTATTCTTTGTAAGTTCTGTAGCTTTTTCAGGCTGGTTGTCTTCCTCTCATTGGTCCACGTCAGCTGGATTCCAACGGCTATATTCCTCAGCTTTAGTGCCTCGGAACATTCAGGATATACTGAGCATTCAGTACATTACTGAGTCTTCAGTAATTACTGTGCCTTCAGGATTCTCTGAGCTCTCAGTGTCTTCAGAGACATACTGAGTCTTCATACTGAGTGTTCAGATTCTCTGAGCCTTCAGGTTCTCAGTTTCATACTGAGTCTTCAGAAACTTCAGTTTCATACTGAAACTTCAGTTTCTTCAGAAACTTACTGAGTCTTCAGAATTTAACCTGTTCTATATCTGCCGACTATACACGGTGCAGATAACATCCTGAACACTCTAAAACTGAATCCTGACTCATCTATCAAGATTATCTTGAACATGTCATACTCAGGGGTTTTGGGATCTAATCAAAATCCTCTTTATTAAATTCATTTCCCAACAATTTCCCCCTTTTTGATGATGTCAAAACCATCTTGTTACAACACTCTTTAACCTATACTCAGGTTTCAGTTTTTCCTATTACAAGAATGGTATATCTCTTAACAATCAATTCAGCAATGAATCACCCAACAATTTCATCACCAAACAACAATAATCAGGCATATCAAATATAAAGACATGTAAAAAGATAATGAGGTATTATCTTTGAGCATAAAGATAAAGTTTCATTGATGTATGATAGACTATTACAGATTACAATGAACTTATCAAAAGATAAAGACAAAAACATAAAGAATTACAAGTCTTCAGTCTTGGTCTTCAGTCTTCTTTGATCTTCAGCTCGGCTCCTCATTCCTCTTCCACGGACTTTGTCCGACGATCGGGCATCTTGATACTCATGCTGACTGAGTTCAGTTCTTCTGACTTCAGACATCCTGACCCTCAGGTCTCTTTTACTTACTGACCCTCAGGTCTCTTGACCTATACTGAGTCTCAGTTTCATTTTACTTACTTAGCCTCAGATCACTTTTACTCAGGCTATCTGATTTCTTCTTTGCCCGATCTGATCATCTCGACTGATTAGATCAACATATCAGAATTGCATCAGGTCAACATATCAGGTTTAGCATATCAGGTTTATCATATCTGATCTCGATCACGTCTGATCTCGGTCAGTCTCTTTTGCTCATCTTCTGATTTGCAACCTTTTCTTCTGATTTGCTGGCTTTATCTTTTCTCCACTTCTGATTTTTGCACAGCTCATCAGTTGAACTCATCTAACTCATTTGATCTTGATCAGTCTCGTCTGCATCCTCGTCTGATCTCGATCATCTACTTTTGATTCCGTGAGTTCCCCCTCAATTTGTTCTTTCGTTCCCCCTCAACTTGTTCTCTGTAAATTTTCTTGAATAACACAAGTTGATAATGTTTTGGCATAGAACTAAAATATCCCAATCAATTTCTCAATTGATAAAGATGCCAAAACATCAGAATATATGCATTTTTAAAGAAACGATTTTTTCTTTAAAAAGATCAGTTCAGGTGTTCACTTTGAAATTAGTGAACCTTTTGAACTCCCGCTCTGATACCAATTGTTGGTATCAGATCAGAGACATGTTTTAAAATAGATCTGCTCAGGCGATCACATTGAAAAAGTAATCTTTTGAGCACCTGCTCTGATACCACTTGTTGGTCCCGGTGGGAAAACCCATTTTGCGCGTGCGGAAGCAAAACATGTCGTGCGGTGCATATAAAACAGGGGTGAAGGAATGGTGATTCCAGATTTTTTCTCTTTTAAGCTCATGTGTTGTGTCTTGCTTATAATCGAATGTGTACGACAATATAAGAACGTAAAGCAGTAAATAACACAACAATGTATAGTGGTTCGGAGACTCAAGCTCCTACATCCACTCTCCTTGTTCCTAGGGAAATTCCTTCAAAACACTTCCTAAGGTTTTCTGACTACCTCTGTAGTTTACTAACCTTTCTATTTTGAGCTTTCTGACTACCTCGTAGTTTACTAATTCAAACTGGACTTATCACCCTCTCGGGCTCGCCTCTTAGATTTTTAACGAGTTCACACTCCTTCGGGGCTTATCACCCTTACTCGGGATTGCCTAACAACTACCTCACTTCACCACTAGATATCTCTTCCGAGAATGGGGTTTGGGTTTGGTGTTGTCTCCAACTATGGTGAGATTTTCCCTTACATTTGTTTAGCCTCAATGCTAAGGTTGGGAAAATCTCTCTAAGCTTATGATACATCGTGGGTTGCTTAGGTTGGGTTCTAGAACACTCTTTGAATATATATGTATATCTATAGACTTGTGTTCTAGGGTGGGAATGCTTGACAATAACGCTCTTGGCTCTGTAGCATCTTTTGCATAATCTCCACACTTAATTTGATGGAAGATCTTGTATTTATAGTGTGGATTTGAATGTTACCGGTGGAGAGAATCACATTCAAATCCATACTATTCTTTTTATAAGTTCTGCTTTTCAGTTTGTCTTCCCTCTCATTGGTCCACGGAACACCGATTCCAACGGCTATATTCCTCATCTTGATTTTGCCTCGAACATTGGATATAATTTGGCATTCAAGATGTTGGTCCCGGGAAAAACTATTTTATGCGCGTTCTTTGAAACAAGACGCGTTTTAACCGGTGCATATAAAAAACGAGGATGAGGGCGAGTGCTCCAATTTGTAAACTTTTGAGCTCGTGGATGTGTGCTTTGCTTTATAAACGAATGCCTATGACAAGTATAAACATAAAGAAGAACAACAAAGAATATATATAGTGGTTCGGACAACCGGTCCTACATCCATCTCCTCTCTAGGGAAATTCCTTCAAAAGATAATGGACTTATCACCCTCCACGGGATTTCTTGATAGATATTTACCAGAGCTCACACTCGAATAAAGACTTATAACCCTCTCTCGGGTTGTGCCTTTTCTTTTGACTTATCACCCTCCACGGGATCGCCTCTGAGATGTTTAACGAGTTCACACTCCCTCGAGCTTTCTTCTGACTTATCACCCTCACTTTCGGGTTTGCCTAACAACTACCTCACTTCACCACTGGTTTGGGTTTTGGTGTTGTCTCCAACTATGGTGAGATTTTCCCTTACAATGGTTTTAAATCTCAATCTTGGGTTTTTGCTCATCTCTCTCTAAGCTTTTCTTCCGATTCTTTGGCTTTATACATCGTGGGTTTTTTGCTTAGATTGGGTTCTAGAACACTCTTTGAATATATTTGTATATCTCATATTCTTGTGTTTGTTCTAGGGTGGGAATCTTTAAATTTTCTTGAATAACATAATCTCAACTGTAATATTATTTCTCATCTTTTTAAAGATGCCCAAACTTCAAATATATGATAATGAAGGAAGAACTTGTATTTATAGTGTGGATTTGAATGTTCTGGTTGGAGGAGTTAAAATAGATGCATTCAAATCCATTGAAAAAAGTAATCTTTTGAGCACTCTTTTACCCTTGTTGGTCGGTTCCCATTTTCTTGCGTGCGGACTTTTTCGCGTTGAAGGAATGTCTTCCTTTTTCTCGTTGGTCCATGTCGGTTGGATTCAGCTTATATTCCTCGTCACGACAATATATAGATTAAATAATATTAACAACGTTGGTTAGGATATCTCCTGAGCATTCTGGGAAATTCATTCATATTTTTTGACCTCTTGTCTTAACCTAAATTTTTGCCTTGGTATTTCTCTCAAGTCTTGAGTTCTCACCCTCCTTGCCTCTCTTAGATTTTCTTCACACTCAGCCTTGAGCTTCTCTTTCTTGAAATCCTCGGTATCTCTTGAGTCTTTGGGTTTGGTGTTGTCTCGGTTTCTTCTACATTTGTTTAGTCTTGAGAAAAACTCTAAGCTATATCTGCATATATTGGGTGGGGATAATATCTTTGAATATATATGTATATCTAAACTTGTGTTATAGGGTGAATCTGATTCATCTATCAAGATTATCCCGAACATGTCATACTTTAGGGGTTTTGGGATCTAATCAAAATCCTCTTTATTAAATTCATTTCCCAACACGAAGATATTCATCGAAGTCTTGATTTTAACCTTCGAATTCTCTGAGCTCTCAGTGTCATTCCGAGACATACTGAGTCTTCATCTTGATGAGTGTTCGATTCTCTCGAGCCTTCGTTCTCGGTTTCATCTTGAGTTGAAAACTTCATTTATCTTGAAACTTTAGTTTCTTCAGAAACTTACTGAGTCTTCAGAATCTAACCTGTTCTATATCTGCCGACTATACATGGTGCAGATAACATCCTGAACACTCTAAAACTGAATCCTGACTCATCTATCAAGATTATCTTGAACATGTCTTACTCAGGGGTTTTGGGATCTAATCAAAATCCTCTTTATTAAATTCATTTCCCAACAGATACCTTGCAAGGTTTTATGGTAGAATTAGTGTTCGCTATCTCATCTTTCGAAAACAACGACAACAAGATTTTACATAGCTATCCTAGCGTGATTCCCTTTCTCGTCGCCTGCTTGACAAGCCAAACAGTAGAAATGAGTGTCGCTCTTCGTGCACAAAACTCTTTTGTCGTTTATAAAATTAATCAAATTATTCATTTTTAAAAGTAAAACGAATTAACAATTTTATGTAGTATTTTTTTATATTTCTCGTTATATCCTTCATAGTATAGTCTTAAAATTTTAAAAAAATTAAAAACAAGTTACAAGAAATAGAGGAAATACATTAAAGTATAAGCTTTTTTTTTTTTTAAAATGAGATAATTCATTTAATTTTATAAATTATGAGGGGGTTTCGTACCATTTTTAAACTACAAGTGAATTGCGCAATATTTCAAAACTACGAGGAGGTAAATAAAATTATTTGAAACATGAGGAGCAAGCAAAGCAGTCTGCTTCAACTACACAAATTATTTTGCCGAAGCTCTTGCAATTTGTAAACCCTAATAGCAGATTTTGGCAGAAATAGTCATCAATATTCAAAAGTTGAAGATCGAAGATGGTGGCGACGAATTTGAAAGCAGAGACAATGAAACTGAATGGAGGAGGAGATGAATGTCATTATCCAGCGCCTCTCCGGAAACCTCGTCGATTCAGAGGTAACTTACTTTTCATTTAATTTGGCTGAAATATTTAGCATTTTTACATCGAATTTCCCTTCTATGCTGCTATATTGAATTTACTCCATAATTTACTCAAATTACCAAATTTGGTAGGTTATTTAATTAAATTTAGGAGATCCTAATCTTTTCCTAAAATAATTTACCTTCAAAAGAAAAGAGACGTTTAAGATATAAAGGAATAAAATCTTCTAGTTTTTTTTTTTGAAATAGATACGTTTGTTTTTTCCTTTAAAAACACACGACATTGACTCCAAAAAATTATCTAAAAGATTTGTTCCTTTATAAAAGGAACTCTTCCAATTGTTTTTCAATTTCTGGAGTAGAGATTAATTGCTACTGTAACCTTCGTTATTACTTCCTAAGTTGAAAGAGAACAAATCAGGTTTGCTACTGTAAAATCAGTTTATTAGATGTATAGGATTTATTACTTCGGTATAGGATTTATTCTGTTTAAATTGGATGTATAGGATATATTACTTCGGGTTTATTTTTTCTGTTTAATAATCATCTTTACATCTAATTTTTTCTTGTTTTTGGAGTATAGTTTTAATCATCTTTGTATTCATGCTCATGACATTGATGTTAACTCAATTACCTAATACGGATCATAACACACTTGTTCATCTTTTCTTTTTTTCTTGATCTCACTGCAAAACTTGAAATCAAGAAAACTAAAAATTTCATACTTTTCATTATCTTCATTGATACTCCATTACACCTTATCCTATTCCACCATAATCATCACCTTACAAAGTGAACCTTCTTAGATAAACAATTGATATTGAAATAATTATCAATTAAATGGACGTTAGAGTATGATATCTGCAAAGAGTTTTATATGGGAACACCTTGGTGTAAGATAGCCTGATGCCATCCTAATTAAGCCTCAAATGCAATTTATATATCATCTTTTACACCTAAGATTGACGGTAGTAGATAGTTAAGAATTACCATCAAAAGATACGACGAAAAAATATAAACATAATCAGATATCAGGAAATTGAAAATATAAGTGATTATGAGTTGTTTGAGAATTCTGTTTCTTTTGAATTAATTTGTCACAAAATCTAATAAAAATCAAAGTTAGTTAGAAAATAAAGACAAGGAGAATATTATGTGGAGTTATTTCTTGACTTTTGAGTTTTACTCATAACTTCAACTCAAAAACAGCAAGATAGGAATTGAAGTTTTGGGACATATAAATAGTATGATTGATTAGATAGAGCTAGTGGAATAATTTGTAGATACTGGTGGGGTATGGGATCTTGTTCGTCTTTATTTGGACATGTTGTTATCATCATAAATTAACAATATGTTTAATCTCATATTTTATTAGCGTAATAATGGTATTTTACCTCGTATTTTGTCACAATCGTGTGTATTAACGTATATCAGCACTTATATAATTAAGATTACCTCAAGTAAATGAAAAATAATGTGTTGTACATTATTGGATATCAAAATGTAGATGATGATTCATTCATGTGAGGATAATTTGGAAAGTGGTAAATTTGACAGTGAAATAGTATATATCTTTTTCAGGAGCTAATGGAAGATTATCCAATTGTCTTTTTTGTTTTAATTCAGTCAATTTCATAAATGTCTTAATATGATGGAAATTATTGAACATTGAAGTAATTGATTTACGTACGGTTGACTGTCGTTCGAAACGAAATAGGTGGATGAACATAACATACAGAGTTTGTTTTTTTTTTTTAATAGTAAGAGACACCTAATTTAATAGGTTTCTTGCGTAATTCTCTATTTATATATATATGTGAATGTGTTTTGTGTGTATAGGTGAGAATACAAACTGGTAGTTTAATTTGTGATGGCTAGAAAGAGTAATTCAGCTTTCAACGTTGTTGGAGAGTTAGTTGAAGCAAGGTCTTTCGAGAGTGGTCTTCGTGGTGCATGGTTCCGCTGCAAGGTTTGTTCTTTTCATTTATTTTGTTCAATAGTCCATTCTTTTATACCATTCAAAACAAAACAAAAAAAATTCTAGCTTTGTGTATTTTGTTCATCAGATAAGAAGAATAACAAAGAGAGACGACAGAGATGTGCGTTTCTTAGAATATTATGACTTCCCAGATGACTGTAAGTCTCTGCACTTTGCTTTCGTTGATATGTTTTTTCTCTGTGATTTACATTTGTGATAATAAGCTTTGTAAGTTGTAGGTCCTTTTGAACCTTTTCTTGATTCATTTTTTGGTATCTTTAGGCGATGTAGTTTTTTGAAATTTGGATTTATGGGTTTGTGCAGCATTGAAAGAAATAAAGTTATATCAGGTGCCCCCTCATCTTCGGGGGAAGAAGGGAAGAAAGAAACATAAAGAATTGATATTGAGGCCACAGTACCCACCCATTTATAAAGAAAACCAAATGCCTCATGCCCCCACTGAATTGACAGTAATTGTTGATAATTCCTGGAAGGTGGGGGATTTGGTGGACTGGTGGTCTGATAATTGTTATTGGTCTGGAAATATAACCCGATTATTGGATGATGATAAGGCCCAGGTAACAAGACTTGTTTTTTATGTAATTCCTTTGAAATGGTAAAACTCGAGTCCCTCTAGAATAGTGAACGATTGAGTACTAATAATATTAACCCATTTCTTTCTTTAATTAGGTTGAGCTGAAACCACCACCACATGGTGAAGGTGAACGTTATCAAGTATTTTACAAGGATTTACGTCCATCTTTAGATTGGTCTCCAAAACAAGGTTGGACAATACCTTGTCAGGTTTGTTATCTCATCTCTTGTAATTAAATATTTCTCCTCAACTTATATGTTGCATCAGCTAGTGAAATTGCAATATGTGATGTTATGATGGTGAATCTATTGTATTATAATTCATACTTAATCTATATCTTATTGAGGAACCCTTGATTTTGTTGATGTCATAGGGGTAAGATACTTATATCTAAAATAACATTGCAGGAATGGGAAAGTGGCCGCCCTTGTGCTCGGTTTATGAAACCTACAAATCAAGGTGTGATCAACTACCAGATTTGTTTGCCCAAGTTACACACTATTATCTATCATATATGAAATGTATTGAGCAAGGGTGTTTAGTTAAAACAATTGTGTTATGATGTCATTTCAGCAGGTATTGATGGTGTTCCGTCCAAGTCAGCCTTTTCTGATGAGGCCAAGAGCACAAGAACAAAAGAAGAGATAATCAAGAAGCGGTCCCGGGAAGAAGAAAATGAAGAAGAGGGTCGTAATAGCAGCCCAAAGTTGGCCCTACATCCAGACACAATGAAAGGAGCAGCAGGTATTGATGGTGTTCCATCCAAGTCAACCTTTTCTGATGAGGCCAAGAGCACAAGAACAAAAGAAGAGGTGATAAAGAAGCGGTCCCAGGAAGAAGAAAATGAAGAAGAGGGTCATAATAGCAGCCCAAAGTTGCCCTAAATCCAAACACAATGGAAGGAGCAGCAGGTATTGATGGTGTTCCGTCCAAGTCAGCATTTTCTGATGAGGCCAAGAGCACAAGAACAAATGAAGAGGTGATCAAGAAGCGGTCCTGGGAAGAAGAAAAAGAAGAAGAGGGCCGTAATAGCAGCCCAAAGTTTGCCCTAAATCCAGACACAATGGAAGGAGCAGCAGGTATTGATTCCATCCAAGTTAGCCTTTTCTGATGAGGCCAAGAGTTCAAGAACAAAAGAAGAAATGATCAAGGAAGGATCTCCGGAAGAAGAAAAAGAAGAAGAAGAGGGTCAGAATAGCAGCCGAAAGTTGGCACTATATCCAGACACAATTGAAGGAGCAATCATGGAATTGGAGGAATACTTAAACAAGGTTAAATGGCTCAAGAAGGTTTTGCATTCTGGAGGAATTTCATCTCCAGAGCCTCCTCAGTGGGAGTTGGTGTACCAAAATCCCAAATCCTAAAAGACCAACTTGTGCTTTTAAATAATGTTTAGTTAGGAGGGAGGGAGGTTGTGTTTATCTTTGCTTAAAAAACCAGAATCCACTTATTTTTTTTTGACAGATTTGGTTTCAGTGCTAAAATGTTCATTCAGTTTTTCTCTAAATAAAATTAGTTTGAAGCTGCTAAATCAGTCAAGAAGCTCTTGAAAAATAAATTGCAATTAAATACTTTGAATATTTATTTGATTCGTTTAATTATGTAGTTAAGAATTTTATTTGATTCGATTAAATATTCCAGCCTTTTGAAGCTCAAATGATCAGAGGCCCAATTCATCGAAGTATAACGGCCCATTTGATAAATCAAATCAAATAAACTAAAATACTTCATCCTATGTGTCTAATTAAACATGTTCAAGTTTGTATTATGCTCAAATATTGAACCAAATTCATTGTAACTTGGATTATTTTTCTAATTCTAAGAAGTGTGGAAATACGTATAGCTATTCTAGTCAACTAGATTATGATGGCAAAACCCAAGACTATATAAAATGCCAAAAATGTATTGAGTTCAAATTCCGTACAGATGAATCCTTTCTTGTCAAGTGTTCGATCACTCCAAGATTCATACTTCATACAGTTGCAAATTACTATTCAAAAAACTATATAAACCAAATCTTAATTCCTTCTACTTACTTTGTAGTTTGTACAAGGTACAAGTTTAATTAAGGAAAGATCATAAAAATAATTTACCATCAGAAAGATGAAAAAAGGATGCATTACAATTATGGTTCTTTATGTTACACTTATAACTCTCTTCTGTTTTGAAGCCTTTTCATTGCCATCACCTGGAGATCCAGGTTTATGCAGTGTTCTTCCTTCCCCTGTTTCTTTTCGTTTTTTCGATTTTTTCTCTACTCTCATGCTCATTAATCTTTATTTTCTTGATTCCTATCTTGATCAAATCAAACACACTTATTACAGCATGCAGGTTGAACTTGACTGAGTTCCCTTACAAACCAATAGGTGGATGCACCAACATCCACGAAAAACTCGAAAACTGGAACGGCTTCCCATCAACACGTTGCTGTCAAAACGCGCTCCTTGTTTTCGCTCATGCATTAGCCCTTCGTTCATCTCACGATTCATCGGGTACCATTTTCATGCCGCCTGATCAGTGGGCTGATTGCAGTGGACCGTTTCACGTGCAGCCTAACGTGTCTGTCCAAACGTGTGGATTTCAAGATTTCTTCTACGGGAGAGACGAATGCTCCACGCTTCGATTGGAAAGCATTGATATGAATGTTGTCGATCGCTGCTCGAATTTCACATTTTCTTCGTTTGATGATGCTTGTGGGAGTTGTACCTCTGCAATATCGAGTGAAGTCACAAGATTGTTAGCTGATTTGGGAGTTGCGGGAAATGATGTTGAAGAATCTGTCTGTGGTGTGGCTGTTGTTGTGTCTGTTATAGCAGGTACGATGAATAGGACGGCCGGGACGAGAAGCGATGATTTGATCAGATGCTTACCTGCACTGGCTACTCCTACAAGTAATACCTTTTACTGAAACAACTAATACCTTTTAAAATCTCCCCTGTTTTATAAGTGATTTGGGGTCTCACTCATTTTGGTCTTTTTTTATGCAGAATCAAAGAATTACATCTATATCAAGAGTAAGTAACAAGTTCATTAGACTCAAATGTAAAAATAACTGATAACTGATACCAAGAAAATTGTATCAGACAGTGTAGCTGAAGCCCTGGTGGCAGTGATTCTGATAATAGTTGTGCTAACCGCGATCAACGTGCTGATAAAGCACGTGTCGAAAAAGATGAAGAAACAAGAGAATAAAGAAGTTGTGACCAAAGAAATAGCTACAAAATGCTCAGGGATGTACAGATTCTCGAAAGCTGAGATCGAGAAGGCGATCAATTACACGGACGAGAAGCAGCTCCTAGGACGAGGCAGCGCAGGACAGGTTTACAAAGGCATGTTGCCAAGCGGACAGTTTGTTGCAATCAAGCAGTTGTACCAAGGCAGCACGTCGGATAAGGATTCTTTTGCCAGAGAAATCGACGGCCTGTCTAGGGTTCGACACCCCAATCTTGTATGTCTTTTTGGTTGCTGCATTGCTGATGGACAGCAGTATTTAGTCTATGAATATTGTCCGAACGGAAATCTTGCTCATCATCTTCTAAGTACGTATGAAAAACGACATGAAATCCTCTGTTTCATTCTCTTTTAACACATGTCACGTGCATTAAAGGTAATAAAACACAAGATAATCGTAATTGTGATGAACTTTATATATATGCAGAGAGTAACTGTGTTCTAACATGGAAATTGAGGGTGAAGATCCTAAGAGATTGTGCAGCTGCTCTCAAGTATCTGCATCAACACATAAGTGGTTGCATTGTTCACAGAGACATTAAGGTACGAGCCTATTTTGCATAAATTATGGGACCAATTTCACAATTTACTCCGTCAACTTTGATAATGCATCTTGATTTGTTATCATTTTTTTTGCAGCTAACAAATATTCTTCTAGGCCATGATATGGAACCAAAGCTATCTGATTTTGGATTGTCGAAAATGCTAGGAATTGAGGAGAGCAAAGTATATACGGGTATATTTTTTTAGGACACCAATGATGTATAAAATTGGACACTTTAAATTATGCCGAACTTATAGTTTTGACTACTAACTTATAAAATTGAACAAATGTATTTTGCAGCTGTTCGAGGAACCATAGGTTATCTTGATCCAGAATACATGACTAATGCTAAACTCACTTGTGCTAGTGACATATACAGTTTCGGCATTGTCGCTCTTCAGCTTTTGTCGGGACAAAGGGTTATTGAACTCGACCTACAAGCGCGGGACCAGCTTAGAAGAAAGGTCGTTCCACACATCCTACGCTCTTTTTTTTTAAAAACGCTAAATGCCAAATTATATATATAAGAGCTCGTTTTTTAAGTTAAAAAAATAACTATGCTGAAAATGAATGTGTATTGATTGTTGGAAAATTGGTTGCAGGCAAAAGATGTAAGCATGGGAAGAAGGGGTCTAACAGATTTTCAAGATGCTCGAATGAAAGGAGATGTAATAAATAGTATAGACTTTGAATCTGTATTACAAATAGCAATGTTGTGTACAGCCGGTTCCAGCAAAGGTCGTCCTACCATAGATTTGGTGTTTGATGAGTTGGAGAGAGTCTGGCAACACATGCAGGGTCCAAACGGTAATTTAGTATTGCATTTTCATTGTCCGGATGATGAAATATGAGATTGATAATCATTTTAAATACCTGCAGATAGCGATGAAGGATAGGTACTATTTGTCAGCATAGATGCAATCAAAATGAGCTGAAATAATTTGGGTATGATCAAAGGACATTGGAGCTTTGTAGAAAAAATAATGAAGAGCAGCACTTATGTCATGTTGAATTTATGTATGAAAAATGACCAAATATCTTGTTCGTTGATTATATTACTGGTGTATATGATGAGTATACTCCTGTGAATCAGGTCTATACATGAACTTTATCACTGTTATATCTAAAAATTATCACTGTTTAAAAATATAAAATATTTTTTAAATAATAATTTTTTTTTTTTTTTTTGCATAATAGTAATATTTTTTATGCATAACAGTAAGAGTTTTTATACATAATAATGATACTAAAAAAACCGAGTTCACGATGTACTTAGGATTCAGACGAGTTTTTGTCATAAATGATTTGTTTAATATTCTCGGGTCTCAAGTCTAACTACGGATATTATTAAAACAAAAATGAAAAGCCGGACCACGAACCCGACCAAAGTTAAAGCACAATAATGGGCCTAAGAATAAGATATGAAACTAAACGGCCCAACAAGGAACTAATCAACCAGCAACAAAAGTGGGCCCATAACAACAGCCCACATAAAGCATCTAATATACGTACGTACCCGTTCTAACCATACGCCATATGGTATAAAATGTATTTTACACCCAAATTGACCGATTGTGTTAAAACTCGCTTTTTTTGTAATATTTTAAAAAATTGCATTTACAATATTTTAACTTCTTTTAATTGATTATTATTCAGATAACACCATTTTCTTTAAAATGTTACTAAGGAGACTCATAATCAATTGCGCTCTCTGATAATAATACTCCAAAGATTGCAACCATATGCTATTTAGGCACGTCCTTCTATTTATATAAGCCGCACGACAATTGGGTGTACAGTTTGAGTGAAGTATTTTTCATGTCTCTCTTATCAAAAAAAAAAAAAATGAAATGAAATTCAAGGAGAGAGAGGGGGAGGGGGAGAGAGAGGGGGAGTTATAAAAGGAAAATAGAAAGAAAAAAGAAAGTGAAGCAGGCAGCCATTGAAATGTCCCCATTTTTCTCCGGTGTGAAAATGAGCAAATTCCAAGGAAAATTCTTCTTCCACCCAATCAAATATTGGTACCATAAACAAACTTGTTTCTCTTCTTCTCCAAATGATTTTGTTTCCTCCTCAAGGTTTCCCCCATTTCTTGCCATAATCACAATCTATAGGGGTCCTTCATTCCTCTGGAGAAGGACCCTACCCCTACCCGCCACACCCATTTTCTCTTTTTGTGATGATTAATCGTTAATATCTGGCAAGATTTTTGTGGGCGGAGGAGATTTTGTAATTTGTTTGGAGAAAGAAGATTGAGGAGGTTTCCACACTACGCCACCACCAAATTAATACTACGACTTGATAATTTCATGTTCATTTTCTTTGTTCAAGGAACCATTTTGCAATTTTACATTAGTTTTGAGAGTCGATTTTCGACAAATTTGAAGATATGAATTGCTTCCCATGTTTTCAAAACAAGGAAGAAAACGCCGAGGAGGAGGAGAAGAAGGATTTGCCCATTGCTCAGCCTAAAGATTTCCCTCCAGTAGCTAATCCACCTCATGGTATACCTTTTTGCCCTGTTTGATAAATCACAATTGTTATTTTGCATTTTTCTAACTTATAGTTATAATGTGTTCCTAGTTATATGCCATCATTCTTGTTGTTTTGCAATATTTTATTGAATGTTTTAGGTGTTAACATAATGCTTGAATTACTAGATGAGGATGAGAGGAAATCTATCATATCTGTTGAATTATTGTGCATTTGGGCATGTTTAGATTCTCAGATTTACTTAATTGTCTCTATATATAAATGGTCTTGGAGATGCTACCAAATGTTTGCACAATGACAAACATGAGGATTCTCTTGAAGTTTCATTTGGTTGTATCTTGGCCTAATTGCTTTCACATGTTATGCATTCAATCGATTAGGACATTATTTGTTCTTGATATTAAGAACAATGTTGAAGAGATGATTCTTCTATCTTTGCCCCGTGGTAATATCACTTGATGAAGGAAGTTTTAGGCCAGAATATAGGAATTGGTTCTCAATATCATCCTGTTTCTACTTTACAGGACGTAGTGAAACTTCCCAGGAAGACAGCAGAAATGAACCAGAAACCGAGAATAATACAGTGAAATCTTTCACTTTCCGTGAACTAGCCACTGCAACAAAGAATTTCCGACAAGAAACTCTGTTGGGTGAAGGTGGATATGGAAAAGTTTTTAAAGGGACGCTTGGAGCAACTGGACAGGTATTATACATACGGATACGAATTTCCAATTAATGCAGTTTCTTTATCTGTTGGTTTTGACAACATTTTGTTTTCATTTTCTTCCAATAGATTGTTGCTGTTAGGCAACTAGACCGGAATGGAGCAGCAGGGAAGGATTTTGTGTTTGAAGTGTCGTCGTTGAGTCTTCTTCAGCACCCGAATCTTGTACGCATGGTTGGATATTGTGCTGATGGAGAGCAACGGCTTTTGGTGTATGAATACTTGCCATCTGGCTGTTTGGAGAAATATCTATTCGGTACTTACCTCTCTCTACATAGATACGACATTGGTTGAGTTATTACGACTCCTAGGATTAATGTCCTTAACTTTCTGTGTTTACAGACATTCCAGCAGGGCAAAGCCCACTGGATTGGACTACAAGAATGAAAATTGCTCTAGGTATTGCTGAAGGGCTGGAGTACTTACATGAGAAAGCCGACCCTAACATCATATATCGCGACCTGAAATCCTCAAAAATCCTGCTGAATGAAACTAAGGTTCCGAAACTGGCAGATTGTGGGCTTGCTAAGATTGTACAGAGTGGGAATAGGATGCATGCATCTGTGATGGCAGGATATAATGGATATTGTGCACCAGAATACGAAAGAAACGGGGACTTAACAATCAAGTCGGATGTTTACAGCTTTGGTGTTGTCCTTCTTGAACTTATCACGGGTCGTAGAGCCTTGGACACTTCACGACCAGTCGACGATCAAAGTTTAGTTAGTTGGGTAAGTAGGATCATTGATAAGTCATCTTTTCATTTAATTTATAGACGATGATCTAACTAACAGTTTTTATTTTGAATTAGGCACAACCGATTTTCAAGGATCCATCCAAGTTCCCGGAAATGGCGGACCCACTTCTGAAACAGGGATTCGCTAAAACGAGTTTGAATCAAGCAGTGGGAGTTGCAGCTATGTGTCTGCAAGACGAACCTTCCGCTCGTCCCTTTATCAGCGATATATCAGCTGCCCTCAGTTTCCTTGCCATGGCGCCTCCTGAGTCCCCTATTCCTGATCGTCTCGTCCCCATTTTATCGAGAGTTTCGACATCACGCAAACACTCTGATCAGAAACAAGACGATCATAGTTCAGACAGTAGCGAGGATGAACAAGAGGAACGGTATGATAAGCAAGAACAAGAACAGGATTACATATCCAGTTCTGAATATGATTACACTGATAGCTGCTCAGAGGGTTCCGATTATGAGGAAACTAGAAAGGCTCCTAGTGGCAACGAATGCAATGTGGATACTAATGCTCGTTGCAAGTCTACTAAATCGAAGAAGCTTGGGTCGAGCTCAAAACGGAGAACCAGGAAGAAATCGGTCAATATCACTAGTCCTATAAAATCAAAAAGCAGGAAGAGTAGCAGATCAAGCTCGAAAGATCATGGCATGAGGTGTGATAGCACACAACCTTCTTCGAATTCAGGGCAGGGTCAAAGTCAACAGCGCCATGATCATTCCGATTACAGCTCCAGTAGTGATGAAGAACAATGGAATGACAGATCCCGCGCCACGGAACTTGCTATGAACTCGAGAAGTGACAGTTACAACTCGAGGTCTGAGGACGAGAATTAGTAAACGAGGCGAGTAATTAAAGACGCGTTCTTATTTTGTTCGGATTTCTACAAACCTCAACAACAGGCCACAACTCAGTGTGTTTGGAAGAGCTGATTATGATGGTTTCAACTTCATTTTTGATGGAAGTGCTTTTGTTTTTTCCACCTTGGCTGATCAAGATTTCATATTTAATTGCTGGATGGAGGATATCTCTCTATATATATACTTATATAACACACACTGACACACATACATATATGATATATCTGTAGGGAAATTGAGGCATACTGATGAACAGAAACTCTTTTTTTTTTTTTTTTTTTTTTTTTTTTTTTTTTTTTTTTTCTCCTTCTGTGATTACTCTACACAACTTTTGCTAGGCATTTTCCAAGAACAAAATATAAGTAACTTCTCATTAAGTACTTATTTGATTCCATTACTATGTGAATCAATTTTGTTCAAGTTTTTTACCATGAATTAGATAGCAGCTTGTCTTCCATATCAAATTATGCCAATTTTTTCATGCGTACGTGGTATTTACTGATTAACAAGTGTATTATTAATAAGAGTTGTTTTTGCTGTTGCATGAGACTACACATGTGGGTTGAATGAAACATGTTCATGGTTAAAAAAAAAAAATTGCAAAACCACGCATTATTCTATTTTTCCACCTGTAATGCCCAAATTGAAAAAACAAAAAACAAAAAAACAATGACAGTAGTCATCTTCTTGAACTAGGAAAAATGAAACTAGTACGTTTAATTTGAATTCGGATAATGTAAATAGTTTGTGAAATTCTAGCTCAGAAAGCTTGGAAATAACAAATTAAATCACAATATATATAATTGTGATCTTATATAAAAATTGAAGAAAAGTTAATGATGGCCACATCCTGGCCAAGGTGTATTTCTCGTCAAAACCTACTAATGAAAAATTCAGGAAAAAACCACTAGTAGAAAAGGAGTAGACGAGAACAAAAACAAAAATAGTCTCTAAATAAATCGGAAAAACAAAATTAAAATCACAATAACAATAACAATAACAAATAGAGAGATATAACGTTTGCATCTAATGTTTGCATCAAGAAGCTTTGTTCCTCTTCCATAGCAACCACATTAGCTGTTAGTTATATCCAGCGTTACCTGAAAATTATTGCACCGAATATATGTCATCAAATCTACACATAAATCATTTTAATGTAAACAAGAACAAATTAGTAGAAACTGGTAAGTTAAAATCAGAAATATTATTGGAACATAATAATTTACCATTTCCATAGATTGATAAATTGAACAAACGTAAATGTGGATCAACAGGAAGAAATATTTTATTCCTGATTCCTCTCATCGTATAATGAGATTAACCTGCACTCCTATTTAAAATTTAAATTTTTGTTTAAATAGTTTAATCATTTAATAGAAAAGTATAACTTTTTAAAGAAAAGTATTACTTGTTTAGATGAAAAAGTATTTTGTTTATATATTATTATTTAGATAGAAAAGTATTTTTTGTTTAGAAGGAAAATTATTACAAGTTTAAAAGATATGTAGTATTTTTTTTTAAAAAAAATACAAGTAAAAAAATATAATTTTAATATAATTTAATTTAAATTTATATAAAAAAAAATTATTATATAAAAATGTGATTGAATTAATAAATAAGATAATTTAAATAAAAATTTTAAAAAAAAAACAACATATAAATTAATTTCATTAAATAAACGCAAAAAAAAGTATTACTTGTTTAAATGAAAAAGTATTACTTGTTTAAAGAAAAGAATTACTTGTTTAAATAGAAAAGTATTACTAGCTTGTTTAAATAGAAAGATATAACTTGTTTAAAGAAATATATATATTACTTGTTTAGAAGAAAAAATATTACTTGTTTAAAGAAAAATATTAATTATTAAGATAAAAAAAATATATTTTTTGTTTAGAAAAAAGTATTTTTAAAAAGAAATGTCGTTTGTTTTTTTTAAAAAAAAACAAGTTTTTTTAATATAATTTAATTTAAATTTATATAAAAAAAATTATTATTATATAAAAAAAGTGTGATTGAATTAATAAATAAGATAATTTAAAGAATTTTTTAAAAAAATTTGTTCTCGTTCTAGGATATAGAATTAATTTTTTAAATAAAAACGAAGATTAATTTAGTATATAATCCTCGAGATTAACACAAAATTGCTCTTAATTGGGATGTAAAATTTTGTTCATAAAATTGATTATTTTTTTTTTAGAAAAAGTGTTGGATTACTTTTTTAGATAGAAAGATATAACTTGTTTAAAAAAAAAGTATTACTTGTTTAGATGAAAAATGTATTACTTGTTTAAAGGAAAATTATTATTGCTTGAATTATATCCATGATCATGACCACGATAAAAGGAGTTCCAGCTTGGAGGGTAGTTTGGAACATTAATATCATCTTGGCTAATCATGTTTCCCTGTTTATAATTAGCAGCCAACAAAATAAATACAAATGTAAGGATCTTTTGTTTTTAAGTTTAAACTCGATCGTATGAAATGCACAGTATTTTTCAATATTGGTATATATGTAAATGTATTTTTGAGAGATTCAAATATAAAACCCCGTTGAAATTAAAATAATTAATATATAGACTTTCGAATTTAAATTTATATAAAAAATGTATCAAATTAATAACTATATAAAAATTATATATTGAATTCCAATAATATAAACTATATTTTTTTTATATAACTGTCTGTGAAATAATTTTAAAAAAAAATTTGTAAGATATATTCACCTAATTTTAATGTTTTGAGCCGGATATAATTAATTTTATTATCTGTGTATGCTTTTTCTCATAACAAAAAAAATCATATAACATTACATTATTCAATAATACACTAGTTATATATATATATATATGTGGGTATATTAGTTTAAGTGAAAATTAATTTGCCTAGAAAATTACGTATATCGAAGGCCTTGTAAATGATTGTCCCATTTGTTGTGTGTCTGAATTTTGTACAGCGCCATTCAGCAACGCAAGATACGACTGTGGTTCTTCTGGCTCTGTACCTCTGCAATTTTAATTAATTATATAATTAGTATAGGCCAAAAAAAAAAAAATTTAATCTATGCCAAAATGAGATATATAGCCACCTATATTTGTTCTGGATTGACATTAAATACGAAAACATGATTATGAGTTGCATTAATAAGTCGAAAACATTAATTTATCAAAATAGCCGCTTTCAAATATTTTTTTATGAGGAAGAGACGAGAAACTCGTACTGTGGTCGTGACCAATAATAGGGCATTCCTGAGTTAAATTCAGGAGATATTAACTGCCCATAATTTGTTTGCCTTGTTTGGCCCAATGAAGAAGGAGATGTTGATTTTGATGGTGATCCTTGCTCCATTTTCTCTTTCACCCTACAAAAATAAACATGTCAAAATAAAAAAAATATTAAAAAATCATTTGAATTAAGAAATGGAATTATTTTTCCCAATAAAACAATTTTATTAATTAACAAGCATATTATTTTTTACCACTTTGGAGTATGTGATACCAAAAATTGTAGCTTCAGATCTTGCAAACTGCAAACAAAGATTAAATTAATTAGAAGTTATATTGAGAAACATCACACTTGAAATAAAGAGAATGACAAAAATAAAGAATTAATTGAAAATTCTCTTTGCAAATTCAAGTGAGTACTTCTCTCACCAGATCTAATGGTTCTTCACTAAAAGTAGGTATTTACTCTACCTCTCTATGGTTTATAAAGATGGAGTCATGGAGGCACCAACCAGAAAAGGAAACTAAAATTGAGATAATAACAATAAATATAAGGGCTCGACTATTGGTATATGAACTCTATTGATTACGCTATCTGAACAACTGTTTTTTACGGTATATAATGTTAAAATGTATTATACATATTAATATATATAATAAAAATTCGGGTGTCGATAATACCATACTAAATACAATTTTTTATTTTTTAAAATAAAATAAAAAATTATAATCCTTTCTGGCACTCAGTTTTAGGCTCCAAATTCAAAAAAATTATAAAAATTAAAACGTTATGTTGCTTACCTTGTATGTTAGCTAAGCTTGTAATTTTGAAATATAACTTTGTAGATAGGGAAAAAACAAGGCAACTATAACCATCATTTCAAGAGTAAGCCTCTTATGCACCAATTATAGAATTACGCTATACATAATTAGTACTCTCTCCGTCCCAAATTCGAAGACACGTTTACTGTTTGCACGGAGTTTAATGAAATGTGGTGTAATTTTTTAGATATTTAAAGGAAATTCTACAAGTATTAGTTATTTTATTATGAGGGTTAAATGGTAAAGTAATGACATGTGGTATAAATAAAATGGAATAAAAATGACTTTTGTATGGAAAAAGTAATGACATTGTGTGTAATTTTTTAGATGTTTAGAGGTAAAGTTTAAAGTAATGGAATTGCTTTATTTCAATTTTAGAAAATGTGACTTCGAATTCGGGACGGATGGAGTATTTTTTTACTGAAAATAATTAATATTATTCAGTAAAAATAGCTAATATAGATCGATTAATAATGTTAAGTACTAAGATTAACAAATATCATTTAAAAATGCACCTGAGTTGCACGATGAACCTGCTGCATACAAAACTCTGTCTCATTTCAATATGCACACTAAAAAGTTCATTTATATTAACACTATGCCAACAACACGAGAATGTTACACTCTTCATCTGATGGACTCGGTCGATAAATAGGTGTGACCTATACCCCATATTTATATACGTTCACCTCCACCAAGTCAAGTAATACAAGTGTAAAACGACAAATTTTAATTAGTATGATTAATATAAATGAATTAATTTTACACTTTATAATTTGAAAATTTCAAATGAGATGCAATGTTTTCAGGTATCACAACTTTAAAATTAATCTAAATGAATTGATTTCACTACCTCTTTATATTTGAGTTTTATATAAAATAGAATCCTTTTTAATTATTATAAAAGAGAGTATTATAAATGAATTAATTTGACACATCTCTATAATTTTGAGTTTTTAAATGAGATATAATCTATTCAATAGTTGTAGGTGAACATTACATAGAAAATCGTAATTAATGTCCATTTATCCACAAATATGGGAGTTTGCATATCAAATTGAATAGATAGGAACATCTTTTTTATTTTTTGATAGGATAGGAACATTTTTTACTTTTAGATAGATGTGTGCTTTTGTTCAACTTTATCCAAGAAAAGTGTTCATTCCGTCAGATTTGTTTATACAACGATGTTAGTGGGGTTTTAGATCGCGCTCCATTTTTTTTTCCTAACCGTACGACCCCTGTTTTCTCTCTTTAGTTAAGAGCCTTTAAATCCTCTCCGAATTTTTTTTTTTAATATATTTCCTGATTTGAGAGTTTTGATTTTATTTTTCATTGTGTTGTCTTGTAAAGATAATTTTTAGTGTCAAGTTTATAACAACATAGATCTTGGAAATCAAATCAGAGAAAGTAGTATTGACTGCATTGTGGGTGTGGTGGATCGACAAGTGAAACAATCAATAGTAGGGAATGCTGCCAAAGTTTATATGATGAAGGTATCTTATAAAGCAATACTAAAGCATCTTAGTGATTGCGTGATTTGTCTTATTTGTAAAAAAATCAATAATTTGACTCATCATTTTGCTAGGACTTTTAGGTTATTCCCAAAATTTTATTATTGGGTCGAGCCTCCAACTTTTGTGGATGACTTTCTCGATATTTATTATTTTTACATTTAAGTTATAAGAGTTTTTTTTTTTTTTTTAAAAAAAAATACACGATAAAAATTTGTATATATTAGATGCACACCGTTTAAAAATTGTTTTTTTTAGTGCAATTTACATATATTTTTAAAAAGTATTAATTATTTTATTAAAGTATACGTTCGTTAGTATATAATAATAGTTTTTACTATTCGAAACCTAAACCTAAAAGAACCGAAAATAATCATTTATAGTTGATTTTTAAATTTTTTTGGGAGTCGAACTGAATCGATTTTTTTCTTGGTATGAATCTGAATATTACCAAGTGAAACTATACCGATTTATACCGAATGACGGAATTAAATATGTATTAATTTTTTTATTCATTAAATTATATTATAACATTACTTAATTAAAGTACAATTATCTGATGCTATGATTTATCATTTTAAAAAATATAAATTATTAGTATTAAATTAATAAAAATTATAAAATTTAAACACCTTACCTAATAAATCATACGATTTAATTTTAGACAATGATTATATGATTAAATCATATACATGAGCTAGTTAATAGTCTGATAATTGTTTGAAATTCATATATATATTTTGTTTAATTTGTTAGGTTTTCATGCCGTTATTTATACTAAGTTAGACAAATTGCACTTGATATAGAGAAACATTATTTTTTTTAAAGAAAAAAAAATTAGACATATTTTTACTAGCCTATTATTTATTAAAGTTAGGAACGACACAAAATCGAGGCGAAAAAAATTTGGGCCAAGAATTAGAAATGGAAAGAGTTTATTTAAATTGATGGAAAGAATTAGAAGCCCATTTTCGTCAGCCCATTATCAGAGCATATTGGAGTCCATGAGTTTTTTTATTTTAAATTGATGGAATCGCACTGGAAGCCCATTTTGGTGAGCCCATTATCAAAGGATATTGACAAAAAATTATGTAGATTTGGTTCATGTCTAAACTTTGTTTTTAATTCATGAGATTTAACTCTACTCAGCGAGTCAAGTTTTGTAATTTAGAAAAATATATTAAAAATAAATAAGAAGGATTAAATAATTCATGGGAGACCAACTCAAATTGGAGTCCGTTTCATGAGCTAAATTCAAGAGCTCTTGCAATTTTCCATGCATTCACATGGGCTGTATAGCCTTTGGTCCAGAATAATGAAAAAAATAAATTGAGCAAGCAGGTGCGAGAAATTCAGTGGAGTTACAAAAAAGATACATTTAGTAATAAAAGATACTCCTTTCGTACTAAAAAATTAATTTCTTTATATAATTTATTTTGTCAATTAAGTGGAGTTACAATATTTGGTATGACATTATTCTCACTAATTTCCCCTTGATTTGTTTTTGATTTGGTAAGACCGGAACCGCAACCACCATAAGAGATTTTCTCTCTGTGTCTTGAACTCAAAACTTCGGGATCTTAGGTAGTGGAGCTCTAACCACTTGAGGAGTGGGTCTCATGTGCTTTCCGGCCAAGACTTATTTCATATAGTGCATTTTAGAAGCATCTGTATACAAAATAAAAACGCCATATTAACAATTGCACTTTTAACCATTCCCAAATAACAATTGCATTTTTTTACAAAATAAATCAACAAGTTGCACGCTTCTAAAATACACTATAAGTACATGGTGCACCTGGGTGTATATAAGACCTAGCCTCACTTGAGTTATCCACACTTGACACTCGTTACTTTGTTTTAGATTAATAAATGTTTTGAAAATAAACTTTTTTTTTTTTTGACGGAGTAATTAATCCTACAATTTCATCATCTAAAATTTATGAGTCACTCTCCTGTGCACCACATGCATCAATCCAAATTGATGCACTCTAAACCCTAACTCCTAAACAATGAACCTTAAATCATAAATGAACCATTCGGGGCGGGTGAACCATGAACCACTTGGGTCAAGTGAACCATGAACCACTCGGGAGGGTTTTGGGTCGGGTATTTTTAAAAAAAATCTAAAACTGAAATTAAAGTTAAAAGAAAATCAAAATTAAAAAAAGAAAAAAAAGTTAAAACTAAAAAAAATTAGAAAAAAAGCTTTTAAAATTAAATTGCACCAATTTTGCACAAGAGAATTTGCCAAAATTTATATATTATCTCACCAAAATCAATGAAATAAACCAATAGTATAAATAAAACCCTTAATATATTATAACCAAAGGCTTTTTATTTCAATCGATCAAATTTCATCGTTTGATGGTAGAGACCCAAGCTCGATTTCTTTTTTGGGAGCAATTGGAGTATGGGAGTTATAAAATTGGGCTTGGTGAATTTGTAGGAATGTTTGGGTCTTTGGTGTCTTAGCTAACTTAACAACTAACTTTGTTCGATAAAAAAAAAAAACCTTAATATATTTTGAAATATAATATTATTTTTATTACAATGGTCGACTGAACGTTGAATTGCAAAAAAAAAAAAAAAAAAATATATATATATTAAAAAATCTTAAAGATCTGAGATATTCTTGAATCGGTCAAAATCAAAATCGAAGATAAATTAGAGAAATAGGAAAGTTCGAAGATGACGGTGAGAACTTGGCAATTATACTCTCGCCCAATGAATTTTGAATCCATAATAGTAGTATTTCTTAATTGATTGAAATAACCAAAAGTAGAGAGAGAGAGAGAGAGAGAGATTGGCGCAATAATAGGAGGGAGCACGATTCATAGATGATATATGAATGAGAAATCCGCCCGCTCTTCTCTCACTTGCGATTGACTCCGCTGTTATTAATTTCTCTCGAATTTCCGATCTTTCCTTCATCCCTGAGCACATTCTTCTTGATCTCTTCCTAGTACGTATTTATCTATAATTTCAATACCCAATTTTATGTTTATGTATGTATATGTGTGGATTAGGGATTTTTTTCCTGTGCCCTTTTGATGGTTCTCATATGAGTTTGTCTTGATTGTTCTTATATGGGTGTTTGTTTTGGATGTGATCTGGGATTATTGAGCTTTTCTGTTTTCGTTGTGGTCTTTGTGTTTCTTGTTACTAATAGGTAATTGATTTGATTTCAGCAATTGCCAAACTGTGTTATATTTCTCAATGATTAAGTCATAGTAGTTTGGGTCTAATCCTTGGATCATTTTCGGTTTCAAGAAAATCTTTTGGGAGCATTTGTAATGGATCATGGTTTAGTTTTGCAGATAGAATTCATGATTATGAGTGAAGTTTCAGAAAATTGTTGCGTTAAGCAAGGAAGTTTACAGTTTACATGTTACCGGGCCTTATTTTCATCACTTCTTATTCATATTATAGGAGTATCTATCTGATTGTTTTTTAATTGTAGAATTAGATAACAATTTGTGCTGAAATAAGAGAAATATGAAGGTTCCAAATTTGTATTAATCATTTGATGAACATACTTAATCAAGGCTGGAGGTTAACAAAAAGAAAACTTTGATTTTTCTACAAGACTGCATTACAGTTCTGTCGTGTAGGTGAACTATCGGTTACTTGTTACAGATTTTTTTGATTACTTATTTGAGCATTCTTCTGTAAACTTATATTGATTGGTAGAGAACATTAAAAGCTGGGAAACTGACTGAGAAGATTTTGAAGTTATTCATAGCAACTGGAAAAGAAGAAATCCTTTCTGTCATTGAGTCACTTAATATCCGACAAAATCTGATTCCTGTGCTTCCTACCCGTAAGTTTTTTTGTCACTCGGACCATGCTACTCGAATATGATTGACTCATTTGCTCTCCTTAATGATCTAATCTTGACAGGATGCTCTGAGAAATTCTGAAGCTGTTTGACGTTGATTTATCCTGAAGCTATATAAATAAAAGCTGAATACTAGCCCTTCTCCAAGAACATTGCTCGTGGTATCCAATCTGATAATTTTTTTAGAAAATCTTGATAAAATGTCTCAAGTTATCATTAACGATCATGAGGTCGACGTTGTCATTGCTGCCCTTCAGTCCGATCTCACAAAGTTCATGGAAGAATGGAGACCAGTGTTTTCTCGATTCCACCTGATAATTGTCAAAGATCCCAACCTTAAAGAGGAACTTCAAATTCCAGGAGGATTTAATGTGGATCTCTATACAAAGGCTGACATAGATAAAGTTGTGGGCACATCATCAGGCACTATCTCTTTCTCCGGCTACTCATGCCGTTACTTTGGCTATCTTATGTCACGTAAAAAATATATCATCTCGATTGATGATGATTGCACTCCCGCCAAAGATAGCGATGGAGGGATGATCGATGCTGCATCCCAGCATATCATCAACCTTCAGAACCCAGCTACACCTTTTTTCTTCAACACTCTGTATGATCCTTACTGTAAGGGGGCTGATTTCGTGAGAGGCTACCCGTTCAGTTTACGAACAGGGGTAGAGTGCGGTCTGTCGTGTGGGCTATGGCTTAATTTAGCTGACTATGATGCGCCCACTCAGGCTCTGAAGCCTTCATTGAGGAATACTAGATATGTTGATGCAGTTCTTACAGTTCCAACAAGGACCATGTTCCCTGTGAGTGGGATTAACATAGCTTTCAACTCCGAGTTGGTGGGACCCGCTTTGGTCCCGGCTTTTAGGTTAACAAAGGAAGGAAATTTGAGGTGGGAAACGGTTGAAGATATATGGGCGGGGATGTGTGTTAAGGTGGTGTGTGATCACTTGAGGGTTGGTGTGAAAAGTGGGCTCCCGTACGTGTGGAGGCAGGAAAGGGGAAATGCAGTCGAGAGTTTGAAGAAAGAGTGGGAAGGTGTGAAGCTTATGGAGGATGTCGTCCCGTTCTTTCAATCTGTGAGACTGTCTGAGGCTGCTGTTACAGCAGAGGACTGTGTGGCTGAGATTGCTGCAGCGGTTAAGGACCGTTTGGGAGGTGTGAGTCCGATGTTTGCTAGTGCTTCTGATGCTATGGTCGAGTGGATCAAGCTGTGGAAACGCGTGAGAAGCCAGTAGAACGGGACACTCATAATTTTAATTTTATGTTTTCATCATTGATTTTTGTTTTATCCTCACGGACGAACTTGGTACTATAGTTTATGGAGGTCTTGGGAGTACTGATGTTACTTTTCTATGATCAGCTCTTTTTTTCTTTGTGGTGTTGAAGTTACAGAGTTTCCTATCGTTTTAATCTTTGATCTGATAACATTCTCTGGTTTGGTATAATATGTGTTTAAATACATATATGGTCGATTTGTATGTATATATGTCCACGTGGCGCTAGATGTATGTCCACGTTACAATTATATTTGGCTTTTAAGCTTGCAAAATGATGACATTCAGATTAAGAGATGACTACAACGATTGATCACATTGATTCCAAGTAGTGTGGAAGCATTTGAAGTGTTGTAGTGTCAAACTTTGTGATCCAAGCCTATTTCCCTGATGGATTGAAATTAACGGGGAAACTGGTATACTTGGAATTGATCATGTAAACCCAACCTATGTCATACAAAGGATATTGATATCTCAATTTTCTTTCTTTGTGGAAATTAATAGAGAAAAACACGTAAAACTGTAAAGGATATACAATCCTGCTTCTACGGCAACATATTTTACAGGCAAAAATGCGCAGAACGAACACAAGACCGTAATCTGACCCTCTTACAATAAACATTCTCTATGATCCATTAAATGCATCTTCAGTCAGATGAGCTCGATTCCATACGAGTTGAAAAAACTAACACACCCAAGCCTCAAAGCCAAGTGCTGACAATTTGGTTAAGCACAGATTAAATCGCGATGATGGAGCAAAAACACAAGGATCTTAACTGGTCAGGATGATCTGGAACAACCAAAGCACTGTCTAAAAGAAAATGAGGTGGACGAAGGACGTGCATTTTCAGGCTCTGATTTGCCTGGAAAATGTTTGTAAAAAGCATGCACTGCACCTGTAACACCATCCTCGTGTTCCATTGCTTTTGCAAGCTGTACAGCTCGCTCTTTCACCTGCATTATGGAATACAAGCTTTGAAAATGTTTCATAGATAGTAAAAGAGCACTTGCAGCCAAAAATATAAGAAAAATGCTGCATACCTCGGGATCTAGCATGAATTGAATGGCAGCAACCAATTTGTCTAGAGAAAATTCATCGACTGGAATGGGTATGGGACCTACTCCCCTAGCATGCACCTGCTCTCCCCAAAACAGTTGGTCTCCGAAGAAAGGTACTATCGTTGTTGGGCACTGAAAGGCAATAACGAGATATATTATATTTTTTTTTAAAGAAGGGAAAATCATCAAAATGCATAAAGTTGTGAGTAATTACTGCTGCTTTAAGACCAGCAGCTGTTGTTCCAGCACCTCCATGATGAACCTTGGAAATATATAACGAAAAGCAGAATCAGATCTCGCAATTGTATCTAATATCAGCTTTGCAAAAACAGGGTATTGAGTATACAACAAGTGGCTTACAACAGCTGCACATCGAGAAAACAACCAATCGTGGGGGCAATTATCCAGTAAGTAGATGAAGTCCTTTGGTTCTGCCACTGAGGAAAGAATATTATACAAAAAACTTAATTTGAAATGCAAATATATTGATGGAGTGAAAATCGGGACACAAAGAAAACGTACAGTCTCCCAGGCCACCCCAGCCTTTATTGATGATACCGCGCTGCCCTGTAATTTCAAGAGCTTGAATGATTATCTCTGTCATCTTTTCAGGCTCTTCAACAGGCTGACAACAAAGACAACCAATGTAAATAAGCGAGTATTAAATTACGAAGAATATTTAAAGAAAAATAAAGGTAGGCACTCACAAGACTTCCAAACCCAATGTAAATAGGCATTTTATCTTTATTTAGCCACCCCACAAGTGAATCTGGTGGAACGTAATTTGAAGCAAGATCCAGGAAACAAAACCCCACCACATCAATTTTCGGACCCCAATCTGCAGCCTCAAAAAAATAAGACAGTATGCAATGAATTTAAAGCAACAGAAAATTTCTTATTTCTTGTAATGTAGATGCAAACTATGAGAGAACTTACCTTTTGGTTTACGAACAAGATGAGGACTCCAAATATATGCATAAGGTATGTCCAGAGGAGAGTTATAGGAACCTCTTAAATATGTGACGGGTCTTATTTTTAGTATTTTCTTCCTGAACTCGTTTATCATATCACGTATTCCTAGCCAGATTAGACCATCAACAATTTGATATGATAACTGCAATAAAAATACTTAATTTTAATATGACAATCTACGTGAGATAAATATAAGTATGTTTTAGCATGTGCTCACTCTATATGCAACTTGTTGCTTAACGCGGGAAAGAGGATGTGGAAATTCACTTGTAGGCCTGTACGTAGGGGTAAAAATTTAAAAATTAAGAACTTAAAAACATAATAAGAACACTTTCTACAGAATTAAAAAGCATTTAAAAATCAATTGAGAAGCAAAGGTTTAAAAATTGATGCATGATATACTTACGTCCATGGCATAGTGAATATTATGTGAATTGGTACTTTTAATGCCTCAGCAACATGTGTATGCCCTGAACAAGTAGGTGTACAAGACCAGATGAGAGCCTCATAAAATTTACAAAAAATCACATAATTTAATAGACTTTTTGGCACATCTTAAATAGTCAGTTAATTCGACTACAAATCAAGAAATGAGACTGAACTTCTAATATAAAAAAAAAAAAAATTCATTATAGTTAGTCTTATAATTGTTTTGTTATATGACTAATGAGATGGAAATCACGGGTGAAGTCATCCATTGATAAGGATGACGTTCGCCAATAGAAGATTGTGAAAAGTATTTATTAAGTAAGCAGAAAGAAACTAATTAACGAAAAGATAGACATATCTTACCATATGCAGGGGGATTGGCAATTATTGCATCTACCATGAACTGAACTTTCGTATCAGGGTCTGGATCAGTACATGCTGGATATAGGGAGAAAATTATCTCTTTGATTTGATTTCGTTGAATCCGTATTTCAGAAGGCCCGGAGGGCAAGAAACCTTTATTCTTGACCATATCTGTGGAAAAGAATAAATGTGCAAATTACTTCCATTGACTGATTAATATACCCTCTACCGCAAACAACTTGGAGATGAAATTGATGCATTTATTTTTATTTTTATCATCATTTAGTACTAAGAACTATGTCCAGCACCAAAGTTCATTTAGCCTTTGGCATCAGGCTCTTTTCAAGAAAACTAAAATTTGTTGAGGGCTTAAACATGATTCGTGAAATATGCCATATAATTGTCTTAGCAACAAAAGAGATCTTGCAACAGGACTGAATATAGGAACGAAAAGTTTAGGTACATAACCTACCCCTATGAAAGTTATCCATCTTCTTGGTATAACATACAGGCAGGATTATTAGTTTAAGAGGAGCTATTTCAGATTTTAATAACTTGATACGAAAATCATGATTTTATAGATAAGCACAATTACTTTTTAACTGTAACTAAATTTACACACTAAGAGTAGAAGTTAAAACAGTCAATATAAATAGGAACAATAGGAGCATATGAAAATATTTTTTAATTAAAAAGGCTTACAAGCAGCAAGGACTTTTGGGTCTCCACCAAGAGGATAGAATTCCAATCCAGCAGACAAGACGAATTCTTTGAAATTTGAATGGGTGGCTAGTCTGACCCTGTGGCCATCTGCCTGCCATATATTCCGGCACAAATTATTTGAAGGCACACATTACAAGAACAAGAATGGGGCACAAACTGATGATATCAATAAAACATAGAAACTTAGGGGCAATAACAACATAAAGTAACACAATGTAAAACATATATGTATTGGGATATAACAAAACAGATCTTACGTTCTACCTGTAGGCGTTTCCCAATGGCAACAAATGGCTGCACATCTCCTCTTGTTCCAACTATCAGCATCGCGATTTGAAGCGGAGGCAGCAATACAACATCTTCAGTGTCTGCAGTTCCTTCATCTCCATCACCATCATATGTAACTCTTGTGCCAAAATCAAGGGGCTGATCTCTAATATCTCCTGGAACGTCAAATTTTAAAGTTCCGTCATCTTGAATGGAGGTAAATCGATTCAACAATTTAAGCTGCCAAAAAGCATGGTTCATATTAGATATTAATCATAGTTTAGTGTTTTTGGATTATCTTCCAAAAATTGTTCAAAGGAATTAAAATATGCAGACAGTGAGAAAAAAGTTCTTTTGAATCTTATGAATGAAAGAGTAAATCACCACGTAACAAAAATATGAGTATGTAACTAAAAAATAGATGCCAGCAAGTAATATAATGTACGATTACATATAAGAAAAGGTAAACAAACAAATTTCAGTTAAGGCTTGCGTGATAACATAAGAGAACTAAGGATGGAAGAGGAGACAGAAATTATAGAGATGAACGTAGCACACAATTCATATTGCAGCTGACCTTCTTTTTCAGGGGAACTTTATCATCCAAAAACTTTTTTGCCAACAGTATAGTCGGGTTGTTTGGCTTGTATTTCCCGATGCCCTTACGCTGAATGGAGCTAGGATCTTGATGGTCTGCTGTTGATTTCTCCATGCACCCAGATTTCTGACCTGGGAGATTCCTGTCAACAGATCCTAAGCAATGCAAATTAGACTTAAAAGGAAAATAATATTGATTAATAAACTAAAATAAAGGGGTGGTTAGAAAATTTCAGATCATACAATCCAGGGTTATTGATCTTTAAACAAACTCATGAATTTGTTGAATTCATGCTCAACAAACTGCACAATCAGATTCAAATTAAAATGCCGAAATTGGGCTAACGGCTCGCATGTGATACCCTTTAATAGCTGTCAGTATGATCTGCTTGAACTTCCATTAAATTTGATCCTATGAGAAATTACTCAAATAGCAGTTGTTTGTTTCCATTTTTTTGACATAATGTAACGTACAAGACTACAGAAAACCGTATGGACCACCTCATTTATCTTATAATTCCACAGTCTATAAAACTAAACCTACGGATAGAAATACAGTTATCTATCTCCATAATTCATACAGCAGCCTATTAGACAAAGTACATAGCCTGCACAGACCATGCGGACTCTTTGCAGAGAAAAAGTCTCTTGGTCGGTTTTTCATGATCTTTATATCTTCAACAAATTCAAAAGCATTAATGACTTGTAGATATGACCTGAAGCACTAATAGCCATTAGCTTCACAAAATCAACAATATTTATGAAAATTAATGGAACTTTTGTGGGTCAAGAAAATTCAATCAACATCATATTGCCAACTACTGTGTAAGCTAACAAGATGCACTTCCTAACCTTTAGTATAATCAGCCTTTTCTACTCTTTTCTTTTGATACTTTGCTGGAGGATTGGAAAATACACTAAAACCCCCAACTATAATTACACACATTGCCAAGGCCCAAGATGAAACAATAGTTTGACAAAATATTCAAAATGTATTGTACCTTAAGCTTAGGTAGTTGTACCAACCAACAGAAACAATCTCTGCATATCAAAACCAAGAATATTACCTGAGGAACTACAACTGTGATCTTTTTCTGAAATCCCATTAATACCCTCACTGGCCTCGCTCCATCAGCAACAATACAGCCTCTCCCATCTGCACTTTCTCCTTCTATCTCCACCATAAAATCCACAGGAACCTCAACCATTACAACAGAGGATGAAATAACAAAGAAACAATACAATAAAGGATTCTTAAGAACGAAAAAAGATTGATACGCTCCCCCCAGTGTGTTTTTCATCAAGAAAGATGATGTCTTGGGAGCATCTTCATGCATGCAAATGTGCTGGTTTGGTCCTGAAAGTAGAAGGAAAGGTGGGATAGGTCCAGAGAAGCAAGTTCTATTCCTTCTTCTTTTCCAAGAATTCAAAAGGGATTGAAAAAATAGTAGTATGTGAGGGTCAAGCAAGATTGATTCTGATTCTGGGGTTTTTCTTTTCCTTTTTTTTTTTTTTTTGTGAGTCGGTTTGATTCTTGTTATTTTGTATAGAGGATAGTGGCAAGGTAAAGTTTAGAGAGACACGTCCTTGTGCACGTGACAGCCTTCCACGAAATAAATGGTAGTTGGGTTTATAACTTTATATAATAGGCCACGGTTATTTGCACCGCAGAATTAGTAAATACACCTCCCGGATTAGAACACCTCTTACTGGATCAGTACACCCTCTCCTAAAATTTCAAATTTATCCTTCTCTAAAATCTCTAATTTTATTTTCTCCCTCATCTGTTCGGCTTCTCCTTCCCCTATAGCCCCTCCATTCTTCTTCTCTCTCAACCCCAAACTTGTCGTCGTGGCCGCCGTCGGTCCCTCCACCACCCTGATGTTGTCTCCCCCTTCCTCAGCGCCTCACCACTTTCCACAACTTCGAAGCTTCCCCAGTGCTCCACCACTTCGACGCCGCTCGTCCTTAACCACCACCCTGAAGTCGCCCTCTCTTCCCCTGTGCCCCACCACCTGAAGTCGTCACCCTCCATTATCGTTCCCCTACACTTGGAAACACACCTCCCTCTATTTTCATATTTTCTTTCACATGCCACAGTTCGAACTAAGTTTTTTTTGTTTTTTGGTCTTCTATTTTACGGATTTGGAACATATAAATTTCACAAATTTTTTTCGAATTTTTCTATTTTTTTCGAAAAAAAATTCCGAAATATTAGTCTTTTTTCGAAAAAAAAATCCGAATTGATCTGTTTCGGTTTTTTTCCTCGAAATTTTGGGATGTTTTCAAAAATTTGTTCCGAGAAACCTTGAAAATTTCGAAAACCAGGCTCGAAAATTTTGAATTCGCGAAATGAAAAAGTGAAAGTTTATAAAACTTATGTCTATCACATTATTCAACTCAAACACTAAATTTTTACAGGTATTATTTCGTTGCTTTCTTCAATTTTTTTGTTTGAACTGGTTTTTTTTTAAAACAAAATTATTTGTTCTTCATTGACGAGAATCAACATCAGTTTGGTCATCTGATTAGGAATGGTTAATGCAATGTAATAATAATGAAAAGGGTATTTTTGACTTTTTATTTAGCTGTTTTTACAAAAAAAGTCACAGAAGGTGTATTTACTAAAGTTATCGGTGTGAGTAACCTGAGCCTTTATAATATTTTTATGTAGAATAAAATAAAGTCCACTGACACTTGTCAAACAAATGCTAAACTCTTAATGCATCTAGTACACCGAACATATATAGTGCATTTTAGAGCAGTTTAGCTTGTTATATTAAATGATGCACTTTATTTATATTGAAACGTGTAATTAGTGCATGATGCATGTTTCAGTATAAATAAATTGTAAGTATAACAAATTACATGGTTTTAAAATATACTATGAGTGTACAGTACACTTGGTGTTGGGGTTATACTGGAAAGTATGTTTTTTACTTTGTATAACCAGATTGAATTTCTGTCTTATTTGCTTAAATAAATTATTTATCACTGTTGCTTTAAATATCATTGAATGTTACATAAATTTACTACATAATTGTTCAAATAATTAGTACGTGTTACATTGTAGTTAATTTAGTGATATCAGATCACAGAAGACTAAATTAACAGTCTCTTGTAACTAAAAGTACAAAATTCACAACCTAGATGGAAATGAACAATCCATCGTGAAAGGTTGAAGTGTAAGGCTCAGATTGACTTGTCTTGACCAAGAGATTGCACTAGTGCATTATGATGTGCTGAAGATGACCTACATGAGGATAAATTCTTCAGTACTGAATATAGAAGAATTAGACCTCAGTGGTTAGTTATTTCTTAATCTCCGTCCCTTAAATAGGATCGTGTGGAATTAATTACTATTATTTTGACTTATGATGGGTAGAGAATCAATGTGATTCAATACCTTGTATCTTGGGCAATATTATTAGTTACATGACTATTGCTAAGATTTAATCTGGGAGAATCGGTTGTCTGCAAGTCGTCTTGTTTGATTTGTCCCCTTGGGAGGCTCAGAAGTTTTATCATACTAAATCTTGCAAGTGGAATTAGTTTCCGGTATGGATAATAATGTTGAGTCGTTCCTGAACCAAGGAAAAAATATTGATTAATGTGAAGCTATTTCAATGGCTTAAATTAATTAATGGACTGGATAATCTTAAACACGGAAAATAATAATCGGGAGCCATATTAACTGTAATATGGGTTAAGATGATAGTGCAATATTGTTGTGCACATAAATAATCTTTCCTGCCACGTGCTCGCACGCATTTAACACACGCCGACCAAGAAAAACAAAGGTGCCCACTAAATTTATCGCACAAGTGCTCACCGTTGGATACACATCCCGCTCATCTATCTGTGCTCGCCAGGAGCATGCCAGTTTAGGCGACCAGAGGGTGCTGGGCGCCAGAAGCCATCATACTGCAAAAATTATGCTCTCCCGGCAACCCTATGACCACTCACCAAGATAGACAAACAAAGGTAGTGGTCGAATGGAAAACCAGACGAACGGAGAAGGAAAGACGAAGCCCAGATGAACAGAGAAGGAAAGACGGAAAACCAGACGAACAGAGAAGGAAAGATGAAGCCCAAACGAACAGAGAAGGAAAGACATGCTCGCCTCCGAAGGCGTGAATATGCCGCAAGAATCAAGGCACATGGCCTACAACAATGTTTTCCAGGCAAGCAAAGCGACTTATCGGGGAGCGAGCATGCATACGTGGTTGACAGAGATCCGAGAGAATGGAGAGCAGAAGAGTGTGCTTGCCCCCTAGGACGAGCACAGAATCAAGGCAATGGCGTTTGACTTACGACCGCACTTACTCAACGACCACAAGGGTCGGGCCTCGTGAGTACAGACCACAACCAAGCGAGCACAAGAATCGGGTCACCCACGACGCCACCATTATCACCTGGATGACAAGGCGGAAACTTCTCGAGCAAGTAAAGACAAATGTCAATCAAAGAAGCATTTAATGTAAAAACGTGGCAACACCACATAGATTCGTGCATGTTAAGAAATCGCCCACTTCGTGCTAGCCAGACACCACCAAATTTCGAAGCGAGGACACCACCAAATTATCCAAATCCTATAAATCCCCCAAAAGAACAAAAGAAGGGTTCGAAATTTTCCTAAGATAGCTCTTTGTATCAACTCTCCTCCCACATAACCATTGTGCTCAAACTAACACATTGTGTTCGGACGACTCCCAAACCATAAATAATATAATCCGGCTTGGTATGCCCCAGACGTAGTCAACTTTGATTTAACCGGGTCATCAAAACCTTGTTGTCATCCTACTACAGATGTGCTCGTCATACACACACACACAAAGTTCATCATTATTTTATTTGTTAAGTCATAACACACATAGCCACATCGATTTTTCC
The DNA here is from genome assembly GCA_037126765.1 of Stenogyne calaminthoides. Taxonomy (NCBI): domain Eukaryota; kingdom Viridiplantae; phylum Streptophyta; class Magnoliopsida; order Lamiales; family Lamiaceae; genus Stenogyne; species Stenogyne calaminthoides. Next base: position 4,099,856 of record JBBCBC010000042.1, read on the forward strand.
ACGAACACGACTTATAACAATTGGGCGCTGAAGGAGGGTCTATTCGCTTTGAAAGATCATCAAGAACAGGGGACGAACCTCCAAATCCAAAAACAAGAACACAACCCCTGCAATAGTATTCAATCCCATCCAGATATTCACGAAAACCCCACAAATTAGAAGGACATCCAGTATCCTCTTTCTCAAGATAAAAATCCAACAAATACAAACAACACATAAACTCAGATATACATACACATATACATACGAGGGAAAGCAAAAAAAGAAAGGAGGAAGATGAAAGCTGCTGGACTATTTTGCCAATTCCTCTACTACACCAAATCCAGAGGTATACATACACAACAACATACAAAACAAACGAAGAAGAAGGAGGCTTCCCGGTGTGCACGCCGCTGCTGCATCGCCTCACCTTCGCCGTCTTCGGCCCCGCGGCCGCATCACCAGAAATTCGTCGTTCAAAGGCACCGTCGCCATCCGCAAACCACGACGATGACGACTGTTTTGATCCAATTTGAGGCGTCTAGATCCCGAAGTTGGGACGATTTGTAGAAAATAAAGGCACCGCGACACGCACCTCTGCTGCCTCACCAAGCTGCCGCCTCTCTAGAATCATTAACCGCTACCACTGCATCCATCCCAGATTCCGCCCAATACAGAGTCGACGTCGGTGTTGCTCATAGTCAACCGCCTCGATCTTTGCCATCGAATCCCCAAAACTCCACCACCGGTTTTTTCGAACTTATCGCTAATCTCCAATTTTCACCGAAATCGCACCGCCATTCCACATGAAACTAGATTTCATGGCGCCGCGTGGAAGGCTTCGTGGCGATGGGAGGTGAATCCGTCTGCTGCGTTGCATGAGTCACAGGTTTGATCTAATCCTGTCATTTGGGTGTGGTTTCTTAAGTGTGGGGCTGGGCCTATTTTCACGAGATGGGACATGGGGTTTGGGCTCGATCTGATATCTATTAGTTGGGCCAGAATAAAAGTTTGGGCCTTTCTGCATTTACTAAGCAATTTTTTCGGCCCAACTGTATGAAGTGGGCCACGAATATTTCCTGTTGGACTTTTACAACAAATAGCAGGTTTTAAGTGTTGGGCCGGTTTCCCTTGCATTATTGAGCCCAGTTCTTTTTTGGGCAGAAAAATGGGTTGGGCCGGCTCTTCATTTAAATTCTGTGGGCCGAGATTTTCGGCCCAGTTTAAAAAAAAAGGTGGACAACGGTAAAAGAAAATTAGACGAGCACCCGGACACTCGAGACTGACTCAAAGAATCTACGGGTAGTCCTTTTACCCAACCCACCAGGTTTATTATGCTTATGTCCTCGTGGCTTTTCATTCATTCGTTTATTTTCATTTATTTTGGTCGTGCCTATGAATGGTCGCACCTAAGCCGGATGACCCGAACAAAGACGAACAAGCAGAGGTTTATGTTTGCCTGACGAAACAAATCATACTTACAGATGCCCGCAACAAACCGAGCAATGGGTACGGGGTCGCGGCTAAATAAGACGGCCCAACAAAATAGTGATCGCAGCAAATATAAGACGATCACGAAAGAAAAATGGGGGGTTGCACATAAGTTAACCCATCTGGTTGCACCAAAATAAGAACTAAATAAGACGATTAAAAAACCAAAGAAGTCAGGTTGAAACATAGGCATATATCATGTTCGATTTCATTCAGAAGAAAACGACACTACCGGCCAAATTACAAAAAAACCACTTGAGTTATTTATCTGAAGTCTCCGGCAGGGTGGTGTCGAACACAACCTTGATAGCAAGCAGATCAAGAAAAGGGCTCACCAGGTAGGCGAGCATAAGGGGCAACCACGGAAGTAACCTACGTGCTCGTCACCTCAGGCGAGCACGCACCACGCCATCAAACGAACACACGATAGTTCAATAGTGTGCTCGCTCGGGAGCCATGTGATTGTGCTCGCCTAGCAGGCGAGCACCGGGCGAGCACAAGAAGTGATAGACCTAGAGCTATGGACCGGTACATAGTCGACCATCAAGAGGCGAACATCCACACAAATGAAGAAGGCGAGCATGACTCGCTCAACACGAAGACAAGCCACCTGCTAGGCGGTAACCACCTATATGACAAACCGGAGACTTCACAACACCCTTCTCACGTGGCGATGTGAGATTTTTACCTTCTCCGGGCGACGACCAGCCGCGGCCTTCTTGGTGTTGGCTTTTCCGCTACCCCTCGGTGATGTCCAAATCCACACCGCTTTTAGCGAAGTATTCTCCACTTTCCCACCTTCGGCGATGAGATCATCGGCCTTTACGGCGACGACCGGCCCGGCTTCTCCCGTCTTCGGCTTTCCCTACCTCGGCGATGTCGATCGCCATTTTAGCAAAGTATTCTCGCCTTCGTCGGCCTTCGGCTGACGACCAGCCCCTTCTTGGCGTCGGTTTCCCCACCTCGATGTCGCGATCGCCCGTTTTAGCAAAAATATTCTCAAATTTTCTGGCGATGAGATCGACGACCAGCCCGCTTCTCGGCATCGGCTTTCGCTTCGTCGGTGATGTCGATCCCCGACTTTCTCCGCGGCTACCGGCCGATGAGATGTCTGTAGCTCGGCGACGACCAGCCGCCTTCTTTGTTTTCTAGCGAAAGTATTCTCCCTTCGGCGATGAGATTAGATCATAGCGGCAACCGGCCGCGCTACGGTGACGACCGGCCCACCTTCTCGCGCCGGTATATACCGTCGGCTTTCCGCTACCTCGGCGTTGGCTTTTATCTACTGGCGATGTCGATCCGCCATTTAGCAAAGTATTCTCCGCCTTCGGCCTTCGGCGATGACCAGGCCAGCAGCCTCGGCCTTTCGCTACCTCGATGACGACCAGCCCGTCTTCTCGGCGATGAGATCGTTTTACGGCATCGAACTTTTCCTCGGCGATGTCGGTCCACCAGATTTGGCGTTTAGCGAAAGTATTCTCTCGCCTTTATGGCGACGATCGGCGATGAGATCGGCTTCTGTTGGGGAATAAGTTTACAACCTTTTCGGGATGAATATTTAAATACAAATTTGTTCTCATAATTATTCGTTAATCCTATATTAATTCAGAAAATTCCCTACCTCGGCAATGTCGGTCGCCATTTTAGCAAAATCCTACTCGTATTCTCTGCCTTCCTCTTGTGGATTTGGGCTTTGATGAGATCGTCGGCCTTTTTATCTTATACTTGACCCGGCCCGTTAACAAAAGGAAAATAAATTATGTTTGCCACCTTTGAATATTTATATTTTTTTTTCCATAATTATAATATCGAAAATCCCACCTATTTGATGATTAATTCTCAAAATTTTAGGGCGGAAAAACAATGTGATGTCGGTCTTGAATATATCTCATATTCTTTTTTAGCGAAAAATATTCCTAAAAATTCTCCTTTTTGTTATGGATTAATTTAGAAAATTATAGGGCAAGGCGATGAAAATCATCGGCCTTTCTTCCATTATCCATATATTTTCAAGAAAATCAAGCAAAATTTTTCGCTATACTTTATGATATCCAAGATTTCTTGATTTTAACAAAATCTTGTATTCTCCACAATACATTCGTCCTTCTTAACGATGAGATCGTCTTTTTTACTTTTATCCGTATTTTTTGAAAACCCGGAAAAAAATAATTCAACAATATTTATTTTATTTTAAATTTTTCCTTGGCGATATGGACTATATCGCCTTAAATTTTAAGCGAAAAGTATTCTCCGCCTTCTCAATATGAGATATTTAATAACGACCTTTATAGCGACGACCAGCCGCCTTCCTTCCGGCGTAGCCCTTAATTAATCTACCTCCGATGTCCAAATCCGTTTTTTTTAGTCCAAGCGAAGTATTCTCCGCTTCTTGGCGATGAGATCGTCGGCCTTTCTGGCATCGACTTTCCGCTCTTACCTGGCGATGTCCACCCACCGCTTTAAGCGAAGTATTCTCCGCCTTCTGGAGATGAGATAAATCGGCCTTTATGGCGACGATCGACCCGCTTCTCGGCGTCGACTTTCTGTTGGGGAATAAGTTACACGGATCTATTCGGATGAATATTTAAATACAAATTTAATTCTCATAATTATTACTAGCATGAATTAATCCTATATTAATTCAAATAATAATCCAACAACAAATCATGCATATAATTAAATCACGTAAATCCTACTAATGTTCGGAATCTCTACGAGTTTACGTGAACGCATTCTCTTGGGACGGCAATGACTTTGTTTATTAGACACACCAAAAATAACTTCCCAAGTATTCCCTTAATCCTTGCTTTCACTATCCGGTGGTAGGACGCCATTGCGAACAATTAACAAAAAAAAAAATAAATTATGTTGCACCACCTTTGGGATTTGCTAATTTTTCCAAAGACATGGAATTGTACTTGGGAATGAAAGAATCATCCCTATTTATAGAGTGGAGGTGGTCGAATTTTTTAGGGCAAAAAATAATGTGGGAAAATCTTTTCTTGATCTCCAAGAAATCTTGAATATATCTCCTATATTCTTTTTCCCATAATTATAATATTCCACAAAATCCCACCTACTCTTTGTTATGGATTAATTTTGAAAATTATAGGGCAAGAATCCAAGATTTGGATCTTCTTGAATTTATGAGATATTCTTGTATTTCAAGAAATACATATCTTCCATAATATATTTTCAAGAAAATCAAGAAAATCTTTCTTTCCTTAATTATCAAAATTTCGAAAATATGCTTTATGGATAACCAAGTGGGAGATTTCTTGAATTTAATGAGATAATCTTGTATTCCAAGAATACATATCCTCATTCCATAACAAAATTCAAAGAAAATCTTTCTCCCTTTTATCCATAATTTTTAAAAATTAGGAAAAAAATAAGCAACAATATTTATTTTATTTTTAAACACATTTTTTAGTTATTGGACTATATGTTGGGCTACTTAGGGGCCTTTAGGAGAATTAAGATTGACATTCCAATGGATCTTGAACTATCAATATTGAGCCACAATATTATTCAAGCCCATAAATATTAATTAATCCCACTACATAATTAATATTGCACTATCCATCTTAACCCATATTACAAAAATATGGCTCCCGCTTATTATTTCCCCGTGTTTAAGATTATCTAGCCCATTAATTAATTCAAGCCACTTAAATAGCTTTCCGTTAATTAATATTTTTTTGTCCTTGGTCAAGGAATGGTTCAACATTATTATCCATACCGAAACTAGTTCCACTTGCAAGATTTGGTATGATAAAGCTTATGAACCTCCCAAGGGGCATATCGAATGTCAGCGTTGCACACGATTCTCCGTGACAATCTTAGAATCACATGTGACCAATAATATTGCCCAAGATAAAAAGTATTGAATCTCGTTGATTCTCTACCCATGATAAGTCAAAGCAATAGTTATCAACCACACGTGATCCTATTTAAGGAACGAAGATTAAGAAATAACGAACCATCGAGGTCTAATTCTTCCATGTTCGGATTACGAAGAATTTGTCCTCCCGGTGAGGTCCTATTCATTGCATCACCATGCACTAGTGTAATCTCTTGGTCAAGACAAGTCAATCCGAGCCTTACACTTCAACCTTTTCACGATGGATTGTTCATATCCATCTAGGTCGTGAATGGTATACTTTTTAGTTAAAGGGATTGTTAATTTAATCTTCTCGTGATCCGCATCACTAAATTAACTACAATGTAACACGTGCTTTATTTAATGAAAATGCTAATATGCAATAAATATATGTAACATTCGATGATATTTAAAGCATCGCTGATAAATAATTTATTTCAAGAAATAAGTCCAAAATTCGGTTTTGATTATACAAAGTAAAAGCATACTTTCCAAGATAATCCCAACACTTTCGCTACCTCGGCGATGTCCAAATCCGCCATTTTAGAAGATAAAGTTTTTGGAGTATTCTCCGCCTTCCTGAATGAGATCGTCCGACCTTTACGGCAACGACGGGGTGGATCCGCCCATTTCGCCTTCTATACCGGCGTCGAACTTTCCGCTTACCTCGGCGATGTCCAAAATCCATTTTAGCAAAGTATGTTTGACGCGAGTCCGACCCACATGTTCACCTCAACAAGTATTCGGATTTTATGATCGCCATGGGTGCCAATCGATTCTCTAATGATGATTACTCAAGGCAGAAATTTATCGTTCCCTATGACCTTAGGCGATTAAGCACACAAGACTAATGGTTTTCAACTCGCTTTCATCAAATCCATCACATCCTTCGCCCAATTGGGACATAAATTCTTATCCCATTTTCATCTATGTGTGCTCGCAGTATTCAAAGCAACGGCATAGCACATTTCTCCCGGCCTCAAGGGCCCGAAATCGTGGACAAAGCGATGTGGAAAGGTTTGATAAATGTCCGTATGATGGGGCTCCAAATGAAGAGGTTTCACGCCAAGATCCTCACGGTGGTCGGAGGTCCGACCGAATACGAGACATGTGAAAGCCATGCATCGAATGTCCAAATACATATGCCGAATTAAAGATATGAGCGAAATGCCCAAGATTATAACGATGAATAAAGACACCTTTCGCCCGGTACATGGACCGAAGTAAAGCCATTTTAGAAGCGGGCTATACCGGGGAAGGTGGTCGCCAAAGAAACCAACCAAATGGGGGGTACAAACCTCCGTGTTCTTTCAAACCATTTGAAACAGGGTCAAGTATGTCATTCAAAGTATTCTCGGTCTCAAATGAGACAAACCTTATAACCAGATCAAGGATGGAGACATGTTGAAAAAACCCAAATAAGATTTTCGGGATAAAACTCATCTCAATCCTTCTAAGTTTTGCTCGTTCCATGAGTTTATTGGGCACACTGACGAGTGTTATGACCTCATACGACAACTCCGAAGTTGTATGAGGAAAATCGCCTTTACCCAATATATAAAGAAGCCGTGACGTAAAAACCCTACGGAAAGGTCGGGCGATTAGAAAAGAAAAAATGCAAGGTGGAGGAAGTATCGACGATGATCTAGAGGATTTCCACCGATTTGGGATTGCCAAAGAAAGGAGCCCCGACTACGGACAAAGCCCCGGAGGGGCAAGAAATCAAGATAATCCGCCCATTATTATGGGCGATGGGAGGACGCAACCGATGCCAATTTATTCAAAACTCGAAGGATAAGGAGATGGACATGCAAAGAAATATGGTGGAACACGTGTTAGAAGTTGAGGAATCAAGCGATGGGGGCGGATTAAGGAATTTCGAACATAAAGTCTCAGAAGGAATGACTAGGCGAGCCCCCCCACCCCATGAATGAAGGTTCACCCGACGGGCATCTAGACCAACAACTTTTCGATCATGAAGTTCCGTACTTAAAACCTCAGATAGGTTTTGACCTAATGGAGATTGAAGACAGCACCGGGGTCGATCATAGCTCCTAGGTGGAAACAAAAAAAAGAGATGAACACCCATCGAGGAATTTTATCTCCAAGTAATGACGAAAAAGTAAAAAAAAAAAAATTTGGGATTTATCACGAGCTCGTGGTTCGCCACCAAAGAAACCCGTAAATCGCAAGGGCATAAAGGATCAAATATCAACCGAAGACGATGGTCGCCAGATGATCGAGCAAAGCCAAGTCAGATTAGTTTGTTTATCCAAGCCACACCCCTTGATGGTCGCATCTTACCAATAATAAGACGACCATAGTCCAATAAGAAATCGAACATACCGAAGTTTGTGTTTGCTTGGCGAAAAATGAATGTGTGCTCACAATGACCGCAAAAACGCGACCATTGGGGCACATAGGTCGGTTAAGCGATAAATAAGACGACCAAAGAAGGTTGAGAAATCTAATTGCACTCGATAAAAACCAACCATCATGATTGCACCTACGTAAGTCAATCATAAACGAAGTCAAGATTAAACACAAACATATCGATGGTTCGATTCATATTGTAAAAAATAAGGGGCACTAATGGCCAAGAAGACAGAGGTACATAAACAACACCATGAAAGTTCAAAACACAACAACAACCATCCCAAATGCCCAAAAAAAAAGGGTCATTTTTAGTCAAATACAAAAGTATTACTAAAGAAATCAAAGAAAAGATTGATTATCCGGAGCATTATGCTCACCACCAACCAGAGCCCTCTCGCCGCCATCACCATTTTGAGTCCTTCCGCCGCCATCACCATTTTGAGCCCCTCCGCCACCATCGCCATCCCGAGCCTTCCGCCACCACCAACCGTTTTAGAGCCCCTATATCATGATTTGTTGTTACCATCACCATTTTGAGTCCTCTATGATTAATTCATCATCACCATTTTGAGCCCTTAAATGCCACCATCGCCATCCGGAGCCTTCAACAATGTTCACCACCAACCAGAGCCCTTATGCCGCCATCACCATTTTGAGTCCCTCGCCGCCATCACCATTTTGAGCCCTCCCGTCCACCATCGCCATCCGGAGCCTTCGCCACCACCAACCGTAGCCCTCTCGCTTCACCATCGCCATTTTGAGCCCTCTCGCCGCCATCGCCATTTTGAGTCCTTCCGCCGCCATCGCCATCCGGAGCCTTCGCCGCCACCATCCCGCCGCTTTTTTTTTTTCTACCATGATCCTCCGTCGCTTTTCCTACCTAATCCACGGATCACCCTTGACTCCAACATCCCGATCATCATCCTTTCATCGGTAAAAGGGTCCCCGATTCTTACTCTTTCAAGGAGAGACGGGAGAAATCGCGACAAGTCCTCAAGATCGCCAAAGGCAGCCTTTCGGCCTGGGGTAAAGGGTCATTTACCAAATATTTCTCGAGGTCCCGATGAAAGGCCCCAACTTATAAGCAGAGAGTGTCCGCTTTATATATAGATGGCATCCGCGATGGTAATGTCTCACCAACGAGCAAATGGGAGATCGCCAGATGAAGAAGGGGAATTGAGGCCGCTAGACCATGGTGTCAAGATTTATCGCCACACAACCTTCGGTAGGGTCGACCACATGCTCATCGATCCGCACCCGTAAAAATACATCTTTCGAGTATCATAAGCCCGGTATAACCGACTGCCAATCAGATCGATTATGCTTGCAATTCGTCACGACAATTTATTCTCAATCTAAGAATCCCATGAGGCCGATCGGTCAATCAAAATTGTATTGAGCACTATATTCAAAGATAACTCAAGATATAGGGCCGCCCAACCATCATGCGCCGATGTTCTACTCAAGTATCGACCTCCACATTTTGCTCACCCACGCCGACTCTATACTCGGCCCCAACATTATGCTCGCCATTTTTTTGGTTTCAGATTCACCAACAAGATAATCACCCACAACCCGGCACCATCCCCGGTGACAACCTATTCTCATCTAATCATCCAAAAATAGAACGTGCTCCCCACCTAGCTCGCTTTTATCGCCTTCTTGGAATCGAGAGGAGAGAACGACAAATGGCTTCCTAACCCTCCGTGAGGTCGTGGTCCAAAAGCATCCACCTTCGATGAACAAGCCATGTCATGAGTAAATGGGCAAATGAGGTAAAGACACCAACCCCCCGAGAAATCTTAGACCCCCGAGTTGATAAAGAATCAAAAGAGATGGAACGAGATATCATAATAATAAAAAACGAAGAGAAGAAATTACTACCAAGAAATTTACTACCGGAGAAGACGAGGTTGCCGAGTTCGGAGAAAAGAGAAAGGAATGATTACCTTTTCGGATACGCCCTACGGAGAACATCTAAACGATGCCTCGATCTCCTAAGGCCTTTCATCAAATTTATTCTCCATGATCGAACGCAAAGATGTCTGACTAGGGGTATTGTTGTACACATAAATAATCTTTTTCTCGCCACGTGCTCGCACGACGCCCCCAAACGCGTGACCAAGAAAATCAAAGGTGCCCGCCACCGGTGAAATTTCATCGATAAGTGCTCACCTACTGGATACACATCCCGGCCATCCATCCGGTGAGTGTTTCGCCAGAGCATCGCCATTAGGGCGACGAGAGGGTGTCAACCGCCGTAAGCCATCATATAAAGAAAAAAATTATGTTTCCCAGAACTATTGACCACTACCAAGATAGAAATAAACAAGGGTAGTGGTTTAACGAAAACCGCATAAAATGGTAGAAGGAAAGACGGGTTTATATGAATGCAGGGCGAAAGACGAAAAATCGCATTTAACAGAGAAAAAAGACATGCTCGCCTCCGCTTAATATGCGGCAAGAATCAAGGCATATGGCCTACAACAATGTTTTCCTGTGCAAGCAAAAGCAAACGACTTATCGGGGAGCGAGCACGACAATACGGGTTGACAGAGATCCGGAGAGAGCGGAGAGAGAGAGCGTGCTCGCCCCCAGACGAAAGTACGTAATCAAGGCAATGGTGTTTCGACTTTCGGGACGAATCAAGACTTACTCAACGACGACAAGGGTCGGGCCTCGTGAGTACGTGACCACAACCAAGCGAGCACAAGAATCGGGTCACCCACGACGCCACCATTACCACCGGATGATGAGCCGGAAAACTTCGAGCAAGTAAAGACAAATGTCAACCAAAGAAGATTTAATGTAAAACGTGGCAACACCACATAGATTCGCATGTTAATAAATCGCCAAATGTATAGCTAGCCAGACACCACCACCAAGCCAGACACCACTAGCTTATCCAAATCCTATAAATTGGCCCAAAAGAATAAAAAAAGGGTTCAAAAATTTTCCTAAGATAGCTCTTGTATCAACTCTCCCTCCCACATAACCATTGTGCTCGTCACTAACACATTGTATTCGACGCACTCCCCAAACCATAAATAATATAATCCTGGCTTGGTATGCCCCAGACGTAGTCAACTTTGATGAATTGGGTCATCAAATCCTTGTTGTCATCCTACATACATATGTGCTCGTCATACACACACACACAATGTTTGACACATCATTATTTTGTTTGTTAAGTCGTAACACACATCGCCACATCAGATTTTCCAATCAACACGACTTACAACAAATATTAATTATGTAGTGGGATTAATTAATATTTATGGGCTTGAATAATATTGTGGCTAAATGTTGGAAATTCAAGGTCCATTAGAAGGTTCAATCTTAATTCTCCTAAAGGCCCCTCAAGTAGCCCAAAGATAAAGTCCAATAACTGAAAAATGTGTTTAAAATAAAATAAAATATTGTTGCCTATTTTTCCTATTTTTTTTTCGAAAATAGATAAATAAATGATGGAGAAAGGTTTTCTTTGAATTTTGTTATGGAAATGAGGATAAGTATTCTTGGAATGCAAGTTTATCTCATTAAATTCAAGAAATCTCCCACTTGGCTATTTATTGTGCAATTTTCGAAAATAATGAAGAAAATAAGGAAGGAAAATTTTTCTTGATTTTCTTGAAAATATATTATGGAAGATATGTATTTTTTGAATACAAGAATATCTCATAAATTCAAGAAGATTTCAATCTTGGAAATCTTGGCCCTTATTTTCAAAAATTCTGTAAATTAAGGGGGTGAAATTTTTGTGGAATATTTTAAATATGGAGAAAATAATATATGAGATATATTTAAGATTTCTTGGAGATCAAGAAAAAAAAATTTCCATCCTTATTCCTCATAGAAAAATCGGCCACCACCCCTTATTATAAATAGGGGATGAATTTTTCATCCCCATGCAATTTCATGTGTTGGAAAAATTAGAAATCCACAAAGGTTGTGCAACATAATTTTATTTTTCCTTTTGTTAATTGTTCGCGAGCATCCTTCCACCGGATTGTTGAACAAGGACGAGGGAATACTTGAGAAGACTCTTTGGGTTTGTTCGTGTGAACGGAATATCCATCTTCTCAACGATTGTCACTCAGAGAGGTTAGTTCACTTAAACTCCTAGCAATTCCGCATGCGTAGGATTTATGTGACGAATTTGTATGCATGATTTGTTGTTGAATTATTATTTGAATTAATATAGAATTAATTCATGCTAGTAATAATTGTTAGAATTAAATCTGTATTTAAATATTTATCCCGAATAGATCCGGACAATTAATTCCCCAACACTTGGATGCACATGAGAACCACCCACTAACAAATTATATCCAAATTCACGTATATTTCTATGTTATTTTAATAATGATAATGGTTGTTTGTTAAAAAGTATTTGTTTTCCTTTTTTGAAGGATAATAGTGGATTGTAAAATATATTTCAGAGAAATTAGTATTTAAATGTCTTAATTTTGTTGTATAGATCAGTTTTGTCAGAATCGGACCGGATCGGCCGGTTCAACCGATTTAACCGGGAACCGGCCAGAAAACCGGCCCAATTACACCCATATAACCATTTTTGCGATCAAACTGGAAAAAATCGGTTTGAACCGGAGAAAACCGATTAAATCGGGAAAACTGTGAACTGGTAGTACCGTCTTCTCGTTCTTTTCCTGAAACAAACCCGTACAACATTCCCATCTCAAATTCTTTTTCCTCCCCTTTTCCTGAAACAAAGCCAAACAACATTCCCATCTCAATTTCTCAGACATAACTGAAATTGTGCATCCTTCTCAGAAGTTTTTCACCCCACACAGTCATCTCCGTCCTCGCGCAGTCGTGCGTAGTAAGATTTACTAAAAAAAGATCTGATTTCTTCACTTTTGTTGAACAAATCTGCTTTCTTTCACTTTCTCTCTCTCTACATAAGTTGCACTACCACTGTTCTGATTTTGTTTGGTCATTTCACTTTTGACTCGTATTTTAGCGAACGAATTATTTATTAGTATATGAAATAATAAAATAACTTTTAAGGAGACGTAGGATAAATGAGGGGTATGACTATTATATCCCACCATAAAAATCTCTTTATCATTTTAAATATTAATAAACAATTCACTAGCTAAAACATTAGTCAAATTGTATTTGAACAATTAAATCAGGACGGAGGGAGTATTTGCATATGATAGTGTTAAGATGCAAGGGTGGTGTCAGATTTGGTCTTATCAACTTATAACTTTATTAGAATAAAAATTAATATTTTAATAGTTACTAGTTTATTTTATTAATTTTGGTGTGTATCAAAACAAGAGTAACACTCTTGTGAACTAGATTTATACCATAGACTCTAATTTAATAATCCATTTTGAGTGGGTTGACCCGAATATTCACCCTCCCATATTTCACGCCTCGCGCGCGGTCAATTTCGCTCAATTCTCACAAATTCTCTCGCACTAGCTTCCAACGTTCTCACTCCTCAAATTCACGTTCACACTCTCATATCATATACTTTCTTTAATTTTTGAAAATTATCTCTGTTTTTTTTTGATTTCAATCAAATAGAGTATAATTTTGTTATTCTATAAAACTCTCACTGTTATGCTATAAAACTATCACTATTATACTATAAAACTCTCAATGTTACGCTATAAAACTATCACTCTATAAAACTCTCACTATCATATTATTAAACTATCACTGCTATTCATAAAACTCTCATTGTTATTCATAAAACTCTCACTGTTATTCAGAAAAACTCTCACTGTTATTCTATAAAACTCTCACTGTTATGCTATAAAACTATCACTCTATAAAACTCTCACTATCATGTTATTAAAATATCACTGTTATTCAGAAAAACTCTCACTGTTATTCTATAAAACTCTCACTGTTACGCTATAAAACTATCACTATATATTAAACTCTCACTATTATTCTATAAAACTCTCACTATTATTCAGAAAAACTCTCACTGTTATACAAGCCTCCTTCACATGCTACACGATCATAATCCCCTTACTTACGTGCAGGATTTTCTATGAATTTCGATCGAGGGGAAATTAAAAAATGAAGAAGCATGCAAGAATAACCATGGCGGTCGGGAATGATGACATCGCGATCGTCACCATCTCTAATCCTCTTGTCAATGGTCTCACACCTACTAGTAAGCTTTTGCAAAATTGATTGTTGTGGAGCTTTGGGTGATATGTTTTGAGCTATGTGTTTGTTTTGTCTTTTGTAGCTTTTGATGAATTGAGGAGAAGTTTACGGAAGCCATGAGAAGAGATGATATCAAAGTTATCGCGCAGGATTTGACCTTGAACGACTGCCGGGATTGTTTGATGACATGAGTCTTCACCCGCCATTTAAAAGGGATATACTTGACCCAGTAGTATATGTGTTAGCTTTGACCTGAGTTCATAACATGAACCAGGTCTATACAAATTTTTGTCAACAAAACAAATACTAGTATTGAATATGAACTGTATATAGAATTAAATTAGAACAATAATATTTCAATGGATTATGTTTATTTGTATTTTAATATATTTTTATTGTATTTTAATGTATAACGTGGATATAAATATATGTTTCAATTAACTTTACAATATAAATTATATTATATTATTTGTAAAAAAATTAACATACTAATTGCATTGCACAAGAGAAAATCTAGTTACATATAAAAAATATTTTTGCGGTTGAACCGCCGGTTAAATCGGTCCCGACTTGTTGAACCGAACAAAACCACGCTTGTTTTGTTTGGAAAGACTCATCCCCATGTATGAAAAACACAGATAGATTACAACTCCACAATTTGGTCTTATATTTAATTGGGCTATATGTGAAAATATGTCAAATTTACTATTGGGCCAAATCTTAGTTATTATTTGTGATGAACTTTTAATTAATGGGCCAAGATTGAGTTTTTCACGCAAACATGTGGCGTGGGTCTCTATAGAAGGACTGTAACAAATATATGTATTATCCCATGGTTCATAATAAGAATTTAATATAATTGCATTTATCAACTAATATTATTAAATTTATAAATTAATATTATAATATTTAATTATATGATATTAGTTTATAAGTGTAATGATATAAATTTCATAGGACTTGTGTGTAATATTAATAATTTAATATACATTAATATTCATTAAGTTTGAAATGAGGAAAAATTTTTAGTGGATCACCTAGCAAAAAGTATCCAAGACCATATATATTTGCAAGAAAATATTTTTATTAATTTAATATTATAGTTTGGTGGTTTAAGTCTTCTATTAAGACAATTAGATGTAGGTTGAACACAAACGATGTGATAATTGGTTTTTTTTTTTTTTTTTTAATCTTGTTTATTGGCCGCTTAAAAATGTATATAAAAAAGAACATTGAGCAAAAAGAGTCACGGTTAATAGAAATTTCAAAGGGTGGAGCGTAAGATTGAAGATAATCACAAGACTAATAATAACATTTTTAAGATATAACTATACAAAATAAAAATACGCAATTATTTCAAATAAAAAATCACGAAACTATATTCCCATATTAACAACAGATTTTTTTCGTAAGAAATAAGTCGATTTTTTCAAAGATAACAAGTATCACGCTTAAAACGACTACGAAATAAGACTCCAAGACTTGAAACAAGATACAAGACCTGACCAATTTCAAAATAAGACTCACACTAAGAACTGTTAAGCTCATGAATAAAAAGCACATGAAACTTTTAACATAGTCCACTGGTGCATAAATTTACAGAGTTATGGTATACAAAATTGATCGAATGAGACATAGAAATTGATATTTGATTCGTCCTCGAATCTTTGAAAAATGGTCGAATTTGATCAAAAAATTATTGAATCGCGGATATTTATATACAGTGCCTAAGCGTGTCAAGGCATTGCGGATTGCAGAGTGCTACTAAACACACCCCAAAATCCTATAAACACACCTCATAATTTTTAAGACAAAAATAGACATATATAGAATGACTAAATTACCCTATATAAATATTGAGTATTAATTGTCTTTTAAGTTTTATTTATTTTAATTTTAGTCCTCTAAATTTTTTATCACTTTTATTGGTCCTTTATTTTTTCTCCATTTAATTTTTTAAATTTTATACATGAAAAAATAATTGAAATTTTCGAAAAAAATAAATTAAAATATAAAATTAATAAAATAAAAATAATAAAATAAGCAAAATTCGAAAAAAATTAAATTAAAATTTAAAAATATTATAAAAATCAATGAAATCTTAGAAAATAAGTAAGTTAAGAAAATTTAAAAAACAATTAAAACTAAATAAAATATTAAAAATAAAATAAATCTCCAAAATTAATTTAATTAAAAAATTTTAGATTTTATTTAGGTTTACTGATTTTTTTTAATTTAAATATTTTTTAGATATAGATGTTTTTTTAAAAATATTATACAGATTTTATTTAATTTTTTCAGTTTTTTTTAATTTTTTTTTTAAAATTTAGTTGATTTTTTTTAATATTTTTATTTTGTATTTTGCCTTTTTTATGGTTTTGGAGATTTTTTTAATTAATTTTTTAAATTTATTTATGTTTGAAAAAAATTAGTTGATTTTTTTATAATATATTTCTGAATTTATATAAAATTCTAAGAATTTTTTTATAAAAAATTAATGAATACGAAAGGATCAAATGATTTTTTTAGGATAAATATTCATGAGAAAATAAAAGATAGAAAAGTGTTATTTTTCAATTTTGATAGAGAAATGATATAATAGAAAAGAAATGAGGTGTGTTTAGTAATACAATTTAATTTTTAAATTTTATTGGGGTGTGCTTAACAAATGGGGTGTGTTTAGAGAATTTTGGGGTGTCGTATAGTGACACTCTTTCAATAATTGTATATGTGTGTTTTGTGTGATATTTATATGAGCATGCCTTAAATAGGTCAATTCCATGACTCATCCTTTTTTTTTTAATAGGTCAAATTTCATCACTCATCCTCCTAATTTAGGATACAGTCTGGTTTAGAAATTGAAATCAACTAAATTCAGAAACACGTAATAATTTACTTTCTGAAGCAATTATTTCTTATTAATTTCTTTTGATGCTAGAATCCTATAAAATTAATGATTAAAAGTATGAGAAATCGTGTGTGGATGTGCTTAATTAAAATTGAAATACATTGTGTCGTGTTTAGTAACACCCGACCCGAACCACCTGAATCCAAAACTAAGTTGAAAAGAACGCGACTTTGCACAAAATGCGCATTAGGGGTTCAAAGATCTCGAGTCATCGCTTTCTCTCTCTCAATTCTCCCATGTCAGATCTCTGATTTTCTCTTGAAGATTTTCATATAGCCCCCCATTTCGTGATAAAGCCAGGTGTAAATCAATTTCCTACCCGTATTTTTCTTAAGTTTATTCGGCGTAATCAGAGATCTCAAATCGATAACGTAAATAGTGTTCGCAATTATCTGCTCCTGATCCAGTTGATTCCACTGGAAAATTTTCAAAATTGTTTTTTCTTTTTTTGGAAGGACATTTAGTTGAACTGAGTTGAGGAGAAGAAATGGCGGGGAGTGCGGCGGGAGGTTTTGTGTCGCGAGCATTTGAAGTGATGCTCAAAGAGTGTGCTAACAAGAAGTACAGTGGTCTGCAGTCCGCCATTCAGGCGTATTTAGGTACATTCATGCGAAAGAGTTAGATCTATTGCACGTGAAGTTCAATTAAATTCTACTTTTAGTACTTCTTTATATTTGGTTTGCAAGGTCAGGAAACAGCTTGTGATGCTCTCATGCTCGATTGATTGAGTGTCATGTTCTTTGTTGCTTGAATTCTCTGAATGCACGTGTAAAATGTGAATCAAATCAAACAGTGTGTGGAATTTCAAGATGAACTAAGTCCGGTACCATTTAAGTTACTTCTTTTGTGCAAAAGCCTTAATTTCCCAAGAATTGCATCGATGAACTCTTTAATTTCCGCAACATCACAGTTACTGATTTAATGACTTATGGTGGAATCTGGAACCTCTGATTTTGGTGCAATCTGATTCATCATGGTTCTTCTGGAAAAGAATAGTAATGCATTTAGCCTCCTATTTTATGAAAATCTATTTGTCTTATATGCCTATTAAGTATAACTGATAGTTTGAAATAAACAAATATGATCAGTGGGGGCTAAAGAGACTGATTTATCAGTTCGATTTTCATAGTTTTATAGATGCATGCAATCATGTGAATATGATCCATGAGGATATACCAGACACATTGCATATACCACAGATGCATGCATAACACTTGAACCTGGTTTTAGCACATGCGCTAAAAAGAGAAGGAGAGCTTTGCGATGTGGTTGTTATGTTTATTTAGTTTGACCTCTAGTGAGAGAGGATTCTCTGAAGTAAAGTTTAGACTCATGTGAAGAATAGTCCAATTTAGCAATTCTATGTGAAGAGGCCTTTGTAGATAACCTAAGAGATGGATATATTTTGTTTCAATAAGTGGAGAAAAATGACATTGAATCTTTCAGAGGGATGCTACTAAGGATAAATGCAAGATATAGATGTCCGCCTTTCTTTGGGTTCCCTTTGTCAAATTGGGCTTTCTTTGGGTGCTTTCCTGATAATCAATGTCTATAGTGTTTCTGTTATTTGATTGTCATTTATTCATTCAGAGGAGACAATAATTTTGATGGAAATATTCTCTTGCAGTGATGCTATAGTCAATATTTTTCCCCTTCAGTTGACACCTATGTTAAATTATTTGCTGAAGATGAAATATTTTTTGGCCTCCTTTTGATTTAATTAACAGCTCTAGAAGTAATATCATGTTTAATGCCCTTTGACTTTTCAGATAGTGGGAAGGAATACAATCAGCAGTCAAACATTGAGACTAAGGAATCTATATCCGCAGCTTCAAATAAAAGGTGCTTCTATACCATACTGAGAATATTGAGTCTCTGTTCTCTTTTCTTATGCTAAAGTATTGACATCTTGTTTGATACGCCTGATGGATTAGCTTCCTTGATTACAGTATTCCTGTTCCTCCATTCCTGCTTACACATGGTTTCTTATTTTTTAACATATTATTTGTGTAGTTCAATAGAGCCAGATGTTGGTGCTGAAGAAACTGAGACAGGAACTGATCCTTCAGTTAGAGCTCCAACTCCTGTTGAGGAGGTAGATTCTGTTGGCAAGCCTACAAGCAGTGGTGGATCAATCATGATGGTCCTGGCAAATGCAGGCCATACTTTACGGGGAGCTGAGGCTGAACTTGTTCTGAATCCTCTTATGCTTGCCTTTGAAACCAAAAACATGAAAGTCGTAGAGCTTGCATTAGATTGCCTTCATGTAGGTGCTCATTTTCTGCACAGTTGTCGAGTTTTATTAAGTTGCATTAGCATGTAGGGTACTACATGCTTTATGACTTGCCAATAGGAAAGTTTAAATTTTTGTGGTTGGTGTGGGTTCCTTATATTTTCTTTTGTTAGTGTATTGCGAGCCTTTCTGTATTTCTATTCTAATATCCTGGCCCTGGGTCCTAATTTAGTCTCTACTCTCCCTCCTCATCGTATCTCCTTCTCAATACAGAAACTGATTGAATACAATCACATAGAGGGTGATCCTGGTCTTGATACTAGTAAAGAGGCACAATTATTGACAGTTATCCTCAATACTGTCTGCAGTACCGTGGATAATTCATCACCCGACAGGTAGAATTGTTGGTAGATGTAAACCGATACTTTGGCATTTTTGGGGAGTTTAACCTTTGATGAAATAAAATGCAGTACTACGCTTCAAGTATTGAAAGTTCTTCTTACTGCTGTAGCATCAACAAAGATGCGAGGTATGCCATTTTTTTCATTTCTCTTATTGTCCAACTATATCCCTTGTCACATCTTTTCCTCAACTGATATCATCTTACCTTGTTAAATCACAAATTCCGGAGTATTGAGCATGACTTTAATATGATATTCTTTTCCTTTAATTTATTTATTTTGGGGTTTGCCACACTCTTTCTTTTACCAATTATTGATGGTATTTGTGCTCTTACTGTTCAATTTACCTGATCTTTCTTTTCTTCCCCTTAACAAGATTTCTTTGCCTCATGTGATGGTTAGAGTTTTTTTGGCTGAGAAAAACTAAGGAATTGAACCACACTAATGAACCTAATAATTTTTTATGAAGGATCTTACGTAGATTTTCATATAAAAAATTAAAATTAAACACGCAGATTTTTTATGGAGGATCTTACATTCTTACTTTAAGCTATGTTCTCATAATTTTTTGCAGTCTTCTGTGTATCAAAATTTAAAATAAAAGAAGCATATTACTCATGCGAACACCTCCACGTAATACGATAAGAGCCCCTTTTATGTAGTGTTGTTTGTCAATGGGATCTATTATTGAAGTTCATAACTATCATAAGTGGTATTAGTTTAGTGGTCTGCTCTGCGTTCAGTTTTATGGACTTCCCAACGCTCATCTGGTATATTATCTGAATTTGGCATGTAAAAGTTGCTATTTGTTCCTCAGCAATATCATCACTTCTTTCCAGCTTGGATGCACCTTCCACATCTTTGATTCAAGACACTGATTCTTGATCTTTTATGCTTCATCTCTATGATAGGGAACTCTTTTAATCCCTTGTTCATCAGTCGATGAATGGCCCATCCTTTTCTTTTTACAGGAACATAAACCATATATTAATGAATGGCCCTTCTTTTATCTCCCAAGCCTGACCTCTGATATACATATTTTTGTATGGAACTTCATGATGAAATCGTACTACTGTTAATAATTAGGAATTATTATGTACATGTTGTGTTTAGTTACCATTTTGATTTATCCTTGTGCAGTTCATGGTGAACTGTTGCTGGCTGTCATCAGGGTGTGCTATAATATTGCTCTCAATAGGTTAGCTTTCACATAATGTCGTTATCTATTTGATTGATACATTATCTAGTGATTGTATTAATCTTTTCAATGTTTAGCAAGAGTCCTATAAACCAAGCAACATCAAAGGCCATGCTAACACAGATGCTCAGTATAATCTTTAGACGGATGGAAACAGATGGGGTATGCAATGAAGTTTTCTCTGAACCACCATTTTTGGCATGATGGACAAGTATACAGTAAATAATTAATCTACGGTGATTCAGGTCTCTTCCAATCTTGAGCCAAAAGCATCTTACCCTGAGGATGGGTCAAATCCAGTGGTTGAAGAAATTTCATCCATTGATCACAATGAGCCAACTATGACTTTGGGTGAAACGCTGTCCATGAAACAGATAAACAGTACACCCCTTGCTTCTGTTAATGAAATGCAGAATCTTTTGGGTGGCACTGATATAAAGGTACACTCATAGTGGCGGATGAATCCAACATGAGCATTCACTTTGCCTCTGTGTTTTTTTGTTGTTCCAGAGTTTCTATATTTTTCTTGTCTCTTAGGTTCTGTAGTTTTGACCTGTTCGATGCCTAATGATCTGAGTAAACATTCTTTCTTGTATAATAGGGTTTGGAGGCTGTTCTTGAGAAGGCTGTGAATCTTGAAGATGGTGGAAAGGTCACAAGGTACGGCGGCAATACTAAATTTGAAATTTTTAGTTTGAGTTGTGTAATTACCTTCATTTCAAACTAGCAATACTAGAATATATTAGTAAAGGGCTTTAGGTTTGACTAATCTAATAGAAAGTGAAGGACTCAAGGGGCTTGTAACCGCTTTCTTGTAAAGAAAGAGGCTACTTCACGAGCCTATGTAAATTCTCAAATTCATACACACTGTGCATATGCTCAAACAGGGATGTACAATTAGCAATCTTTAGAGTTCAACTATCTTCATCTTCTGAGCAATTTTACTTGGTGTTGTTCTGTTACTAGTTTATTTGAATATACCTTCTGAACCTTGAAATTGCCAATTGTTTTAGAGGGATGGGCCTAGAGAGCATGAGTGTTGGACAGCGTGATGCTTTACTTCTTTTCCGTACTCTCTGTAAGGTTTGTATCTCTGTCATCTTGATTACAGTGTAGTTCAGAGTTCTCTGTGCTGCTAGATTGATCAAATTATAAAATGTGTTTGCAGATGGGTATGAAGGAGGATAATGATGAAGTTACTACCAAAACACGCATTCTCTCTTTGGAGCTCCTGCAGGTTAGTTTGCTGATCTTTCTGCATATCAGAACATGCTGGTGGTTAGGAGAAGGGAAAAACATTTTTTACTTTCACTTTATTTCAATGATTAGGATGTTTGGTAATGTTAAGACTGCTAGAAAAATATACTAGAGCATCTGCTAAGCTTTTGGCCCCATTGACTGCATGTCCAATAAAGCAAACACATGCTTTAATCACTGTCCTAAAAATAGAACTAACACGCTGCATTTCATTCGGTAGACACTCACATATACAGAGATGTGTTGTGTTTTTTTTCTTTCTTTTCGGGTATGTTTGTTTCGGGACTCACCCGGATGGACTTAGGACTTTGCGATCCAAGTCACATACTATTTGGGGATTTCCACATCCAGCTTTTAAATCCACTCCTATAAAATATACCTATACACCTATTTTCACAAAATTCAATACAATCATATCACCACTTTTCTTTCACCCACTTATTCTCTCTCTTACTTTTCTCTCACCCAATACAATTTAATAATACCACATTAATCACTATTTCATATTGATTTGACATAAAGCAAAAATTTCAAAACAAACAAATACATTTACTATTCATCAGGATTTTTAAATCCATAGGATTTCGAAGTCATGACTTCCTCCGCACACCTAAATCCCGAAACAAACATACCCTTCATGTTTTGCAGCACAGGGTTTTCTGTTGCCTATTCCACTTACGATCTTACTTTTAGATAACAATTTACCCAATTGATTTACATTTTTGTTTTCCCAATGGGTTTTTCAAGATTTTCAGTCATAGGGATCTTTTCCCCTGCATCCATATATATACCTACGCATTGCTAGGCATATTCCCCTTTTTGTTCTTTGATAATTTCTAGAGCGAAAGCAGAGTTCAGACTGTTTCTGAAGTAAAGATAATATATCAGTGACATTTACAACAAATGCAGGGTTTATTGGACGGCGTTAGTTATACATTCTCAAGGAATATTCAATTTATTGATTCTATCAGAGCTCACCTTTCATATACATTGTTACGAGCATCAGTGTCACAGTCTCCTATAATATTTCAGGTAGTATGATGTATCTCTCTTCTGATTTATTCTTTTGTGCTATATCTAAAGAGTTTTAGCAGTAATAGTGCTGATAGATTTGTTTATTTCCGTTTGCAGTATGCAACGGGAATATTTGCAGTTCTTTTGTTGAGGTTTAGGGAAAGTCTCAAGGTATGGCACTTCAAAATTTTGTTTAATCTATTTTTAGGAAATGGTAATATTGATTTTCCACCTTAAAAGTAGTGAAAATTACAATAACTATCCGTGAGGTTGACATATTTACTGAAAACCCCTAATACCCCTTGTGGTTTGTATTCTTCAAGCTGATACCTTAATTTTTTTCAGGCTGAAGTTGGAGTTTTCTTTCCTGTGATTATACTGCGATCTTTGGATGGCTCAGATCTTAGCCAAAAATTAAGTGTTCTTCGGTATGTGTTTTCCTTTCGTATAATGCTAAACTTCTGTTATGAGCTAAATTTGAATTATAAGGCAGTTAAAAATTTATTCTTAGTTGTCGTCCTGACTACTTGGGTATCTTTGTTTGCGGCTGTAGGTGTGCGGGGAAAATCTGGGTTTTGAAATCTTGGGATGGGGGAAAGAGAAATCCTTTCAAATGCATGTTTGTGTTGGCAATGTAGTAGGGTAGGATTGTGTAAATTTAAGTACAGTGAGATTATCACATTGTGAAAAGTAAAATATGAGAGTGAATATGAGAAAGATGGTGTAGTTGGGTGTGGAAATGAGTGCTAGTGGTAGTAGGTGGCATATAGTTTATTATAGGTTAGGATAATATGATTGGGATGGCTTTCGATAGCCATCTCCAAAATCCCAATCCAAATCATCCGCGTTATTGGCAAACACACATACCCTTTAATACTGATCTATTGATTGTGCAACAAAATACTGTTGCTCCATGGGCTAATATCTTTTTTACAAAAATTCTAGTTGTAGGAACTAACATTTTTCATCTATGCTATAAATTGATAGGATGCTGGAGAAAGTATGCAAGGATTCTCAGATGCTCGTTGACCTTTATGTAAACTATGACTGTGATCTTGAAGCACCAAACTTGTTTGAGAGAATGGTATGTTCTTTAAAAATAAAACATTTTCTGTATTTTATGCCTGAAACTTCATCATTCTGTGACATTTTCTTGTTTAGATTGCCACCTTATCAAAAATTGCTCAAGGTACTCACAGTGTAGATGTAAAGTCTGCTACCACACCCCAGGCAGGGTCGATTAAAACATCTTCTCTTCAGGTATTTTTTGGCTTGTCTGCTTGCCTATCATATCAGCACCTTATGGTTCTTTTCTTTCATTCAACTTTATCTGCAACATCACCTATTCAAGTTGGCTGATTGACGTACTTGACATTTTCAGGGTCTCGTGAATGTTCTTAAATCATTAGTGTTACAGGAGAAGTCTCACAGAGAATCAGAAAAGCAGGATAAGGGCAAGGAACCATTTGAGGAAGAAATTTCTTCTAGAGAATTTGATGAATCTAAGAGTAGGGAAGATTCATCGAGTAACTTCGAGAAGTTGAAGGCTCATAAATCCACCATTGAAGCTGTTATCTCTGAGGTGATGCTATTCTTTGTTTCTATATGATAAGATCCAAATCTTGAACTTAGATATTTTTAGCTATAATATATGATATAATTTCTCAAATATCTGTCAAAGCTCTTTTAGTGTGTTCTAACTTTCAAATATCCACAGTTCAATCGGCAGCCAGGAAAAGGCATACAGCATTTAATATCAAGTGGGTTAGTGGAGAAAACTCCAGCTGCAGTTGCACAGTTTTTACGAAGTACTCCCAACTTAAACAAGGTAAATATTAAGCTCATTTGAATTTTAAAGTTTGAGGCTTTATAGTTTTCAGAGACAGTACCATACTGATTCAGATTTCCAGGCTATGCTTGGGGATTACTTAGGCCAGCATGAGGAGTTCCCACTTGCTGTTATGCATGCATACGTGGATTCCATGAAGTTCTCTGGAATGAAGTTTGACAACGCAATTCGTGAATTCCTTAAAGGGTTCCGACTTCCAGGGGAAGCTCAGAAGATAGATCGCATAATGGAAAAATTTGCTGAGCGGTATGTATGATTTCAAACTTTGATAATGATGTAAATTATGATGCACGCTCAAAAGAACTTGGATCTAAATGATCTTAAAAGATTTGATGTACTTCTTTAGTGGCAGATGCTCACATTTGAATTTGGCTGTAATACAATAATAATCATTGCTTGTTCAATTCTAATAATCAGTCCTGTTGATTGCAATGTGCTTTTCCCAAATTGGTAGTATCACATCAAAAAGACTTCCATTGTTATACTCTTGAAAAATCTGAAACCCTGGTGGTGAATATATTGAGAACCCATTAGTAAGACACGCAACAGAAAATCATTGTAATAAAGACGAGCAACTACAAATATGATGCTGAAGAAGAAACCTGTCATATGGAAACATTGCTATGTGGTTTAGTCTATTTAATTAGTCTTTTCTACTTGTTTATTCTGGCAGCAAGAGGTAATTTTGCCACTTTCTTCTTAAAAGTCCCTTACAGTGTACAAATGGATTATTTTTATTTCCTTGGTAGATAGTATACTCACTTACTTTAGCACTAATCTCAGTATTTTGACATAGCATTATTCTTTTACAGCTACTGTGCCGATAATCCTGGTCTATTCAAGAATGCAGACACAGCTTATGTCCTTGCTTATGCAGTTATAATGTTGAATACTGATGCTCATAATCCAATGGTGTGGCCGAAAATGTCCAAAAGTGATTTTGTACGCATGAACGCCACGAATGATGCTGAGGAATCCGCTTCTCAGGAACTCTTGGAGGAGATATATGATTCCATTGTTAAGGAGGAGATAAAAATGAAAGATGATCCTGCTGGAATTTTGAAGAACAGTAAGCAAAAACTTCTCGAGGAGAGAGGTCTCATCAATATTCTCAATCTGGCCGTACCCAAAAGGAGTTCTTCAACTGATTCCAAGCCTGAGAATGAGGCAATTGTTAAGCAAATTCAGGCTATAATAAAAGATCAAGGGGGGAAAAGGGGCGTGTTTTACACTTCACACAGAATTGAGCTTGTTCGTCTCATAGTGGAAGCTGTAGGATGGCCATTACTTGCTACCTTTGCTGTTACCATGGGTGAAATAGATAACAAACCCAGGATTGGTCTTTGCATGGAGGGATTCAAAGAAGGTCTACACATAACACATGTTCTTGGAATGGACACCATGCGCTATGCATTTTTGACATCTTTGATAAGGTAATTCTCGTTTACCTATTTACTTGTCATCTTACATCTGATGTTTGGTAATGCCTCAGTTCTGTTTTATAATACTTTCAGTTATATTATGTCCTTGACTTTCTTATGAATTTATGCTCATGGTGACATTGTTTCTGTTGGAAATGGTGCCCGTTATTTAGCTTGTAGACTTACAGTGGTTTACTAAATAATAATGTGACTCATATGAGATAGTATATTAATCATGCCTTATTATGATACTTTTTATGTCAATAGACATATTATTTTAGTTTAACCATTTTCCTTTCCTTGATTTAAGTGTACACCAATCTTACTACTTCTTACCTCTATGTATTAAATCCTATAAAGTTGCTCGTCATTGGGAACAAAGTCATGAGCCATATAATATCATTCGGACAAAGTCTGGTGCAATTCACTTTTATGAAATTAACAGTTAAAAAAATGAGTTTGTAGTCAATTAGTCATCTCTTGAGGTATCAATTATATGCAGATAAAACTAGCCGGTACAGTAATCCTGTATTTTAAGTAATGTTTATGGTTGTACTGATAAATCTTGGGCTGCATTTTATGCCCATGATTGGCAGGGTATGATGTAGTTGTGATGATTTTTCTTGATTGAAAAACTTAACCATTATAAGAATATTTATTTCTAGCTTTGACTACTGCAGAAGATACTCTTTTAGCAAAAAGTTAAATTTAACTATAATATAAGCTCTTGAAATTTTGGCATGAAGATAAACACTTTATTTCTTTTATGTTATAAGTTACTCAATGTCTCAACAGCTTTGCATTTACAACATCTTCACATAATACGCTTCGAAGTAGAAAAGCTTTATTAAGCATGATCTGTTGCTTCTGAAAATAAATTGCAGGTATACTTTCCTGCATGCACCAAGAGATATGCGTGGGAAAAATGTAGATGCACTGCGCACACTGCTTTCTTTATGTGATACTGAGATCTATGCCTTTCAAGATTCTTGGTTTGCCATTCTTGAATGCATTTCTCGCCTTGAATATTCAGTATCATGGCCTGCTATGACTGCAACTGTCATGCAAGGATCAAATCAAATCTCTAGAGATGCCACTATTCAGTCTCTGAGAGAGCTAGCTGGCAAACCAACTGAGCAAGTTTTTGTGAATAGTGTCAAGTTGCCCAGTGAGACAGTGGTGGAGTTTTTTACAGCTTTGTGCAGTGTGTCAGCAGAAGAATTAAAACAGATTCCAGCTCGTGTTTTTAGCTTGCAAAAAGTTGTTGAAATTAGCTATTACAATATGGCTCGTATACGAATGGTAATTTCTTCACCTGCCAGACTTCCACTAGTTTATACCGTTTAGGTGCTATGGTCTTGGATGCTCTTTCTGAGGAAAGGACTAACTCTGCCTGGATAGCTTAATTTTTTGTGAATTTCTAATTTACAGTAGTTTACCTCCAAATATGGAATATAGAATAATACTTCCAATTATTCGGTCATAATCTCCACAATTTGGATGCTCATACTACACTACATAATTAGACCTCACTAGAACGCTTGATCACTTGTAAGTATCTGTTCACTGAAGCCAAAAAATGCAAAGGTGCAGTTTTTGTGTCTTACGCATTTGTCAACAATCGTCTCATGCATTTTATCTGTTACAAATATGTTACACAAAAACAGTGTCATGCTGGCCAGATGTTTAGGTTGCACAGAGATCAAATTTCTGGGGTTTCTGTTAATGCTACTTCATGAACTTCTATACTCGGTTCATCTTGTTGTCCATGTTAAATATGTGTGAAGCATCACAGATGGTTCCCCTATAATTTTATATTTTGTTTTCACCATCTTATGACCATATTGATGTCTTAGTGTATCACTTTTGGTTCTGCGCATGGCGTCTTATTAAAATCATCTTCTTAGCCAAGCTCTCTTTATTAAGATGTTTT
>JBBCBC010000042.1:4128454-4293909 GCA_037126765.1 Stenogyne calaminthoides
TCGAAAAGAACAGCGTTTTCATTCCGAGAGATTTCACTTTAAAAAACACGCACACACACACTAGAAAAAACCAGCAGATAATAGAAAAGGAGTGAATGGCCGATCATGCTAAATAAATCAGTATAACTTTCTACAACGAAAAATGCAATATACACCTGGTTATCAACGCCGTCGTCTTCATCGTCATTTTCCGGCGAATCCGTGGAGAAATCGCTCTCCACAGCCCCAAATTCGTCGTCGTTTTTTGTTTTTTCTTCGGGTGGTGCCTCCATTTTTCGAACTGATTCGTATTCAAAATGCAGAGCTCAAAAATAGTGCTATAAACCAGCTGCACGTACAGATTAAAGGGCGTGAAGATCAAGCGGAATACAGAACACCAACAGGCGTTCCAGCATTCAAAAAAAATTAGATAGCCAATAATGGCGGTAAAGTGGTGTGTTGAGATTTGAGAAAGCTTTATAAGGTGCCGTTTGGTTGCACGGTTGGATTTTCGAAGTTCGCAAAAAAAAGAAAACGTTTGTTTAAAAAAGTAAATTACTAATCTATTAAGCGCGGATATATTAATTGTAAAGTACACGCAAGACATCTTGGGTGTTTATTTTGGAATTTAAGTGTACGGAGCACGTCAAAGTTTTAGAATTTATGAATTTAGGGGGTGCTTTTAAAAATTTATAAGTGATTATAATCACCTAAAATTATGTGCAAAAATAATTTGGAGTGTTTTATTTCTCTTTTAGTAGATTAAATAAACTCTCATAAGTTATAAGTTATAAGCTTCAAATAGGGTACTTTTAGTAGTTTATTAGTTTTTTTTTAACTTTTAAATTTTTTTTGCAAACACTATCAATTTTTTTTTTTTTAATTTTCTTACAAACACTATCAACTTCTACTATTAATCATTTTTCCCATAATCATTAATTTTAATCACTTCTTTAAAATCATAAGTTTTTACAAACACCCCCTTAGAATCCTTGATGAATAGTAAATGTATGTATTTATTTTGGGATTTGAGTAGGGTGATATTTAACTTTATGTCAAATCAATATTTAATAGTGATTGATGTTGTATTATTATATTATATTGAGAAGAGTGAAAAAGTGTGTAAAGTGTAATGTATTGGAAAAAATAATAATAGATTTTATAGGTATTTGTAGGTATGAATTGAATGTAGAATTTAAAATCAGACTTTAAATCTCAAACTCGTATGAGACGGGAAGCGCAAAATTCTAAGTCCATCCATGTGAGTTCCAAAACAAACACAATCCTTGAGTTTTGTTCCTTTCAAACGTTTATGTGACTGTATTTGTATGAAGTTTGTCAAGAAAAATCCAATGGGAATTTAAGATATATATTTAATAAAAAATATTGTATAAAACTATCTCATACATGAAACATAAGGTACAACATTCATCTCTTCTACAACATCATGTTCGAATTATATTTCGTCTTATCATAAATCGTCTCACATAAATATATATCCTTATACTAATACAGTAGATAAAATAGTTCTATTGGCCTATCACTTCACACTGAGAAAAACTTATTTATTTATATGATTTTTCCTGAAAAATATTGAAAAATCCATCTGTCCCCCTATATTAGAATAGTAACGTGTTCGTGATTGGAACATTTTACTCTTCAATTGAGTAACTTTAATGGATAGTTATGTGTATTGTTCAGAACACAGTGACGGTGAATATTATGATTAAATTAATACGAAATGTGTATTGAAGACAATGGAACATTAATTTGAATGAGATTAAATTAATACGAAATGTGTATTGAGGACAATGGAACATTAACTAAGATGAATGTCCGTCCCAATATTATTTTCACACTACTTTGTTTCTCGTGTTTTAGCGAGAGAGTTGTTTATTAGTATTTGAAATGATAAAAATATTTTTTAAGGAGGGAGTATGATATATCTATCTCTCCTCTATTATATATCTTCTTAAAAATTAATTTATAATTTCAAATACTAATAAAAAATTTGTTCGCTTAAACACGATAAAACAGTAAATGTGAAAAAAGAGTTGGATGGAGGAAGTACTAATCTCAGTAGCAAAAATTAATCTAGGTCGAATAAGAGAAAACTAATGTATATTCACCAAATTATTTTTGTACAAATAAATATTCTACCCTTATTTATACAAAATCACCTCTCTATAGATGATGATGATGATCTATTTGATCACATTATTTGAAGATGTTCACCGGAATACTTCATAGTTTTCTACACAAATATGACATCCTAGTCTCCTAGATGCATTTTTTAATGCGCCATTTGAATGAGAGTTTTGAAAATAAGTGCTTCTGAAAGTTGTTTTAAGTGTTTCAAAACACACATTTAGTCTCATATGTATTCAAATTGTGTCAATTTAGTCCGAAATCATTGAAAATCACTAGAAACAAAATTGTTTTGATCATGTGCCAATTACATGCTCTCATTTTTTGCTGCCGAAGTTGCTGACATGACTATTTTATATGTGTAGCATGCTCGTCGAACTCTATATCAAAAAACGTAAAACATTGTTTCTTAGGTTAGTTGGGTTTTAAATCCGCGACACATTGTCACTCCCCTCTATCGCCCTAATCTACTACGTGTTGCACGAATTTAATATATTTTTTATTTTTGTTAAAGTTATATTTAACTATTTTGTATCTTACTCTCTCTGAATTTCGAGTATATATTACCAAAAAAAAAAAGGATAACGGGCTCATAGCCAATTTGTTTAGGACGTGGTCTAATCGGCCCGGATAAAAAGGTTCAAGTTTTAAACGGGTCTCCAATTCCTCAAACCTAGTCGCGTATATTTTAAGGTTAAATGGGTTGGCAAACTAGGCTGGGCGCATTCAACATGTCTAATCAAATATGATTATGATAGATTTCAAATTAAAATAAAAAAACAATATAATGTAGGTTGAATCATTTTTATTTGCATTATATAAGGATAAATTTGTAAATTTATAGTTATATTTTTTAAATTATTTAATTTATTATAAAAGTGTTATAACACAATGCAAGATGATAGTTAGAACGCTACAAGGTGATGGTTCGAGCCATGAGTAATGCAATATATATGAGACCCAAACTTAAGCCATATAATTTTAGTTATTCTCGTATAAATTTACGGATGATTGGGCAGTATCCAACAGTGTTTTAACATGTTGTACTACGTGCTTAATATATTGTACAATACATCATGTTCATTTTTCGATCATAAAAGATTTTTATTACCAACATATTAATATATGTGGTACAATGTTGATGCACTGTCAGGGAATTGCGCAGCAGTATAGTATGGAAAAAAACTTTAATTTTAGTCATGACGACAATCTAACTAACCATAGAAAGCCTCGAAAAAGGATAAATGAAATAAAAGAAAAATCTTAAAAGAAAATTACACAAATCCCCCTATACTCCATACGAGTTTTTTTTATATCTCGATTCCTCATTAATAATTATAAAATTTGGCCATTAATTACGTTCATCTACACATGTAGTTAGTTTCATGATAATTTTTAAAATATGATTCAAGAAATATGTTACACTTGTAATAAAAATACTGATTATTGTTAATTTGCCATCTATAACGTTTAATAAAAAAATAAATTATAATAGCATTGTAAAAGTAATTTGTGAGGGCAAAGTCACAAAGTGTGATATTGAATTAATATAGGGAGCAAAATGCAAAATTAAAAAGAAAAAAGATCTCCTTCACGTCATTTCCCTCTCTTTCTCTCACACATAGAAAAAGTCATGGGGCCCCCACCTCCTCGAACTATTCCCCAAAGTCATCAAATCACTGAAATCTGAACGGTCCATCATTTTCATCCAACGGCTCCCAATAGTCTTGCTAGTAGCATCAGCAGTTATTAGTCACCCTCTTCTTTCGCTCCCTTCTCATAAACCCTAGAATCTGCAATCTGGACACCGCAGCCATCCTTTTTTAAACGTGAACGCCTAAAATCGTAGATAACCTTATATATATGTTATCTTAGGAAATAGCCCAGTTTGAAAAATCAAAGGGATTTTTGCTTGTGGGGATGCTTTAATCGTTTCATGACAGGTATATGTTTTGATTCTTCTTATTCTTGCTTCTGTTCGATGGGATCTTGTGTTTGAGGGAGAAAGATGGGATTTTTAGGAGATGCGTGTCGGATTTATTTGATGGGGTGACTTTTAATTTTATTTTTTTTGTAAATCTCGTTTTATGGTTTTCGTTCTTGTGTGGTGCGGGAAAAAAAGAGTTAAAAAATATATATCGGTGTGCGGTGGGTCCGAGTTGTGACGAGTTAATCCGAGTTTACTGAGTTGGGGCGGTTTCTTGGTCAGGAGTGTCGAAAAGCAGGGAGATTTTTGCTTGAATGTTTGGAAGGATCCGAACTGTCGCTGAGTCAAGACTGCAGCAAGAACCGAGTTGGGGCCGAGTTGTATTCCGAGTTCGGCTCGGGGCATCATGTTATCTGTGTTGGGAGCCAGCAAATATGCCGTTTGTTCTTCCTGTATTATGTGCCGATTCTTCCTTGTAATTAACCCAGAACTCGAGTTTGCCTCTTGTTGAAGAAAGTCCGAGTTGAACTGAGCCACCGAGTCCGAGTTCTTCAAAATTAGAGTCGGTTGAAACCGCTATTCTCTTAATATTACCGTGATTCTGAAAAAGAAAGGAAGATAGGATTGCGTCTTTCAGCATTACCAGAGCTAGTCATTCCGCATCAGGCCAAAGTTTTGGTCTTTGAAAGTGGTTTTTATACAATAGTGAATAAGAAAATAAGTTCTGGGGCCTTGCCTCACTGCAGTACGCCCAAACTGATGCCTTCAGTGGGCATGAGAAGGAGCACAAGGGTGTTTGGCGCGCGTGTTCTGCGTTCGGGGAGGAGGCTTTGGACAGGACTTAATGAATCTGTAAGAGGAGCTCATGGAGAAAACAAATTCCCTGAGCTTCTAGACAATTCTGTAGATGGAGGAGGCGATGCCAATGATTACCAGAAGGATAATTGGCAGATAAATGAGAATAGTGATTCAGTGGGCATGATATCAGAACCTGAAACCGAAGAGCGTGCTTCAAATGGTGCGGTGGAGGTTGAGAATGTGGACATAATGTTTGGAATTGTGTATAAGAGAAAGAGAAAGCGGTCGAAGTTGACAAGTAGTGGCCTGACGGAGGATGAGCGGTATGGGAAGAAGTTTGTCAGGAAACAATGGCGGGCAAAACGTAGAACTTATGAATCATTTGAATTTTGTGGAGATTTTCGCGGTCCTGTTAGCAGGTCTCGAGGACTTGCTATTGTTGTTAATGGGTCTTCTTATGATTGCGGTTATTGGATTGCTTGCTTCTTAGCTTCTGTGCTCAGCTACATGACCAGGGCCAGGATTGGAATCAGGCGGTTGTCTGCATTTTTGCTCTCAAACCCTATATTTGAAGCTTATTCCTCCCGCGGGGTGCTTTTTTTACAGGTAAATTCTTATCTTTATAAGTTTAGGAACTTGTTGCAGTATGAATTGCTTAGTATGGTTGGATCTAGTAAATGATGTATTTCGTGAATCCTTTTTATCCTCCATAATTTGACTTTGAATGTAAAATCATACTTAATTTGAACTGTTGTGGAATTCTTTGCTGCAATGAGAAATTCACTAGTGAATTGGTTGATGATTATATTATGATGGTTATTTATAAATTTTCTTGTTTCAGGTTCCTAACACTGCCAAGAACCCTGGGTGTTGCATAATTTCTGGATCCATGTCTTTGATGCCATTGTTTTCTGTTGACATTTCTGCAATTCCATCTTTCTTTATGCACATGCAAACAAGCACATCCCTTAGATCTGCACATTTGGATTGCTTGCTTGATCGACATTATAAAAAGGATGATGATGATGATGCTGAGGAACTCCCTTGTCAAATTTCTTCCTGGAGAGACTGGGGTCGTGTTTCTGAAGCATCTCAAATTTCACATGAAAAAGACATATCTTATAGTGATATAACAGCACCGGAAATTTTAAATTCAGAGAGGACACCATTGTCACCTCAAACCGTTGGAAAATCTAAAGCGGTTCTTCGAAGTTTGCAACTAAGAAACAGTCGTAATATCCAGAAAAGGAGGAGTTCGCTAAGGCTTAAGAGAGGTAGGCCACCATCTGCTTTCCGAGCTCAGAAACCAAGTGGAGCCCTAGCTTCTGATTTTCTAAGGATTAGGCACGATGGTGGCCAATTTTCTGCTGCAGCACCTACTCGCTTAATGAGGAGTTCAGATAATAAGAGGAGAACCACTACAAACATTAAAGATCTAAAATCGAATCTAGCATCTAGAAATGGAAGTTCCAGCAGATGTTCTGCTAATCTGTTGATTACCGAAGCAGACAAGTGTTATCGGGTAGAGGGGGCCACTGTCTCTTTAGAATTATCCGCTTCAAAACAATGGTTTATCGTTGCTTCAAAGGGTGGGGCAAAGCGATGGAGTCTGACCGCACAGCAGGTCATGAGGCCACCTTGTTCTAACCGCTTTAATCATGCTGTAGTATGGGCTGGTGATGGTGGTTGGAAGCTCGAGTTTCTTAATAAACAAGATTGGTTTTTTTTCAAGGAGCTTTACAAAGAATGCTCTGATCGAAACTTGCAATCTCCTTCAGCCAGTGTAATTCCTGTTCCCAGGGTGCAAGAAGTACCCATCCCCGTTGATGCCCAATTTGTCCCATTTGTGCGGCCTGATTCATATATTTCTGTGAAAGATGATGAGCTAAGCAGGGCTTTGGTGAAGACGAGTGCTTACTATGATATGGACTCTGATGATGAGGAATGGCTGACAAAACTGAATAAAGAGATGTATGAAGGAAGAGAGGCGAAAGAAATAATCACACCTGAGAGTTTTGAGTTGGTCATTGATGCGCTTGAGAAAGGTTTTCATAACAATACAGAAGAGCATTTGGATGAACAAGCAGTCCATGATTTTTGTGTAAACCTGGAAAGAAGAGAAGTTATAGAGGCTATCCATAAGTATTGGGTTCAAAAGAGGAAACAGAAACGCTCAGCTTTAATAAGGATTTTCCAGGTAAACCGTCACTCTTAAAAATGTTGAGGATCCATTGGTCTCTCTCTCTTCAATCTTCATATATTTTACTAGTTTCAATATGACAATAACTCTCGGCTCTCTCTGTGAATTATGATGTGTTCAAACTTTGGTAATTGACTATTTTATTATTATGCGGGTGGTAATGCTCAAGTTTTTTAACTATTCTGTTTTACATGATTTGGCTAACACATGTCGTCTATGCAACAAATGGGCAACTCGCCTAATAAAAGAAAGCCTCTATTGTAAATGCTTGATTATATAATCCATTGATTAAAGAATATCCGTGCATTCAGTGCCAGCTTGTTCTATAACCTAGCAGCTACTCGGCTTCATGTTATGGTTCACAATAGATAATGGATGTCATGTTTGATTTGATTTGTTACCTTGTCCATAATTTATTTGAAAGGATTTATGACATTTTGATTGTAAAGACTTCGTCTATTTATTATTGTCAGGTCCAATACCACCATTTCATATCATGTTTCTGAGCTTTTCTTTCATTTTTGTTACTTGGTCATGCTATACCTTTTCCTGAAAATACAAAGCAATCTACTATTGGCAGCTTTACCAGCCTAGAAGAAGTCAAGTGATCCCAAAGGCTGTTTATCGGAAGAAACGATCATTCAAACGACAAGCAAGTCAGGCAGGGAGAGGCAAGCAAAGACCTTTGTTGCAAGGTACTCGTCCTCAGTAACCTTTTTGTGGGACCATCATTTGTTTTATGGAGTTACTTGAATGAACAGTAATCTTTTTTAAATAATTACCAGATTGAATTAATGCCACTTGTAGCAAAGGTTGAATAACTCAGAAACAAGTTTGTTGTGTTTACTCAAACTGGAATCATGTTGTTTTCGTTGTAATCAGTCGATTCTGGTGTGGATACTTAATGTTCTTGTATCAATACTGGCCTTAATGAGTTTTTAAAAAAAAAAAAAAGTATTTGTTGAAGTTTTTCAGAATTTATTGACAGCGCTGGGCTACTACCTGCTCGTAAAAGTTATTGTTTTCAAAGGCTAAAACATATTCATTCACTTCTTTGGTTCTATCTTATATTTTGAATTCTGTTTTCCTATTCTCTGTAGTTAAATGCTGATTTCATTATGGATTTCGTTTTACAGCAATAGTAGCGGAACAAGATGCTTTGGAACAACAAAACAACGTACACAAATTGCAAGAAGCTAAATCTGCTGTGCAGAGATATGAAGGACTGGCTATGCTTAAGCGTCAAAGAGCCCAAATGCTCATGGAAAATGCTGACTTAGCTACTTACAAAGCAATGATGGCTCTCAGAATAGCAGAAGCAGCTCAAACTGGCGTGGCTGCACAGACAAGTTCAACTCTTTTTCTTGAAAACTGATCGATTAAAGTGGTAATTGGATTCTCATGGATACTGGCCAATTTTTTTGAAGCTAGAAGAGTGGGATTTCTGACTCGTAAACAATATTGATCGAATCCTCGGTAGATTCAACCTGGTGAAAGAAGTACTATAATTTTGTATAGATTCTGATTCGATGTACATTTGTGTATTATTACGACATTACATTGGGATCTTACAACGGGGTTCGATCGGTTTGTTGGGACGAGTTGTAGTAAGAGGGAAGGTATAGGAAAAATTTGCTCATAAATGGCCAGTTTGTGTCATTGTGGTGGTTTTTTTAATCTGTATTTAGATGTGTATATGTAGTGTAGGGTGCATGTTTTGCTATTTTAGGACTACATTTTAGTTGCCAGTTTAGCACTCAAGGTTTTTTTGATTTTGATATTTACTTGCAATAATTGCTGTGGTAGTTTAGAAGTATATCTTCATGAGAAGCATATTTCAAACACCCCCAACCCTATCTTTGTGATGAGTGATGCTATCTTATATGGAATTGGACTGCAAATCTTTGTGATGAATGATGCTATCTTATATGGAATTGGACTGCAAATTGTTAGCATTGCTTGTCTATTTTTGTTTTGTATTAATAGGGAAAATGCATACAAGGGGCCTTGTATTTTTGTTTTAAAATAAAAAAATTCGTGAACTCGTGATGCTTCAATGTATTTGTTTTTTTTAAAAATAGAACTTGTTGTGATCTCATGATGCTTTAATTGTAGTTGTAGGTATTGGATTCCTGAATTTTCGTGCCTTAATTAGCCTTGTGCTTTCATTTTTATAATTCCGATTTTTTTACTTACATTTGCATTAGTTCTTATACTAGTCACGAAATTCGACGATTAAAATTTGATATTTATCTTACAATTGAAAATATATTTTACGAATAAAATTCAGGGTTTCAATATAACAAAAAGAATTTGAAACTATGAGGTTTAATGTATCTACATGAAATGCTATAAAACGGCCGTTTTAAACCTAGATGACACAGACAAATAAGCAACACCCTAATTGTTGACCCCATTTTACCAGTGCTTCAAAAATATTGGAAAATAGATTACTCACTAGCCATGAGACATTTTGAGAGACTAGTACAATTTGAAATAAATTTAGCAGTAAAATCATATTTAAGGAGTTATTGTAAAAATTAAAATAACCTAAATAAAATGATGGGCCTCCAAGATTGGGTCGGGAACAATAAATGGGCTTTAATACAGATGACATGGGCCTAAGGGCCTGTTTGACTTTTAAACATCTTATAAGCTCTAACATCTAATAACTAATAACCAGCGCATAACGGAAAGATAGGTACAAACCATAAAGGGCCAAAATAATAACAAAGAAGGCCCAAAGTACCCAACATCAAACCGGCCCATAAACCAACAATAAACGTACATGGCACGAATCAAGTTCGAATTTTAATACAGCTTCAGTATGTGTGTATAAATAAGCTCGACGAACTACTCTTAACTTCTGTGCTTCTTTTGCCGGTAATCTGCAGATGAAACCATGGAATAGACCCATGGTAATTTTAAAACGATTCTATTATACCAATAGGTATGTTCTGTTTCCTTTTGACATATTATCTCCCTGTTTCTTTTTTTGTTGATTTTTTCTGAATTAGCTGCTTCAATTTAAAAATGCGAACTTGGTTGAAAAATGCAGCAAGAATGTCGCCAAGTTGGTGGATGCTCGCAGTGTTAAAACAGGATTTGACTTAGAGACCAGCCGGTATAATTTCCAGTTGAAGAATTTTTTCAAACGGGGCGAGCTTTCCCATGCCCGCCAAGTGTTCGATCAAATGCCTTGCAAAAATACATGCTCGATAAACATTATGATTTCCTGCTATCTCAAAAATGGCAATCTTTATCAAGCCCGTGAGCTGTTTGATGATATGAGTGACAGAACAGTGGTGTCCTGGACGATTATTATAGGGGGATATGCACTGAATAATAAACCTATTGAAGCTTTTAATCTTTATGTTGAGATGTTGGGGACTGGGTTGCACCCGGATCATGTAACCGTTGCGACTCTTTTATCGAGCTGTGATGATAGAATTACAAGAAAAGATTTATATCAAGTCCATGCTCATATAACTAAGTTGGGATTAGGCTCTGATCTTGCTGTTTGTAACAGCTTGCTTGATTCTTACTGCAAATCGAGAAGTCTTGATTTGGGTTTTCAGGTATTTAAGGATATGGTGGTTACAGATACCATTACTTTTAACATTTTGATAATGGGGTTTTCGAAAGGAGGGTTTGATGAACGAGCAATAAAGCTTTTTTCGGAAATGCAACATTATGGATTTAGGCCTTCGGATTTCACTTTTGCAGCACTTTTACGAGCCTGTGTGGGGTTTGATGGCACGAGCGTAGGACGACAAGTTCATGGCCAGGTGGTCAAAGCTAACTTTGTTAAGGATGTGTTTGTCGGCAATGCGCTTCTTGATCTTTACTCCAAGCATGATTGTGTGGAAGACATGAGAAAGTTCTTTGATGAAATGCCAGAGATGGACGGTGTTTCATATAATATTGTTATAACAAGTTATGCGTGGGATGGACGAATTCAAGAATCTCTTGAACTCTTCAGAGAGTTGCAGTTTAGCAATTTCAGCAGAAGAAACTTTCCATTTTCAACCTTGTTGAGTATAGCTGCGAATATGCAATATATAGAGATGGGAAGGCAGATCCACGCTCAGGCGATTTTGACAACAGCTGAGTTAGATATTCAAGTAGGGAATGCCCTCGTGGACATGTATGCCAAGTGTGGCAGATTTAATGAAGCAAATGTTATATTCAAGAAGTTGGCCATAAAATGTCACGTTCCTTGGACCGCCATGATTTCTGCCTATGTTCAACAGGGCTTAAATGACGAAGCACTCAATCTGTTCAATGAGATGCGTAGGGAAAATATTTGTGGGGATCAAGCGACTTTTGCTAGTACTGCGAGAGCTGCAGCAAACTTGGCCTTACTTTCATTAGGAAAGCAATTACACTCGTGCATAATCACAACTGGATTCTTATCAAATGTTTTTTGTGGCAGTGCACTCCTGGACATGTATGCTAAATGTGGGTCTTTGAAGGACTCAATTGCAATTTTCAAAGACATGCCTGAGAGGAACACAATTTCGTGGAATGCCATGATATCAGCATATGCTCAGAATGGTGACGGTAAAGCCACTCTGAGGTCCTTTGAAGAGATGGTAGAATCGGGCCTTCATCCCGATCATGTTAGCTTTCTCGGTGTTTTGACTTCCTGCAGCCACTCTGGGCGTGTCGATGAAGCACTAAGTTATTTCAATTCAATGTCTCGTATATATAAACTCACACCGAGGAAAGATCACTATGCATCTTTGGTCGATGTGCTCTGTAGGAAAGGACGGTTTAACGAAGCAGAGGCTTTGATCACTCAGATGCCATTCGAGCCAGATGAGATCATGTGGACAGTAATTCTGAATTCATGCAGGATTCATAAGAATCGAGATTTTGCAAAGAAAGCTGCTGATGAACTTTTTAAGCTCGAATCGCTTAGAGATGGTGCTGCATATGTTACAATGTCTAATATTTACGCAGAGGCAGGGGACTGGGAACTTATGGCCAAGGTAAAAAAGGCCATGAGAGAACGTGGAGTACGCAAAGTGCCTGCTTATAGCTGGGTTGAAATTGGACGAAAAGTTCACGTCTTTACCGCTAATGATCGGTCTCATCCACTTAACGAGGAAATAAGAAAGAAGATCGACAGTTTGGGTGAGCAGATGGAAAACGAAGGGTATAAGCCAGACATTAGTTGTGTTCTTCAAAATGTGAGCGATGGATTAAAAGCTGAATCGCTTAAATATCACAGCGAAAGATTGGGGATTGCTTTTGCGCTGATAAGTACTGCAGAAGGATCACCTATACTGGTAATCAAGAACTTATGAGCTTGTGTAGATTGCCATGCTGCTATAAAGTTGATTTCCAAAATTGTTGGGAGGGAAATTACTGTGAGGGATTCTAGTAGGTTCCATCTTTTCAAAAATGGGGCTTGTTCATGTGGGGATTACTGGTGATTCATTCATTTGTATGTTCAAATTTGTACAAGTGAAAAGTCACATTATGTTGTACTAAATTACCAATAAAATGAAAATTTGAGAATTGCTCCTCCATCCATAATCTTCTTAGACATAAAAAATTTCAAGAATGTGTTGTTATCAGTATACGTATAGTATCATTGACATTTTCTCTTGATCTATAAGTTTTGATCTACCGAAGGCTTGTTACAGTAATGCAATAATTCATACTATTAGAATATATAAAATATCTTTGGATGTAGATCACATGTTTATTGAAAATGAGACATCAGTATCAAAAAGCCCATGCACTTATAATCGTGGAACAAATTCACACACCAATTATAGTCCTCCTTTATAATTCCTCCATATTTTGTGCAGAAGCACTCCAATATTTCATTATTCATCAATAGTGACAAGTTGCAAAACCTAGCGGTTCGCATATATTCTACATTATATGTGAATACAGGGATGCCGTAATAAAACAAAATTGAAAAGTAATGGCAAAGAATAAGATTTGGACAAAAGGTTCATATTAAACAAAAATTGGTCCCCATCTGCAGTTGTAGAATAATTAGGAAGACTTGGTTCAATTCAACGGTGCTCATTTTCCAGAAACATGTTTGTGTTCTCTTTTAAAGCACGCACAAAATTCTTTATTTTTAATTATATTATAAATTTGTATTTCGATTCATTACTACACGTCATATGTATATTGAAGTTATTGCATTTGATACACATAGGTTGTGAAGTAGTGACATGAAATGACTTATGAAACTTCAATTTGTCTAGAATCAAGAAAAGTGGTGCCATTGTAATTGTCACCCATCCAATGATCACCAAAATTTGGACTATTTGGGCTCGACCGGACGTGATCGCGGCCAACAAGCCGTTGCACACATCAATCACATTCCAATGCCCTGCCAAGAACCTCTTACCAAACAGGGTGGTAAGGGCTGCCGTGCTCCCGGCCAATGTCGTCGTGACAGCTGTCCGCCCGACCGCGCTCCATTGCCCGTAGTAGGCCTCTTTAGTGCCATATGACTTCAATATGGTTAAAAATGAACCCGGGTTAAACCCGTACCACCCGAACCATAACAACAAAGTACCCAACACCACTAGTGAGGCACTATGACCACGCAAAGCAACGGATCGAACCGTCCGATTCTTGGGCCCTCTATAAGAGCCCCCCATAGACCGGCAATTCCGCCGACCATGTGAACCACCCCTGAACCGGCGAAATCAATCGCGCCCGAATCGAAGAGAAGGTTGGTGCCGGTCTTGGCCGCGCCGGCCCAACCGTCTCCGGACCAAAACCAGTGAGAAACAACCGGGTACACAAAACCGGTCAGGAATGAGGAGTAAATTAAGTATGCTACAAATTGTGTCCTTTCCGCAATTGAGCCACTAGTAATACCTGATTACAAAATGTAATTTCAGAATCAGGAATTGACAAACAAAGTACAATACTCCACTCCACTACATATGGCTTAATCAAATATTCTTTCTTTAGATATGATTCATATGAACCGCTTCATTTCCTTTATTACTTAAACAAAATAATAAATTTAATATTGTCACTTCCGTTTTGTTTTTCTTCATCAATTAATTGTTATTAAATTCACGTGGATGTGTATGCACCAAAAGTTGACATTTCTTAACTTCTTTAGTATTGTTCTTAAATACTTCATTAATTACTACCTAGTTTAGTAACTTAGTTCAGTCCAATCTTCAAAGATTCTACTACTTAGTCTCTATATATTTTGATGAAAATAGACTAGTCAAATTGCACCCCGTTATTTTTAATGTACATATGCAATTATTCCTAATAAATATTCCGTTTCAAAGACGCAATTTCTTAATTAAGTCCTACAAATTTGTTACAATAGTACTGTAAAAATTCACGTTTTCCTACAATTTCGAACTTTTAGATGAGATGAATCTTGAAATAACGGCGTAGCCGAATAGGTAGTAGCTGAGGCCGCCGGCCGCGGCGTCGAGTACGTTAGTGAGCATGATGTTCATGGTGTTCTTGGCGCGGACTGAGCCGGCGCAGAGCATGGCGAACACCAAGTACGCCGAGAACAGTAGGTACGTGTTGTCCATGGCGTACGTGGCGTCCGATGACACGGCCTCGAAACGGCTGCAGATGAAGGCGGCGGCTGCGGTGGCGTTTGCGGCGGTGGAGAGGAGGGGGAGGAGCTCCGACGCGGTGCAACTGATTAGTGGGTCAGCCATGAGGGGAAATTAATATGGAATAAGGGGGAAATGAATTATTGGGATTGGTTTTTATAGACACTTTAGATTTAGTGTTTTTTTTATATAAAAAAGTTGAGACATTTTATTTCAAGCTTATTATACATATATAAATTTTGAAAACTTAGCTATAAAATTTATCACAAACATTTGTACATATAGGCGTGCAACATGACTCAAAT
Source organism: Stenogyne calaminthoides (assembly GCA_037126765.1). Lineage (NCBI taxonomy): Eukaryota > Viridiplantae > Streptophyta > Magnoliopsida > Lamiales > Lamiaceae > Stenogyne > Stenogyne calaminthoides. The sequence continues at coordinate 4,143,386 of JBBCBC010000042.1, forward strand.
CATTTGAATGTGTATGTGTATATTATAATCATAAAACGATCGATGCATCCACAAAAAATGAATAATCAATATATCCAGAAAAAAGATAAAAATGAATATTTTGGAAGTAGAAAAGTGAAAAGGAAAAACATAAAAAGAAATTGTGGTTATTCATTGTAGTTGGTAGGGGCTAGTAACACATAATAAAAGAGAAGATGAAACTACTATATAGAACTAATTAAATCTCATGTGAGACACAGACTCAACTCACAAATAGTTATATAGAAATAAGAATATTTTATTACATCTATAATGACATACATTTTGCACTACAAATAATTATAAATGCGTACAAAATGCTACACTATATTTTTTTTGGGTGTATAATCATGAACACAGTGGATTTTTACCAGGACTATGAGTGCCCCATTCGGTATTGTATGAACTTTGTATATTGTAACAATTTGAGTTTTCAGCTAAAGTTGTTACATCTTGGGCCGAGATAAGACTGTTATCCGAGTCCACGATTTCTAAGTTTCTAAAATAACTTGCTTTTCCGAACCCATCTTCTGCGAAGTGCCCCGAGCCCATTTGGATCGATGTGTGTTCATTGTGGGCCCGAGAGTTTACAACCTCGCCGCCCCATTCAACCATCGTCGCCCGATCCGCTAAGTGTGTGAATAGCTCCACGGGCCAGTAGCCCACTAATGTTCCCTCGCCAAAGCCCAACCACCAATTTCCTGATTTTGGATCCTATATTATTGAAATTTCAAGGTTAAAAACAAAATATTAGCTGCAAAAGTTATAATCATCGTTGTAAATGCAAAGAAAAATTTTTTTGTCATCATATCGTTGTTTCGATATCGAAAAAATGTCGGTATGTCAATATTAAATTTTTGGTAATCAATATTACATACCGAAATCAATTTCAAGATATATATGAGAAATTTTTTAGATATCCGATATATTTTTCTAGTATACCAAAATTTTCTATATTTTCATACCGTTATCGTACCGAAATCTTCGGTACGGTACCATACCTTACCGAAAAATTCAATAAAATCAATATTTTTCGTTACGATAAGTGCGGTATACCGGTATTTCAGTATTTCCTCCGCCCCTAAATACGACTCATGATTCACATTAATCATATATTAAAAATAATTGTGTTACCTTCCAAATGAGAATAGTGAGATCGTATTGATTTCCGCCTATGAAGGAGACTGGAGAAATGGCAGCTCCGGTGGCTATTCGACTATTTGTCTGCACGAATCCCGAACACAAGAGATTGTAGCATCCTGTTGCTTGATAAGAATCACTCTGCATTTTCATTCCCATAAAAGGAGAAACAAAAATAGAAAAGAGAATTAATTGATGTATATATATGTAGCATACAGAAAATAGTTCAATAATTGATGTATTTACCGTCCAATAAGTGAACAATCTTGGACGACTGTCTCCATACAACTCCGGACTAACCTGACTAGTATAACCATAAAGTCTTCAGAAATTCAACTTCAAATATAAATAAATAAAAAAGTCACATGCATATATATATATCCTTTTTATAATTTGATTTCAAAATTATGAAATATATATGCCCACAATAAGTATGTTATATTAATATATGGAGAAATAGAAATGTGGGTACCTGCCAACCAGCTTCGATGCTGTTGAGGTCGGAGCCAGACAGAACCCAAATCTGAGATAGGCTGAACTCGTTTAACTCTTGTACTGATGGGTCCCACACGTTAATTGTCGCTTTTGCCCCGTAAACTTCGTCTGATGATGTAGTGTACGCGATCGCGTGCTTTCAAATAGCGATCAACAAGAAAAAAAAACGCGACTTTATTATTATTATTATTATTATTGATAGAGCAAACTTTTCATAAAGCAAGATGCTTTAATCCGTAGAATCATCTTTATATATATATATATATCTCGTGGTAAATGTTACCAATGTAGCACTTCAATTGTAATTTGGTTGGTTCTATTTTTCCTTGTGTAGAATAAAATGTAGGAAAATTAACATGATCATGTCCATCTAAATTTCAGAATATGTCATGTACTATCATCTCAAGATGGAATACTGTTTAAATTGATTAATAGAATAGTGTCAAGGAAAATAATATAAAAAGTTAATTTCACGCCCTTCTAAATAGAATACTAATATTTAGGTGAGATGAAATTATTTCACTAGACATACCTCATGACCATCGTTATCCGAAACATCAGGTGTGGCGGCGGAGGTGGAGGTGTGGGGCGTCAAGCGCTTCGATTTCTTGCCAAAATCATACAAAGATTTAGCTCTGAGCACATCGTCCACCGTGCTACGCCTGGTCGGAATCGTTCCCTTTGGACATAATTGCCCCTCTTGATGCCACATTTGCCACACCCCTTTCTGTCCATCCACGCTTCTACTGCTGTTTGTTTTAGTCATTTTCTTGGCCTTTGGCGTTTTTGGTGCAACTCTCTGATTAAAGTGTTAATGAACGACTTATTAAAGTGATTTTTTTTAATGAGATGTACTATTATGAATGAACTATATGATTAATTGATGGGAATCTTCTATTTAAAAGTTATATGTCTTATTTCAACTATTAGATTACCATTATATGATTGTATGTAATATATGAATATCATATTTCGTGTCAAAAGGAAAAGAACAAATCTTATACACAGCTAATTAATCACATATGAAACATCAATGGGGTGTTAAGTGAGATTTTTGAAATAAAGGGATGTCATATGAAACAATAGTCAGAATGAATAAAAGACAAAACAGGCATTTCCTGAATAAAATGTCACTTTTTCTAAATTTAGTTATACCTGGATTTTATGGTTCCTGAGAAGGGGATGATCTAAAGCTGACTGTCTTCTTATATGAACACAAGTATATGACATCTCCATCTGGGCTCTGCCAAAAAAAAAAAAAAAAAGACCATAAATTCTTAATTAATTATTAACATATCCAGAAAAATAAACACAATTAATTATATATAATGTATTGTATATGCAATGTACCTCAATGGTGAAGACAGGAGGTTTGTTGATCTTGTCCAAGTGCCTCTGAATCCTTGCTACTCTAAGGCTGCTAATTTGTTTGTATTTTGTGTAGTTCAAAGAAATGGGAATTGCTAATGATTTTTTAGAGAAAATACAAGAAAAAATTGTAGGAATTGAGAAATTATCATAATTACTGAAAATCCTCCTTTTCTTGTACCCATCACTTTGCCACAAAGAAGAAATTAAAAATCTTGTAGTGCACCTTGGGAAAATGACTTTTATTCAATTATTCTCACCCCCTGTTTATTGCAGGCTACTTGAATATTAGCATGATCTGCCACCAAATCAATCTTCCCCATTAATTCTCCACCAGATTATCTTCTTTCTTTTCTTCTCAGCCTTCCCTTCCCACACCTTTTGATTTCGATGACGCCAGATGGCCCATCCGATGGCCATAATCCCGGAGGAGGCGCAAGAAGATATCGCCATGGCTTTCCATTGAATAGCATAAATCATCTATCAAACCCCCAATCGTCCAGCACTTAACAGAAAATTTACAATCCACGAATAGATGCCACAATGACTCGCCCAACCCCGGCTCTTCACTCCAGGGTACCATCTACTTATCCCGGATCTAGAAAGCCTTGATTCTTCAGGACCTTTACATTCCAAATCCGACAAAACGATTTGCAGATTAAAGAAGACTATCGTCCTTCCGAATAGCAAGTGCCAAATGATTATCTGAGACGGACCCGGCGCTGGACGTTCTAGTAAACTTGACTGCCATGCAGACGGCCTCTGCCTTTTCGGGCCATCGGAGTCCCCACCAGAAGAGCCCCATCATAATTAAAAAGATATGGGAAAAGTGGATCTCCCTGGCGGATATCGCCTAATTATAGCACCTCCTTAACATAAATTACTCCAATAGTATAATAGTCAATCCCGAAAAAATTGTTAATTAATCGGGAGGAGAATCAATTATTCAGTGTTGAGCCCCTCGTAACTCCCAAAACGGAGATTCTTTCAATTTAATAAAACAGTCCCGACTTTAAATTTTATTTTCAGATCTAGAGACTCCTTCAGGAAAACATTATCCCTAACGCCAAGAGAAAAGAAGACCATTTTCATTATTCATTCAGTCAGATATGGAGACGTCAAAACCCTATGCTTCGTTTCTCTAATTATTGAGAGCCCTTTGCTCCTAACATCAGGTATAAATGGATTCCCCTTCATCACATTTTTTAAAAATTTTTTTGTCAAAGAACATTTCACCCTTTGATTTTTTCATTTTATGTTTTAATGAATGGCGATGAAGGATTAAAATGTGTTATTTTACGTGACAGTATCAATATTTGAATTATACAATCATTAAACCAAACTTTTTAACAAGGCCATAATTGTAAACTGGCTTTGAAGCCCATTACTATATTCTCTTAAAACATAAATATATCAAAAGTTTTGGAATGTTTTTCTATGCAAAATCAATTTAAAATGATGATAGTAATTTACTATTTTACTAAAATGTTTTAGTGTTGATATAATGATAATAATTATAGCTCTTAACATAAATACATAAAATTGTTAATTAATCAAGAGAATCAATTATTCACATTTCTCACTGTGACGGATTTTTCTTTATTTAAAAAATATGGTATTGTTAATTTTATTTTTGTTAGAAAAATAATTATAATAATTAATATCCTCCATTTTCATTATTCATTCAGTGATATTGTGTCCTTTCAATTTGTTTTTCGTTTTTTATTTTCACGTAGAAATTATCATGGATATATACACTCACAAGTAGTTTAATAATGTTACTGAAACTTAGTTCATGAGGAAACAGTGTCGTCTTGGGTTTTTAAAGATATTTTCGGTTTTAAATTCAACATTACACGAATTAAAGGATTATTAATGAAGAACATATATATAGGAAGAATAAATCAAATTATGGCTAGGTCTTATATCACTGGGATCGATCGATCACAATTTCATAGTCGATTTTAGAAGCGCGTCAACTTATTAGGGTGAAAATCAAAACTTATTTTTACGAAAAAATCTGTTGTTAATATGGGAACATAGTTAAATGCTTTTTGTTTGGAATTGTTGCGTTTCTGTTTTGTATAGTTTCAAGACACTTTAAAATGCACTATGAAATTGTGATCTTATTCAGTCTGCATGAGACCCACCCTCAAATTATATTTATGATCCGTTTATCTAGCTTGGAATTTTAAATTTCTACATGTAATCGTATATTAAACAAGTGGTAAATAGTAAATACGTTTCACAACAAGTTGTATCTATTGATTTATTAAAGAAATTGACCAATTAGGTCGTTACAAAGACAAATACCATTGACCAATGACAACATAATTTGTAAGGTTAAAGAAAAAAGTACAATTTGTAGGGCTTTGTAAATAAACTTGAGATGCAAACTTTTGGGCCAAACTTTTGGGCCTTGATACTAGCTTGTTGAAATGGGCTTTAAACCATTGAGTCCATTGCCACAATAGAGCTAAGATTCATTGGGTGCATGTAAGCACGGGAGCCTGTCATGATTTGTTCCACTATTATTCTGTTGGCTTTTTCAGACGGATGAAATGGATCCTAAAACACGTATAAATCTCGATCCGGGCACAAATTCGATAGCGGTGTGCAAAGGCCCAATCCATTGTACGGCCCTTGTCCACAACATGCTATCTTTGAGGTTTTAAATCCTGTCCATACCAAAATGATCAATTTTGAAAAATATCAATTCAAGGGAAAGATGGAAAAACTATCAATTTAAAGCCTTAAAAAATTTTCTTAACGATTCAAGACTTGGAAGATAGAAAACTATCGATCCAGGATCTGAAAGATAAAAATTATCAATTTGAGACTCACACATTTTAAGGTCATGTTTGACACTTATATTTCATATCCTTATTTCATGTTTTTTTTTTTTTTTTTTATGGTTTACGGTTCAATGTTTACGATTTAGGGGGTTTAGGGTTTCATGGTTCAAGGTTTAGGGTTCATCGTTCAAGGTTTAGGGTTCATCGTTTAGGGTTTAGGGTTTAGTGTTCATGGTTTAGGGTTTTAGTGCCAAACAGTGCCTTAAAATTTATAAGTCTCGAATCGATAATTTCTATCTTTCAGACCCTGAATTGATAGTTTTCTATCTTTCAGGCCTTGAATCGATAGGAAAAATCTTCCAGACCTTAAATTGTTAGCTTTAACATCTTTCAGGCCATGAATTGATAAAACTCCATAAATTTTTTATATAAGTATTTTTTTTTATAACTCGATATCCGACCGAATTTAAAATAAATATTGAAAAAGTGGGATTAAACGTACCAAAACGTGCAGGATTGGAAACGAAGTCCAAATGCATTTGATTAGTATTAGTTGCAATGAAGACATCTTTACCAATCTCATGATTGAGTTGTTTAAGCATTTGAACAAGTTGTGGGTTGTAAAGTGATGCAGCCTTCATTAGCTCTTGTGCACATTCACCATTTGTACTATGTTGGGCCAATTCTGCGGGCACACACCCTAAAAATTACATGTGATTTGTAATTATAAATGATAAAAGGAAAAAAAATTAATATGTTTACCTGCAAAACCTTTTTGTATTCAGAAATGACATAGGGAACATATTGTTGAAGGGGGTATTGTTGAGATCTTGCGGAATTAGGGACCAAATAGTAATTATTGACGAAGTCATTTCCTCCCAAAGTGATGAGAATTAGTGATTGTTTCACAAGTCTCTGAGTTTGCCCTTTTCCAATTATTGCACCCACTCTTTGCTTGTATTCCTCAAAGTAATCCAGTTGTTGGTATATTCTTATTATATTAGCCTGAACAAATTAATAACAATAGCATTATTAAATTTCATTATTTGTGAAACAGAATAAGCAAAATACCGTATTTTAAAAAAATGTGAAAATTCCTTAATTGAGCAAGTGACAATAGTGATTTAATAATTCTTAAAAAATAAACTTACTAATAAGGTCGGGAATGTTAAGGCCGTTAGAGAAACGATCCGTGGGTTGATGGGTCGGGTAGTCAATCCCATATGGCGGAGAATCCGCCCTAGCCGTTGTGGCCAAATAATTGTTGTTCCCATTGTCCACCAATGAGTCCCCAAACACAAAGAATGCCTTAGCTTCTGTATGAATGAGCAAATCTCCCAATGCCAAAATCACCCAAAAAGCAACTAAACAACTTGGTATAGTCACAAACTTTGTCATTTTCAACAAAAGGTAGCAAAATCAATTATTATAACAAGATCTTTTTGAGATTAAATTTATGTTATGCTTAGAATGTTGTGAGGCTTAATTTAAGTATGTCTACTATTTATATATGCTTGAGGTGCATCTACTTGGGCTGGTGCAATTAATAATTAATTTTCAATAATTAGGATTGTGCCTGCAGACCCTAGAAAAAATTCAACATGTAGATGGGGATTCAACCATTTAGTGGTCAAAGTTCAGGCTTGAGTTTAATGATTCTGCTGATAATTAATTATCAATTATTCAATAAACGTTTAGTATATGAATTTCTGGTTATATGTTACCAAACTAAATAATAAAAAATCAGCATCTTTGTTGTTGTTTTTTTAACTCTTATAAACATTTGTAATGAAGAAGAATTGATTGCAATATGAGTAATAAGTAACTGAAATCCTCATTGATCATCTAATTTCAATGCTTGTCCTGTGTACTTAATAGAGTTCAGGCAAATTGTGTAGAAAGTTGAATTTCCATGAAAATCCAAAATTCCACTCAATTAATATACATTATTTTATTATTACTAAACAAATATCTGAGTTAAAAAAAATGTCAATTAATGATTATGATATTATATTATAACTAGCTAGGTAAATTTATATCGGTAGTTCAAGTCCAACTGTCATTAGAGTGTATAGACATATAGCTTTTATACACTTTGGTTTCAACCACTAAATTTGCCTGTAACTACAATTTTACATCATTAGATGCAGCGCTGCTTATGATCCATGAATATAAAAGAAAACCACCTGAATTTTGCTACGTACAAATCCCACTTTGTTGACAAATTAATGATTTTACAAGGTGGGCCGCGTAGATGGACTAAATATTTGGGCCGAATTATATTATCTTAGCCCAGTACTCTAGCCCATTAATTTGAGATTAAGCCCAGAAACAGTTTTTGTAATATCCGTCTTCAATTTTTTTCATCATCAATTTAAAATGGAGAACTTGGCAATTTAGTATATTAAATGTACAAAACAACTTTTGTCTCTAGTCAACAAAGGGCAGAAAATATAAATATGTGTGGATATTTTGAAAATTCTTCCAAAAGTAGCATATGACAAAACATGAACATACCAATACCAGATAAAGCTGGCAAAACAACCTCTCCAACAAAGGGCAGATGCAGCATTTGACAACTAAAAAGAACCAAAACATGAAGATGCAGATTTCCACAAGCTGAAGCAAAAGCCAACTCAGAAACGGACAAACTGGAATGCCCAAATTCTTTTTGCCAAAATAAGTATTTTTTTGTCCATTTATGATATATTTATTCTTACTGAATTAATTTCCATTCCTCCGACCGAGCGACACTGATATATGTGCGACTGTATTTATCAGACGATAAATTTATCATAAAAAAAAAAAAAAAACTTTTTACCAACATAGGACAAAAAAGAGTTGGGTCACTCCATATTAAAATTTTGGCTAGGTCATGCAACGCGTGCATCGTGCACACATGATGCATTTTAAAAATATGCAACTTATTATACCGAAAAAATGCACTTAATTATATAGAAAAGTGCAAAATCGTTGAATTGATAAAAACACAACAGACGCTTTTATTTTTTAATAACAGCACGCGTTTTTATTTTTTGTAATTGCACTCTTCTTAAACGTCTTATTTTATGAGGATCAAGACCAAATCATAGTCTAAGACAAACAAGACCCGACTGCACATGAACCCACCCTAATTTTTTTTTTTTTTGGCCAATTTCTAACTCAGAAGATATATAGAAAAAAAAAATGAAAATTGAAGGGGGAAATTAAAAAATTTACTCTCTATAATAAGAAGCTAGAAAAACAATGGGACTTGCAACTACATCATCGATTCATTGATCCAAGGTGTAGTGCGCGCCGCCGGCGAGATCAAATATATTTATTGAAGTTAATACCGTCGACCGGCGGGCAATTGAGATCGTGTTTATCATCAAGCAGCGTGGGCGCCGGCGGAACATCCCATAAACACTTGGCTTCATCAATCACGGAGCTCTCCCCCTTCCACAACTCTTCTTCATTGTTATAATTACCAGGAGAAAACTCGGAGGCCTGTATGGCCCCTCCGCCGCTTACAGGTACTTGTTGAAGGTTGAGGTAGGCGGAGGGGCCATAGAGGCGGAGGGCGGCCTCGTCGTAGGCCTTGGCCGCCTCCAGAGAGGTGGCGAATGTGCCGAGCCAAACCCTGGCCTCGCGGTTGGGCTCCCGGATCTCCGCCACCCATTTCCCCCACGTCCGCTGCCGCACGCCGCGGTAGGTGCACAGGGCGTTCTCGGGTCCGCCTTTGCCGGGCATGCACCCCTTTCGGGACCGCCGGATTGTGGGTTTCTTCTCTGTTGCCTGTTTGTTTCCGGAGATATTGTCCATGGGTATTGAATTGTACTGAATTAATTAATTACAGGTGATGAAAAATGTGGTGTGCTACGTACCAGATGAATTTCGTAATGGAGGGTGTTATTTATATATAGCACGTCTAAGAATGAAAAGAAAAGGTGAAACGTGTCATCATAACAACTACTAGATTCACTTTTGCAATTTACACCCTCTTTCTTCTATTCTCCAACTAAAATAAATCTTTTTTTAAATCTCCAAATAATGGTTTCTTTCACATTATAAGTGAATATTTGTATTTAATGTGTATATTCTCTTCCATTCTTTCTAAATATAATTTGGAATATTATAAGATAGATTAACCATATTTTTCCATGTTAAAATTAATTTTAAATAATAATATTTTCTAATAAAAATAATTTACTACTCCTATTAATTAAAAATAGTGTATGTTTGTAGGAAAATAATACCCCCTCTGTTCTATTTTTTATTATCCATTTACTGCAGACACGGAGATTAAGAAAAAGTAGGAGATAATAATATCAAATGGTGTAAAGTGGGTTTGATGGAGGAAAATAATAGTATTAAATGGTGTAAGGTGGGTTTAGTGGAGAGAAATAATAGTATTAAATAGTATTGAATGTTGATTTATTGTCTTATTTGGAAATGAATAAATAAAATTAGGACAGCTATTTATGAAAAGTGGATAATCAAAATCAGGACGGAGGGAGTAATAATTAAAAATAATATTCAAATTAAACTCACTATAAAACAATAATTATGAATCAATTAAATTATAGTATTTTATTTTCAACATAAAATCATCTAACGAGTTGGGGTATTATTTTTTCTCGGGAAGAATAGTATACCAGTGCATTAAAATGTGTGGAGTGTGGATAATAATAAGCATACAGAAAATGATAAAATATCTATATATAAAAAATGGATCCCTGATAGCTCCAAACTATTTCTTCCCAAGTGTTGTAAAAATTTGGCACTTGGAAGTTGGCAGGCTTACTAGGAGACACGTGGCCATTTCATTGCAATCTGTATCAATTAGCCTTAATCCTTAAGAAAGATCGACGATTTCAAAGGCAATGAAAAGTAATATTACACACACTTTGAATTTTACACGAATACTAGTGTATTTTAAATTTTATCTTTTAATTATGGCGAATATTAAATATTAATTTAAATAATTATATATTTTAATTTAAAATTAAATATCAAAATGAATATAATTTGTAACTGTAAAATCAATTTGGATTCAACTCATTTGTGGGCCGAGCGGACCCGGCCCATCATTTTTCTGATGAAACATGTTCTGGGATTAGCCAAATCCATATCATATCCGCTTCAAAATATATTATATTAAAAAAATCGCAATTTATAAATCGTTTCATAAATTTTTATATTGATTAGTAAAATTATTTAAATCTCCATCTCGCATTAAACTTTTAGTAAGTAACCATGCACCCTTCAACAAATTACATTTATTAAGATGAGAAGGTTTTATGTGAAATCGATTTCTGCGTCACCATTCATCTTATTAGTTTTGTAAATTAATACTATAGTTGTTATAGTATTAATTTCAACAATCAATAAGATGAAAATTACAGACGCAGAAACCAAATTTCATATAAACTTTTGCCCATTAAGATTATAATAAAATAGTTATTATTATTTTTTAATTTGTAAGTATGCACGTTGACAACGAATATTCTAATTAATTTGATGGAATATGTATTTTAATGCATCGTTGTTTTTTTTTAAACGATTTAAGAATCTTCGCAAACTAAATCCAAATGCATTCAAATACAACTTTATAGAAATAAAATCATATATTTATCTTGCCAAATCTAAGCAAATTATGTGCATTGTTAATCGTATATTAATATACATAATAATAAAAAAATACTTTATATATTGGAATCACATCGATTCCCTTGAAATAAAAAATGTATTTTGTAATTAATTTAGTAAATAATTAAGTTAATAAATATTGTGCTGTGGAGTTTGCTTTTTGGTGGATTTCGTGTCAAGCCATCAACCATCGCACTAGCTAAACGTTCACACCTAAATTCGACGGGTTTATTGGTTTTTGCATGCAATATTTGAATATGTAACCGTATTTTTCTTTTTTTTTTTAATTGGGGTAAATATATAATGAGTCACTCTCCTGTGCACCACATGTACCAATCCAAATTGGTGCAATCTAAACCCTAACCCCTAAATAGTGAACTCTAAATCATATATGAACCATTCGGACAGGGTGAACCATGAACCACTTGGGCCGAGTAAATCATGAACCACTCGGGCCGAGTTTCGGGTCGGGTCGGGTATTGAAAAAAAAAAATAAACATCTAAAACTGAAATTAAAGTTAAAAGAAAACCGAAACTGAAAAAAAAATTAAAACTAAAAAAAAATAGAAAAAAAACTTTTAAAATTAAATTGCACCACATGCAGAGAATTTGCCATATATAATGACCTACCTTTGATTTAAAATCTTGACAATTTTAACTAATTAGTATTTTGCAAGGAACTACATCGATCGATCATTATTTCAATCGCTTTTAATTCCACATTCACAATTAATACTGCCACTAAATTACTAATTAAGATTTAACCTATTTAAAAAAACTCCAATCTTTTTAAAGATAATAGTTACTATTTCGTAATGTAATTTTAAAAATATGAAATAAATAAGGAATTTGTTGGGGGCGGTTAAATTAAAGAAACAGAATCCCTTTGCAACCACCTGATATAACTGCTTTTCCCTCCTACTTAAACACTAGTCTTGAATCCCCTTCATAATATCTCTTTGAATGAGTGATTTGGTGGGCCAAAAAATTCTTGAGCTTCAGAAATAGGTTACAAAAATGGCGGGTAATGCAGCAACAATTGCAGCTGTTGAGGAAATAAAGAAAGAGATGGATAAAGTGAAGGAATTCCTGTTAAAGAAGGGTCCCGACGCTGAAACCAATGATGAAGCTTTTTTTAATGTCATTCAATCTGTGCGTGATTTAAAGGAATGGCTTCACAAATGGAATCAAATCTCTATGGTTGAAAAATCTGGTCAGGTTGGATTCAAATCCCCTTTTTTACATTAATTTGTGTTTTGATTTGTGAAATTAAATTGCAGTTTTGGAATTAAATTGAGAATATGATTCATGGATAATGCAAGAGAGTTAATTGGTTTCAAATCCCTTCTCCTCTGTGCATTTTGCGTTTTTTCGTATACTTAAGTTTGATTCTGTGTTAATGTTGGGTAATTGTGTGTAAATTGCAGTTTAGGTGTTAGTTATATATTGTCAATGTAGAATATGATTCATGGATAATGCAGTCAAATCCCTTCTCCTTGCGTTTTTTCACATATTTAAGTTTGATTTTGCGTTAATGTTGGGTAAAATTGTGCGTGAATTGCAGTTTAAGAATTAAATTGATGGTGATTATGGTGATTGGGTATTGTCATTATATTGGAGTAGAGTATTAGTTCTTTTATGTTGGAGTATCAGTTGATGATGAACAATTTCTTGAAATTTGTAGACATCTGAGGAGGTATCATTATCAGATGAATGGATGGAAGAGATTAAGAAACAACAGATGTCACTTCTTTCAAGTCTTCCAACCCCATCTCCTTACGAGGACACAATCGTCATGAAAAAGCTCCTGTCGCTGGCCACCCGATTCCCAGACATCCTTCCTTTTTTTGGATCTAAAGTGTCCATCATCCTAGTTCTGAGTCAAACCTCCATTAAGAGGTCATATACTGATGATGTTCTGCAATGTTTTATGGCAGCATTGGTGTTTGAAATCGCCTCTTTGCAAGATAACGCTCGCAAGATTTTACACTACTGCCCCCGCGCCATGTCCTTTCTCATCTCTTGCCTGAGAAGCCCAACAACTGAAACGATGGTTTTCGCTGTCCATGCACTTTGTTGGTTGACGTCATTGGAATCGAACAGTAAGATAGTTGTGGAATCATCGAGCCTCTGCTCGAGCTTATACAAGAAAAGGATTCGGTGGTGCTGCCCCGTGTTGCTATGTCCCTTTTCAATATATGCAAGGTGGTTGAAAACAGAGGACGGGCGGTATACGAAGGGGTGGTTATTGTTATGATGAAAAATATCAGGCGTGGTGTACTTGTGGACCAGATGCTGGAGATTCTTGAGAAGCTTAGTGGGAACGAAAAGGCGATTGCGCAGATGGAAGAGAATGGTGTGGTGGAGTGCTTGTTTGGGATACTGGGAGAGAAGGATGTTAAAGAGAAAAACAAGGAATTTTGTGTGTCGATTATTCACAAAATGTGTCAAGGCGATGTGAAGAAAACGAGGAAGCTGATGAACACGGCGGAGAATGGTCGTGATACACTGGAGCTTGTGGTGAGTAGTGGGACTGCAAAGGCTAAGGAGAAAGCAAGTGAGCTTCTTTGCTGGCTTCTGATGATGATCTAGCTTAACTAGAAGAATTGTCCTTGAATATGATGATATATGTTCTTGCAATGACTGGCATTTGATGTGATTCTTGAATACAAATTGGGTTTTTTTGGATTCTGAAATGGAAGTGTAGTTGAATATTGGTAGCTTTTTTGTGGAGTCTAGAGTTGGAAACTCTAGAAATAGAAATGATTTGTGTAGTTTGATGGAAATTTGCAGTATTTGTTCATTCACTGAACTGAAGTAAAAAAGTCATATTTCCTTGTTGATCAACTAATTGATTGTCTATATTTTTTTGTTGGGATACATCATTCATGGCTGGAAATAAATGGGATATGTAGTGTTTGTATAATATGTTGAGTGATATTGCAGACACATTTACAAGTGGAACAACAGTAGAGTAGTGGAGTTATTTATTCATAAATCTGAATTTTCAATTCATTTAGTATTTTAAAATACATATTCCATCAATTTTATCCAGAATATACGTGAACTGAGATAATTATATATGAAAATATTAACACTGATGCTATATATATATATATGTATGTGTGTTGGTCTTATCTGTTACATACTGATGCATCATTTTTTAAGTTAAACTGAAATTAATAGACACTGGTGCTTTTTTGTGGATTTCTAGTGAAGCCGTGAACAATCGCACCATCCAAATGTTCACACCTAAATTCAATAGGTTTATTGGTTTTTGCATGCAAAATTTTTATTTGTTACCGTATTTTTACATAAAACAAAATAATTAGGGGAAAAATATACAATAACCACGATTTATAATCTTGACAAATCTTATTAATTACATTTTGCAAGGTTTAATCGCTTTTAACGCCACATTCACAATTAATCGCTTCTATTTCTTATGTAATTTTAAAATATACTACTATAAAAGAATAATTTCATAAAAAGTTTTATAATTTGCCGGAAAAATAAATGAGGAATTTGTTGGGGGCGGTTAAATTAAAGAAACAGAATCGTTTTGCAACCAAATGATATAACTGCTTTTCCCTCCCTCCCTACTTAAACACCTTCATAATATCTCTCTCTCTCTTTGAATGAGTGTTGAATCTTCTTAGTCTTCAATCACATTATATTCTCTCGAATTTTTCTTCAGTTTCAAGAGTAGTTTTTAACAATGGTGGATAATACAGTAACAAGCGCAGTTGATGATCTAATGAGAGAGCTGGAAACGGTGAGAGAAGCCCTGTTAAAGGCGGGTGTTGATGCCTCTGATTGCAATGTGGGGGAGGTCGTTTATAATGCCGTTCAATCTGTGCGTGCCGTAACCGAAACTATTCGCAATCGCAGAGAAGATCTACAACAAATTCTCACCAAAGTTGAGGAATACTACGAATGTCCTGTTACTCTGCTTCGTATTCCACTCCCTATGTTCCTCAAACCTGGCCAGGTTCATTCCATACAAATCCTTTCTCCTAATTTAATTTTGTGTTTTTTCATGTATTTGAGTTTGATTTGTGTTAATGTGTGTGTGAATTGCAGTTTAGGAACTAAATTCATGGTGTTAATTTTATATTGTCGATGTGATGTTTGAGCTATGGGTATAAAACTGTGGAACTTATGATTCATGCGTAATGCAAGATTTGGATTCAAATCTACATTTTACGTTTTTTCATATATTTGAGTTTGATTTTGTGTTAATGCTGGGTAAATTTGTGTGTGAACTGCAGTTTAGGAATTAAATTGATGGTGAATATGCGATGTTTGAATTCTTAGCTAAAATATGAAATCATATGATGAAAACGGAAACGAGCTCGAGCTCTGTTTATTTCATTATGAAAAGTCAAAAGAATTACAGTAAAAATAATTATGAAAAGTCAAAAGAGTAGCCTATTTATATAAAGCCTGTGGAAGAATTTGATTCATGTAGAAAGCAAGAGTTGGTTTCTTGAAATTTCTTATACTAAAATTTCGTTTTCGTGTTGTTATAACTGGAAATTTGTAGACATCTGAGGAGGTTGATGTATCAGCTGAACGATTGGCAGAGATTAAAAGAACCCAGATGTCGCTTCTGGCGAGTCTTCCATGTTCGTCTGCTTCGGAGGACAAAATCGTCATTCAAGAACTCCTCTGGATGGCCATTCGATTCCCGGATATCCGTCCTCTTTTTGGAAACAAAGGGGCGATTGATCAAATACTGAATCCAACCACCATTCAGAGGTCAAGTTCCAATGATACTCTGCAAGGTTTTATGGTAGAATTAGTGTTCGCTATCTCCTCTTTCGGAAACAACGACAGCAAGATTCTACACATCTCCCCTGGCGCGATGCCCTTTCTCGTCGCCTGCTTGACGAGCCAAACAGCTGAAACGAGGAGCGTCGCTCTTCGTGCACTTTCTTGGTTGTCGTTGGTGGTCTCGAATAGAAAAGTGATAGGGGAATCGGGCGCTATGAAGCCTCTGATCGATGTTATACGAGAGAAGGATTCTGTGGGGCTACGCCATGCTGCTTCTGTCATTTTCAATCTGTGTAAGGTGGGTGAAAACGGAGAACGGGCTGTATCCGAAGGGGCGGTTATTGCTGTGATGGAAATGATCAGGAGCCGTGTTCTTTTGAACGAGATGCTGGAGATTCTTGAGGTGCTTAGTGGGCACAAAAAGGCGGTTGTGCAGATGGAAGAGAATGGTGTGGTGGAGTGCTTGTTTGGGGTACTGGGAGAGATGGATGTTAAACAGAAGGACAAGGAATATTGTGTGTCAATTGTTCATGGAATGTGTGGCGATGATGTGGCAAAAACGAGGAAGCTGATGAACGAGATGGAGAATGCTCGTGATATTCTGGAGCGCGTAGTGAGCAGTGGGACTGCAAAGGCTAAGGAGAAAGCAATTGAGCTTCTTTGGAAGCTGGATTTGGATGGTAATCTAGCTGACTACCTTGATAGGATGGATATTGAGAGTAAGTAGAAACTTAGGCATATATACAGAATATTGATAGCTTTTTTCTGGGGTTTAGAGTTGTTGGAAACTCTAGAAATAGACATTTGTGTAGTTTGATGGAAATTTGAAGTATTTGTTCATTCACTGAACTGAAGTAAAAATGTGATATTTCCAGCTTCATGATCAACTAATTGGCTGTTTACTTGGATGTTTTTGCAAGAAGCCTATTCACTGGCCCACTCAAATTATTGAACCTGATATGTTATTATCTTGCAACAGCCTGCAGATTATGGTTTTCCAATTGATTAAAATAATTGTTAATAGTTTCACATAGTTGTGAGGTGTGTTAAATTCCCAATACTACGAGAATATGCAATCTCTGGCTTGGAATAGCTCTTTTTTTCATTTTCTATTTTATAAAGTAGTAATATGCAGGAGTTTTAGACTTTCTATTTATTAGTAAGTGAAATGACAAAATCATCATGAGAACCATCCACATGGCCATTTTTAATGAAATTTTAGCAAAGGTTAATACATTTTAACAGCCTCGTTTTGTGATATTTACGTTGAGCTTTATTTTTATGTATATAATATATTTGCTTATGAAATCAACGGTGTTATTTGAGATGGTCCAAGAGCGGTGACTAGATGACCATTATGTTTCCAATATCCATACATATTTACACTTAAATATCCAGTATTTTATTAATGTTTTCTTATTTCCGATTCTTCAATTTTTGTATAGGTGTTTTACAATTAAATCAGCACATAATTTATTAATTTATTACAAAGTATATTTTTAATTTCGAAGGAATTGATGTGTCTCCTCTCCAGAGAGCAGAGGCAATGATTCGACCCACGATGAGGGGGAGTGTTAGGAAAATTAAGTAAATATATTATTCCTGACCCTCTCTACAAGCTCAAATTTTTAGATGGGACGGAATTCTCTCATGGTATCAGAGCTTAGGTTCGAGCTTAGAGGGATTCTGTGGGACGACTCCACCCATTTAAATTGTCCATTCGGTTCGATTCCCCAGTGGGCGGAGGAATTATTCCACCCATTTAAATTTTAGATGAGGACGGAATTTGGGCCTCCTCAGAGAGAGATCGGAGGATTTATTGGCCCTTCACCCATTTAAATTGTCCACTCGTTGGGAGGAATTATTCCTGACCCTCTCTACAAGCTCAAGCTTTTAGATGAGATGGAATTATCTCTCAGTATCAGAGTTTAGGCTCGCCCAGATACTGGGTTCGATTCATGTGGACGCACTCCACCCATTTAAATTGTCCACTCGTTGGGCCTCCTCCCCAGAGAGCGGAGGAAATAATTCGGCCCACGAGTGAGGGGGAGTGTTGAGCAGAATTCCGCCTCATCTAAAAGCTCGAGCTTGTAGAGAGGGTGGAAATAATCCATTTATTTAATTTCCCAAAACAATTGAGATAATTATATATGAAAATATTAACATTGAAAATATATATATACACACACGTGGTCTTATCTGTTACAGACTGATACATCATTTATTAAAATAAGCTGAAATTAATAGACACTGATGCTTGTTTTTGTGGTTTTTGCATGCAAAGTTTGTATTTGTAACCGTATTTTTCTATAAAAAAAAATTAAGTAGGTGAAAAATATATAATAACCACGATTTAAAATCTTGAAAATTTTAATTAATTATTTTGCAAGATTTAATCGCTTTTAATGCCACATTTACAATTAAAACTACCACTAATTAAAATATTTTAATCGCTTCTATTTCTTTTGTAATTTTAAAATATATAAAAGAATAATTTCATAAATAGTTTTATAATTTGCCTGGGAAAATAAATAAGGAATTTGTTAGGGGCGGTTAAATTAAAGAAACAGAATCCTTTTGCAACCACCTGATATGCTTTTCCCTCCTACTTAAACACTAGTCTTGAATCTCCCTTCATAATATCTCTCTTTGAATCTTCTTAGTCTTCAATTCCATTATATTCTCTCAAATTTTTCTTGAGTTTCAAGAGTAGTTTAAACAATGGCGGATAATACAGTAACAAGCGCAGTTAATGATCTAATGAGAGAGCTGGAAACGGTGAGAGAAGCCCTGTTAATGGCGGTTGATGATTGCAATGTGGGGGAGGTTGTTTATAATGCCGTTCAATCTGTGCGTGCCGTAACCGAAACTATTCGCAATCGCAGAGAAGATCGACAACGAATTCTCACCAAAGCTCAGGAATATAACGAATGTCCTGTTACTCTGCTTCGTATTCCACTCCCTATGTTCCTCAAACCTGGCCAGGTTCATTCCATACAAATCCCTTTTCCTAATTTAATTTTGTGTTTTTTCATGTATCTGAGTTTGATTTGTGTTAATGTGTGTGTGAATTGCAGTTTAGGAATTAAATTCATGGTGTATGTTAATTATATATTGTCCATGTGATGTTTGAGCTATGGGTATAAAACTGTGGAACTTATGATTCATGAATAATGTAAGATTTGGATTCAAATCCATTCTCCTCTATACGCTTTTCGTTTTTGCATATATTTGAGTTTGATTTTGTGTTAATGTTGGGTAAACTTGTGTGTGAATTGCAGTTTCGTAATTAAATTGATGGTGAATAGGTATTGCCATTAATGTGGTGTTTGAAGAATTCGTAGCTAAAATATGAAAGGGGGGAAAAATGGTTATGCAAATGGTTTATTTCATTATGAAAAGTCAAAGAAGTTGATTCTTGTATAATGCAAGAGTTGGTTTCTTGGAATTTCTTATACTAAAATTTCGTTTTTGTAATTGGAAATTTGTAGACATCTGAGGACGCAGTATGCCATGCTGCTTCGGTCATTTTCAATCTGTGTAAGGTGGTTGAAAAAGAAGAACGGGCCGTGTCCGAAGGGGCGGTTACTGCTGTGGTGGACAAGATCAGGAGCCGTGTTCTCGTGAACGAGATGCTGGAGATTCTTGAGGTGCTTAGCTGGCACGAAAAGGCGGTTGTGGTGGAGTGCTTGTTTGAGGTACTGGGAGAGGTGGATGTTAAAGAGAAGGACAAGGAATATTGTGTGTCAATTGTTCATGGAATGTGTGGCGATGATGTGGCGAAAACGAGGAAGCTGATAAACGAGGTGGAGAATGCTCGTGATGCTTTGGAGCGCGTAGTGAGCAGTGGGACTACAATGGCTAAGGAGAAAGCAAGTAAGCTTCTTTGGAAGCTGGATTTGGATGATAATCTAGCTGACTACCTTGATAGGATAGATATTGAGAGTAAGTAGAAACTTACATAATATCATGATATATGTTCTTGCAATCTTGAATACAAATTGGGTGTTTGGATTTTATGCGGTTTTTCGGATTCTGAAATGGAAGTGTGGTTGAATATTGGTAGCTTTTTTGTGGAGTTTTAAGATCTTGTTGGAAACTCTAGAAACAGACATTTGTGTAGTTTGATGGAAATTTGCAGTATTTGTTCATTCACTAAACTGAAGTAAAAATGTCATATTTCCAGCTTCATGATCAACTAATTGGTTGTTTACATTTTTTTGTTGGGATATATCATTCATGCCTGGTAATAAATGGGATGTGTACTGCTTCTGTTTGTATATTATGTTCATCTCCCTCCTTGTTTTTCCAAAATCAGTGATATTGGATGGTTAGTAAGTTATTCTTGTTTGAGTATGCTCTGATTAAATGTAGGACCTAACTTTGAAAGAATGGTTACATGTCAAATATGCCAAATAAGAGTAAATGAGTAATGTTGATAATGTGAGGATACATTTGTCATTCTACGCATGAAATTTTAGCAAAGGTTAATACATTTTTAACAGTCTCGTTTTGAGATATTTACGTTTAGCTTTATGTTTATGTATATTTTCTTATGAAATGAATGGTGTGATTTGAGATGGTCCAAGAATGGTGACTATATGACCATTATGTTTCCAATATCCATACGTATTTACAATTAAATATTCAATATTTTTTAGCCCAAAACCCTCGTTCGCATCATTCCCGTCCCCGTCAAGTTCGTCCTCGTCCTCAAGGATCAAATCCGAAAAATGATCCATCACATCAAGAATTTCCCATGTGGCTTCTTCATCGACTCGTGACTTAAGCGTGACTCTCCCCATTCAAACTCCAACGTGCCCTTACCGTAATCTTAGATTACCTGCCCCAATCCTTCCACCATTGAATCCCCAGTATGATGTCCAGCCCTACGAGCAGAATAACATATAAATCAGTAGTGATTGTTACCCCTTGTACTCTAATTAGCACGTCTTTGTATGCCACATCGCCCGGTAACCCTTCTCCGCTAGCCACATTCACTTTGCACGAATTTCGGTTGATGAAATTGTGCTTTGACCCGTTGTCTATAAGAACTATAATCGATCGATTCTGAACCCATGAGGCCAACTTCATCGTCCTTGGCCCACACTCCCCCGTTATCGTGTGTATTGCAAAATTTGCGTTATCGATCTCGTGTTCTCCCCCTTGACTATCTCCACTTTCATGATCTGATTCCATGGGTTCGATGAGGAATGCCTGCGTCGTTTTACACCTATGCCCGGGTATGAATTTGTCATCACAATTGAAACACAACCCTTTCTCACATCTTCTTTGCATCTCGTCCTAGGATAACGTTTAACCCCAGGTTGGCTTTGACTGGCGGCCGCCCCCGCGTTGCCTCCTAAATTGTCCCCATCGCTCCGGTAATCTGGGGATGGGGTCCCGATCTTGCGCACGTCGATCCTCGACCCCCGTTTGACTGCGCTTTGGTGGTTGTCTCGTAATCGTGCCATCTCCACTGCATCAAGGTATGTTTTGGGTCGGTAAACCCTAACCTCCGTTGCAAGTTCTGTCTTTAAACCACCGATGAATGCACCCATGAGCGTCTTTTCTGGCCAATCTCTAACCCTACTAGCGATCCGTTCAAACTCCTTTTGGTATTCGCATAACATTCCCGTTTGTTTAATATGCCAGAGCGTGTCGTCGTAATCGGTGTATTTGGATGGCCTGAATCTTGCCATGAGTTCCTTTTTGAAATCATTCCACCGGAGATTCGTCCCTTCTTTCGGTATACCTTGCTAATTCATTTCCACCCAATATTAGTTTCTCCTTCCATATAATATGCAGCATAACGTACCTTATCTTCTCGTTTGATATCGTGTAAAGTGAAGTACTGATTGGCTCGACTTAGCCATGATACCGGATCATCCCCTTTAAATGTTGGACACGTGAGTTTCAGTCAGTTTGAAAGCCGATCGTCCCTCAGCCTTGTCTCGTCCAACACTTCACGTCGAGTTGGATTGGTGTCCTCCGATTCGGCTTCGGTTGAGTCGGTCTCCTCGAATGAGGAACTGGCCTCCTCGCGTTTCACCAATTTGGTGATGTTACGCCTGAATTTCTCATTTTCGCGCTCCATCTGCGTGATTGTCTCAATCACCGTCTCGAGTTTGACGTTCATATTGGAGACACGTGTTTCCAATAATTCAATCTGCTCCTTGTGAGTTCCTGACATTCTTCGTATTCCACTCGCGATTCTCAAATACTCTCAATGAAAGCACCAATTTGATAAGAACCGCGATCTCCAATAGGGGTGAGCATTGGTCGGTTCGGTCCCCGAACCAAACTAAATTGTAAAAATCAAAATGTTTTAAAAATATAAAACTGAACCAAAACCGAATTGTAGTGGAACCGAACACAAATCGAACCAAAAAAAATCGGTTCCTTTCGGTTTTGAACCGAAAAAATTGAAATTCATAATTTACAAGATGCTAACAAAATGCTCGTGTTCTTAAGCGTAACAACTAACAAAGCAAAAACATTATGCATGAGGAATATGTCAAACTCATTAAATATATTCATAATATAAAGACATATGTCATAAATTCATAACACAAAAAATATTTTATAATCAAAAGTTCATAATTCATAACCATAAATTAAAAGTGGGATGGTTGTCATTTGGGATGGGGCCCGAGAAGGGATAATGGGCCGTGTGGGAATAATGAGTATTGTTATATGTACAATTATTGCTTATTAATTAATTTATTTAAGGCTATTAATATTTATATATTAAGTAAATAATAAAAAAATAGTGTAAATATAATTTATGATTTCGATTTTACCAAAATTTTAAATTCTTAAAACCGAAAATCGAAAACTAAAATTTTATTTTTATAACCGAAACCGAAATATTTATTTGAAAACCGAACCAAATTTAATATTTAGGTTCTATTCGGTTTGGTTTTTTGGTTTTGACATATTTTTGCTCACCCCTAATCTCCAAACACGAATTAAAGCAATTAATCGTCGCCCCAACGTAGGCTGACAAGAGGTCGATTGAGTTTTTGACAAAGTTGCCAAGAAAAAAGTTATATTATTGATTAAAAAAACGTCCAAGTAAAAGGCTGCTCCTAATCTAAAAAGGACCAAATTTCCTAAATTTACTAGATATCTATGAATAAAAGAAAATAACCAAAAATAAAATAATAAAACAGTAAATCTTGGACTATCATGCATATCTTGAAAATCTTGCCAAATCTTATAAATTATGGGACACTGTCTTTTATTCTTGCCACCTTTTGCCTTCTCGCCAAGTTTCCTTCCTCTCCAGGGCTTACTAGCTTGTCGGGCCTGCTGCTGCTTGGGCCTGGCCCACCTCCTTGAGTCGGCCTCGTCTAGCCTGAATGCTAGTATTCTTGAGCCCAAAACCCTCATTCGCATCACTGGGCTGACACGTGTTTTTTTTTTAACAACTGAAATTTCAGGCATATAATTAAAATTTAAAACTTAAAATTAAAATAGAATTGACAACAAAAATTAGTTAAATGCACTTGAAAATACATATGGTAGTACATGTGACAGTCCAGTCACAACATCCGTCGGAAGAGCCCCAAATTGAAACGGAAAAACAACGTTGTTCCGACCGAATTGGGACTAAAATTGGACATTTTCAAAGTTATTGGGACTAAATCGACGACAAAATAACTTATGGGACTAAATCGACGACAAAATAACTTATGAACCTAAATCTATTTGAGGCCAAAATTATGAGACCATTTGTGATTTAAACTCATTTTTCACATACGGTTATTTCAATCATTCCATTTCAGTGAATATCCATTATCATCTGCCTTTATTCATGTTTTGAATTCTTTTATGCGTCATTTCTTTTAAATATTATATTAAATAATATAAAAATTATCTTCAATCCACTAGTTTGATTAATTCTTTTGCAAGGTTTAATCGCCTTTAACGCCACATTTACAATTAATCGCTTCTATTTCTTATGTAATTTTAAAATATACTCCATAAAAGAATAATTTCATACATAGTTTTATAATTGGCCTGGAAAAATAAATAAGGAATTTGTTAGGGGCGGTTAAATTAAAGAAACAGAATCCCTTTGCAACAACCTGATATAACTGCTTTTCCCTCCCTACTTAAACACTAGCTTTGAATCCCCTTCATAATATCTCTCTCTTTGAATCTTCTTAGTCTTCAATTCCCTTATACTCTCTAATTTTTTCTTGAGCTTCAAAAATAGGTTACAAAAATGGCGGATAATGTAGTAACGAACGCAGTTGATGATCTAATGAGAGAGCTGGAAACAGTGAGGGAAGCCCTGTTAAAGGCGGGTGCTGATGCCTCTGATTGCAATGTGGGGGAGGTTGTTTATAACGCCGTTCAATCTGTGCGTGCCGTAACCGAAACTATTCGCAATCACAGAGAAGATCGACAACAGATTTTCACCAAAGTTGAGGAATATTACGAATGTCCTGTTACTCTGCTTCGTATTCCACTCCCTATGTTCCTCAAACCTGGCCAGGTTAATTCCATACAAATCCCTTCTCCTAATTTAATTTTGCATTTTTTCATGTATTTGAGTTTGATTTGTGTTAATGTGTGTGTGAATTGCAGTTTAGGAATTCAATTAAGTGTTAGTTATATATTGTCGGTGTGATGTTTGAGCTATGGGTATAAAACTGTGGAAATTATGATTCATGAATAATGCAAGATTTGGATTCAAATCCCTTCTTTTCTATACATTTTGCGTTTTTTCATATATTTGAGTTTGATTTTGTGTTAATATTGGGTAAACTTGTGTGTGAATTGCAGTTTAGTATTGTCATTAATGTGGTGTTTGAACTATAACTGTTGAAGAATTCGTAGCTAAAATATGAAATCATGATGAAGACGCTAATGGGGGAAAAACGGTTATGCAAACGAGCTCAAGCTCTGTTTATATATATAAAGCCTGTTGAAGAATTTGATTCATGTATAACGCAAGAGTTGGTTTCTTGAAATTTCTTTTACTAAAATTTCGTTTTTGTAGACATCTGAGGAGGTTGATGTATCAGCTGAACGATTGGCAGAGATTAAGAGAACCCAGATTTCACTTCTGGCGAGTCTTCCATGTTCGTCTGCTTCGGAGGATAAAATCGTCATTCAAGAACTCCTCTGGATGGCCATTCGATTCCCAGATATCCGTCCTCTTTTTGGAAACAAAGGGGCCATCAATCAAATACTGAATCCAACCTCCATTCAGAGGTCACGTTCCAATGATACTCTGCAAGGTTTTATGGTAGAATTAGTGTTCGCTATCTCCTCTTTCGGAAACAATGACAGCAAGATTTTACAGAGTTCCCCTGACGCGATGCCCTTTCTCGTCGCTTGCTTGACGAGCCAAACAGCTGAAACGAGGAGTGTCGCTCTTCGTGCACTTTCTTGGTTGTCGTTGGTGGTCTCGAATAGAAAGGTGATAGGGGAATCGGGCGCTATGAAGCCTCTGATCGGGATTATACAAGAGAAGGATTCGGAGGGGCTACGCCATGCTGCTTCTGTCATTTTCAATCTGTGTAAGGTGGGTGAAAACGGAGAACGGGCTGTATCCGAGGGGGCGGTTATTGCTGTGTTGGACAAGATCAGGAGCCGTGTTCTTTTGAACCAGATGCTGGAGATTCTTGAGGTGCTTAGCGTGCACGAAAAGGCGGTTGTGCAGATGGAAGAGAATGGTGTGGTGGAGTGCTTGTTTGGGGTACTGGGAGAGATGGATGTTAAACAGAAGGACAAGGAATGTTGTGTGTCCGTTGTTCGTGCAATGTGTGGCGATGATGTGGTGAAAACGAGGAAGCTGATAAACGAGGTGGAGAATGCTCGTGATATTCTGGAGCGTGTAGTGAGTAGTGGGACTACAAAGGCTAAGGAGAAAGCAAGTGATCTTCTTTGGAAGCTGGATTTGGATTATAATCTAGCTGACTACCTTGATAGGATGGAGATTGGGAGTAAGTAGAAACTTAGGCATATATACATAATATCATGATATGTGTTCTTGCAATGACTGGCATTTGATGTGATTCTTGAATACAAATTGGGTTTTTTGGATTCTGAAATGGAAGTGTAGTTTAATATTGGTAGCTTTTTTGTGGAGTTTAGAGTTGTTGGAAACTCTAGAAATAGACATTTGTGTAGTTTGATGGAAATTTGAAGTATTTGTTCATTCTTGAATACAAATTGGGTGTTTGGATTTCATTTTGATTACTCGTATTGATTTGATTGCTCATACAGTTGGAATGGCTCTTTTTTTTTCCCTTCCATTTCTTTTTACCTTGTATTGTAGAAGAATTAGGGAAAATATTTCATCGGTTTCTGTACATATATATTAATGCTGGTGTAAGTATTTATCAAGTATCTTCTCGAGCATTCTCCTGGTCTTGAAGATAGAACTAACAGACGGTTTGTTTAATATGCTTTGCCAAATTCTAGAGCTCTTTGGCCAGTGTAAGTTCAAGCAGCAGTATCTCAAACTCCTTTTGGTATTCGCATAGCGTTCCGGTTTGTTTAATACCAGAGTGCCTCGTCGTAATCGGTGTACTCGGATGGCCCGAATCTTGCCATTAGTTCCTTTTTGAAATCCTTCCACCGGACGATTAGTCCCTTCTTTCGGTATACCTTGCTAATCCATTGCCACCAAATATTAGCTTCTCCTTCCATATAATATGCAGCATAACGTACCTTATATTCCGATTTGATATCGTGTAAAGCGAAGTACAGATTGGCTCGACTTAGCCATGATACCAGATCGTCCCCTTTGAATGTTGGACACGTGAGTTTCGATCTATTGGTGTCCTTCGATTCGGCTTCGGTTGAGTCGGTCTCCTTGGAGGAGGAACTGGCCTCCTCGTGTTTCACCAATTTGGTGATGTTACGCCTGAACTTCTCATTGTCGCGCTCCATCCGCGTGATCCTCTCGATCATCGTCTTGAGCTTGATGTCCATATTGGAAACAAGAGTTTCCAATAATATCCGCTCCTTGTGAGTTCCTGCCATTCTTTGTATTTCCACTCGCGATTCTCGAATACTCTCAATGAAAACACCAATTTAATGAAAACCGCGATCTCTAAACACGAATTAAAGCAATTTATCGTCGCCCTAGTGCAGACTGGCAAGAGATCGATTGAGTTTTGACACAGTTACCAGGAAAAAAGTTATTTTATTGATAAAAAAAAAAAAAACGTCCACAATATATATAGGACTAAAAGGACTGCTTCTAATCTAAAAAGGACAAAATTGGACATTTTCAAAGTCATTGGGACTAAATCGACGACAAAATAACTTATAGGACTAAATCGACAACAAAATAACTTTATGAGACTAAATCTATTTGAGGTCAAAATTATGAGACCATTTGTGATTTCAAACTCATTTTTCACATATGGTTATTTCAATGGTCATTTCATTTTAGTGAATATCCATTATCATCTGCCTTTATTCGTGTTTTGAATTCTTTTATGCGTCATTTTTTTTCAAACGGTAATTAATCGCTTCTAGTATTTCTTATGTAATTTAAAAATATACTCCATAAAAGAATAATTTCATAAATAGTTTTATAATTTGGCGGAAAAATAAATAAGGAGTTTGTTGGGGGCGGTTAAATTAAAGAAACAGAATCCTTTTGCAACCACCTGATATAACTGCTTTTCCCTCCTCCCTCCCTCCCTACTTAAACCCCCTCTCAGTCGTCAATCCCCTTATACTCTCACTTTGAATTTGTTATTTGGTGCGTAGAATTTTTCTTGGGTTTCAAAAATGGCGGATAATGTAGTAACAAACGCAGTTGATGATCTAATGAGAAAGCTGGAAACAGTGAAGGAAGCCCTGTTAAAGGCGGGTGTTGATGCCTCTAATTGCAATGTGCAGGATGTCGTTTATAATGCCGTTCAATCTGTGCGTGCCGTAATCGAAACGATTCGCAATCGCAGAGAAGATCTACAACAAATTCTCACCAAAGATCAGGAATATTACGAATGTCCTGTTACGCTGCTTCCTATTCCACTCCCTATGTTCCTCAAACCTGGCCAGGTTAATTCCATACAAATCCCCTTCTCATAATTTAATTCTGTGTGAGAATTGCAGTTTAGGAATTAAATTCATATATATTGTCGATGTGATGTTTTAGCTACGGGTATAAAACTTTGGAACTTATGATTCATGTAAATTGAGTTGGTATTTGAGTTTGATTTTGTGTTAATGTTTGGTTAACTTGTGTGAGAATTGCAGTTTAGGAATTAAATTGATGGTGTATAGGTATTTTCATTAATGTGGTGTTTGAACTATAACTGTTGAAGATTTCGTAGCTAAATATGAAATCACGATGAAGACATGAAAGGGTGGAAAAACGGTTATGCAAACGAGCTCAAGCTCTGTTTATTTCATTATGAAAAGTCAAACAACTTGATTCTTGTATAATGCAAGAGTTGGTTTCTTGAAATTTCTTATACTAAAACTTCGTTTTTCGTGTTGTTGTAATTGGAAATTTGTAGACATCTGAGGAGGTAGTATCATCTGAACGATTGGCAGAGATTAAGAGAACCCAGGTGTCACTTCTCGTTAGTCTTCCATGTTCGTCTGCTTCCGAGGACAAAATCGTCTTTCAAGAAATCCTCTGGATGGCCATTCGATTCCCAAATGTCCGTTCTCTTTTTGGATACAAAGGGGGCATTAATCAAATATTGAATCCAACCTCCATTCAGAGGTCACATTCTGATGATACTCTGCAAGGTTTTATGGTAGAATTAGTGTTTGCTATCTCCTCTTTCGGAAACAACGACAGCAAAATTTTACAGAGCTCCCCTGGCGTGATGCCCTTTCTCGTCTCCTGCTTGACGAGCCAAACAGCTGAAACGAGGAGTGTTGCTCTTCGTGCACTTTCTTTGTTGTCGTTGGTGGTCTCGAATAGAAAGGTGATAGGAGAATCGGGCGCTATGAAGCCTCTGTTTGGGATTATACAGGACAAGGATTCGGTGGGGCTACGCCATGCTGCTTCGGTCATTTTCAATCTGTGTAAGGTGGATGAAAACGGAGAACGGGCTGTATCCGAAGGGGCGGTTATTGCTGTGTTGGACAAGATCAGGAGCCGTGTTCTTTTGAACCAGATGCTGGAGATTCTTGAGGTGCTTAGCGTGCACGAAAAGGCGGTTGTGCAGATGGAAGAGAATGGTGTGGTGGAGTGCTTGTTTGGGGTACTGGGAGAGATGGATGTTAAAAAGGAGGACAAGGAATGTTGTGTGTCTGTTGTTCGTGCAATGTGTGGCGATGATGTGGCGAAAACGAGGAAGCTGATGAACGAGGTGGAGAATGCTCGTGATATTCTGGAGCGCGTAGTGAGCAGTGGGACTACAAAGGCTAAGGAGCTTCTGTCGAAGCTGGATTCGGCTGATCTAGCTGACTACCTTGATAGCATTGATATTGAGAGTAAGTAGAAACTTACATAATATCATGATATATGTTCTTGCATTCCATGTGATTCTTGAATTGGATTTTATGTGGTTTTCAGATTCTGAAATGGAAGTGTAGTTGAATATTGATAGCTTTTTTTGTGGAGTTAAGAGTTCTTAGAAACTCTAGAAATAGACATTTGTGTAGTTTGATGGAAATTTGCAGCATTTGTTCATTCACTGAACTAAAAGTGTCATATTTTCTTCTTGATCAACTATTTGGTTGTTTACTTCTTTTTTTGGGATATATCATGCCTGGTAATAAATGGTAGATGCAATATCTGTATAATATGTTCATCTTCAGTATTTATATAATCATTCATTGTTAATATTTTCATATATAATTATCTAGGTTCACTTTCTCTGACAAAGAATTCTTCATTTAATCCATTTCTTCCAAAAATCAAGGTAGCAGTAAAATTTTCGATATAATTTGCATGTAAAGTGTATGTATATTCACTGATGGTATTGGGCTTTATTGTATTTTGGCCATTGGAAAATAGACATAAGGCCCACCCGCTTATGTTGCCCTTAGTGTTTGTTGGCAGTCTACGATCTCTATCTCTTCAAAATATATATTTATGCATTTACACGATGGATCATACTCCGTATACTCATATTATAAAATTGATATGATTTTTTTATGTATTTTTTTTAAAATTGATATGATTTTCATAAATTTTGGAAACTCATTACACACGTAAATATATACTAATATTTTGTAGTTGTAGATACATCATACATTATTACCTTCTATGTATTTTCTAGTATATTCTAACTTGATAGAATTTTTTATAAATTTGGAAAATTCATCGTATATAATACACATGATAAGATCAATAGAAGCCGACGTGGATAAAATTGAAACGTGAAAATTTTATATGTTGTAGTTTTTTAGTCTTCGTTCTTATTTATGTCAAACGTGAGGCCATTCGATTCCCAGATGTCCGTCCTCTTTTCAGATACAAAGGGGCCATTAATGAAATATTGAATCCAATCTCCATTCAGAGGTTTTATGGTAGAATTAGTGTTCGCTATCTCCTCTTTCGATAACAACGACAACAAGATTTTACACAGCTGCCCTGGCGTGATGCCCTTTCTCGTCGCCTGCTTGACAAGCCAAACAGCTGAAACGAGTGTCGCTCTTCGTGCACAAAACTCTTTTGTCGTTTATAAAACTAAACGAATTATTCATTTTTAAGTAAAATGAATTAACAATTTTATGTAGTATTTTTTTATATTTCTCGTTGTATCCTTCATAGTATGTCTTAAAATTTTAAAAAAATTAAAAACAAGTTACAAGAAATAGAGGAAATACATGAAAGTATAAGCTTTTTTTAAAAAAAATATGATATAATTCGTTTAATTTTATAAATTATGAGGGGGTTTCGTACAATTTTTAAATTACAAGTGAATTGCGCAATATTTCAAAACTACAAGGAGGTTTAATGTTGAAAGAAAAGTACAAACTTAGGGGAGGTAAATAAAATTATTTGAAACACGAGGAGCAATGAAATCAGTCTGCTTCAACTACACAAATTATTTTGCCGAAGCTCTTGCAATTTGTAAACCCTAATCGCAGATTTTGGCAGAAATAGTCATCAAATATTCAAAAGTTGAAGATCGAAGATGGTGGCGGCGTATTTGAAAGCAGAGACAATGAAACTGAATGGAGGAGGAGATGAATGTCATTATCCAGCGCCTCTCCGGAAACCTCGTCGATTCAGAGGTAATTACCTTTCATTTAATTTGGCTGAAATATTTAGCATTTTTACATCGAATTTCCCTTCTATGCTGCTATATTGAATTTACTCCATAATTTACTCAAATTACCAAATTTGGTAGGATATTTAATTAAATTTAGGAGATCCTAATCTTTTCCTAAAATAATTTACCTTCAAAAGAAAAGAGACATTTGAGATATAAAGGAATAAAATCTTAAGATTTTTTTTGGAAATAGATACGTTGGTTTTTTCCTAAAAAAAAACACACGACATTGACTCCAAAAAAGAATCTAAAAGATTTGTTCCTTTATAAACGGAACTCTTCCAATTGCTTTTCAATTTCTTCTTGTTTCTGGAGTAGAGATTAATTGCTACTGTAACACTTTGTTATTACTTCCTCAGTTGAAAGAGAGCAAATCAGGTTTGCAATCTAAATTCTCACTATAATCGGTTTTATTTTTTCTGTTTAATCATCTTTGCTACTGTAAAAACAGTTTATTTGATTTATTACTTCTAGGATTTAGTCTGTTTAAATTGGATGTATAGGATTTATTACTTCGGTTTTATTTTTTCTGTTTAATCATTTTTACATCTAATTTTTTCTTGTTTCTGGAGTAGAGTTTTAATCATCTTTGTATTCATATTCATGACATTGATGTTAACTCAATTACCTAATACAGATCATAACACACTTGTTCATCTTTTCTTTTTTTCTTGATCTCTCACTGCAAAACTTGAAATCAAGAATTGACGATAGTAGATAATTAAGAATTACCATCAAAAGATACGACGAAAAAATATAAACATAATCAAATATCAGGAAATTGAAAATATGCAAGTGATTATGAGTTGTTTGAGAATTCTGTTTCTTTTGAATTAATTTGTCACAAAATTAATCTAATAAAAATCAAAGTTAGTCAGAAAATAAAGATAAGGAGAATATTATGTGGGGTTATGTTGAGGGAAATTAAATAAATAGATTATTTCTTTCACTACAAGCTCGAGCTTTTAGATGAGACGGAATTCTTTCATGTGAAGGTTCCCTAGATCTAAGTTCGATTCTGTGGAAAACTTCACCCATTTAAAGTGTTTGATTAGAGGATAAATGAAATTCGCCCACAGTGTGGGGGAGCAATGATTCGGCTCACGAGGTGGGGGGAGTGTTGAGGGTAATTAAATAAATGAATTGATTTTCACTACAAGCTCGAGCTTTTTTGAATTTCTTGGTATCAAAAACCTGGGTTGTGGGTTCGATTCCGTGGAAAAATCCACCCATTTAAATTGTCCAATCTAATAAAAATCAGGCAATGATTTAGTGAGGGGGGTGTTGAAATTAAATAAATAGATTAGACAAACTCGAGCTTTTAGATGAGACGGAATTCTCTCAGGTTATTTCTTGACTTTTTAGTTTTTTTATAACTTCAACTCAAAAACAGCAAGATAGGAATTGAAGTTTTGGGACATATAAGTAGTAGTATGATTGATTAGATAGAGCAAGTGGAATAATTTGTAGCTACTGGTGAGGTATGGGATCCTGTTCGTCTTTATTTGGACATGTTGTTATCATCATAAATTAACAATATGTTTAATCTCATATTTTATTAGCGTAATAATGGTATTTTACCTCGTATTTTTTGTCACAATCGTGTGTATTAATGTATATCAGCACTTATATAATTAAGATTACCTCAAGTAAATGAAAAATAATGTGTAGTACATTATTGGATATCAAAATGTAGATGATTATTCATTCATGTGAGGATGATTTGGAAAGTGGTAAATTTGACAGTGAAATTTTATATATCTTTTTCAGGAGTTAATGGAAGATTATCCAATTGTCTTTTTTGTTTTAATTCAGTCAATTTCATAAATGTCTTAATATGATGGAAATTATTGAACATTGAAGAAATTGATTTACGTACGGTTGACTGTCGTTCGAAACGAAATAGGTGGATGAATATAACATACAAAGTTTGTTTTTCTTTTAATAGTAAGAGACGCCTAATTTAATAGGTTTCTTGCGTAATTCTCTATTTATATGAATGTGTTTTGTGTGTATAGGCGAGAATACAAACTGGTAGCTTAATTTGTGATGGCTAGAAAGAGTAATTCAGCTTTCAACGTTGTTGGAGAGTTAGTTGAAGCAAGGTCTTTCGAGAGTGGTCTTCGTGGTGCATGGTTCCGCTGCAAGGTATGTTCTTTTCATTTATTTTGTTCAATAGTCCATTATTTTATACCATTCAAAACAAAACAAAAAAAAATCCTAACTTTGTGTATTTTGTTCATCAGATAAGAAAAATAACAAAGAGACACGACAGCGATGTGCGTTTCTTAGAATATTATGACTTCCCAGATGACTGTAAGTCTCTGCACTTTGCTTTCGTTGATATGTTTTTTCTCTGTGATTTACATTTGTGATAATAAGCTTTGTAAGTTGTAGGTCCTTTTGAACCTTTTCTTGATTCATTTTTTGGTATCTTTAGGCGATGTAGTTTTTTGAAATGTGGATTTATGGGTTTGTGCAGCATTGAAAGAAATAAGGTTATATCAGGTGCCCCCTCATCTCCGGGGGAAGAAGGGAAGAAACAAACCTAAAGAATTGATATTGAGGCCACAGTACCCACCCATTTATAAAGAAAACCAAATGCCTCATGCCCCCACTGAATTGACAGTAATTGTTGATAATTCCTTGAAGGTGGGGGATTTGGTGGACTGGTGGTTTGATAATTGTTATTGGTCTGGAAATATAACCCAATTATTGGATGATGATAAGGCCCAGGTAACAAGACTTGTTTTTTATGTAATTCCTTAGAAATGGTAAAACTCGAGTCCCTCTGGAATAGTGAACGATTGAGTACTAATAATATTTAACCCATTTCTTTCTTTAATTAGTTTGAGCTGAAACCACCACCACATGGTGAAGGTGAACGTTATCAAGTATTTTACAAGGATTTACGTCCATCTTTAGATTGGTCTCCAGAACAAGGTTGGACAATACCTTGTCAGGTTTGTTATCTCATCTCTTGTAATTAAATATTTTTCCTCAACTTGTATGTTGCATCAGCTTGTAAAATTGCAATATGTGATGTTATGATGGTGAATCTATTGTATTATAATTCATGCTTAATCTATATCTTATTGAGGAACCCTTGATTTTGTTGATGTCATAGGGGTAAGATACTTATATCTAAAATAACATTGCAGGAAGGGGAAAGTGGCCGCCGTTGTGCTCGGTTTATGAAACCTACAAATCAAGGTGTGATCAACTACCTAGATTTGTTTGCCCAAGTTACACACTATTATCTATCGTATATGAAATGTATTGAGCAAGGGTGTTTAGTTAAAACAATTGTGTTTTGATGTCATTTCAGCAGGTATTGATGGTGTTCCGTCCAAGTCAGCCTTTTCTGATGAGGCCAAGAGCACAAGAACAAAAGAAGAGATAATCAAGAAGCGGTCCCGGGAAGAAGAAAATGAAGAAGATGGTCGTAATAGCAGCCCAAAGTTGGCCCTACATCCAGACACAATGGAAGGAGCAGCAGGTATTGATGGTGTTCCATCCAAGTCAACCTTTTCTGATGAGGCCAAGAGCACAAGAACAAAAGAAGAGGTGATCAAGAAGCGGTCCCGGGAAGAAGAAAATGAAGAAGAGGGTCGTAGTTGCAGCCCAAAGTTGGCCCTAAATCTAGGCACAATGGGAGGAGCAACAGGTATTGATGGTGTTCCATCCAAGTCAACCTTTTCTGATGAGGCCAAGAGTTCAAAAACAAAAGAAGAAATGATCAAGAAACGATCCCTGGAAGAAGAAAAAGAAGAAGAGGGTCGTAATAGCAGCCCAAAGTTGGCCCTAAATCCAGACACAATGGAAGGAGCAGCAGGTATTGATGGTGTTCCATCCAAGTTAGCCTTTTCTGATGAGGCCAAGAGTTCAAGAACAAAAGAAGAAATGATCAAGAAAGGATCTCCAGAAGAAGAAAAACCGGAAGAAGAAAAAGAAGAAGAAGAGGGTCAGAATAGCTGCCGAAAGTTGGCACTATATCCAGACACAATCGAAGGAGCAATCATGGAATTGGAGGAATACTTAAACAAGGTTAAATGGCTCAAGAAGGTTTTGCATTCTGGAGGAATTTCATCTCCAGAGCCTCCTCAGTGGGAGTTGGTGGACCAAAATCCCAAATCCTAAAAGGCCAACTTGTGCTTTTAAATAATGTTTAGTTAGGAGGGAGGGAGGTTGTGTTTATCTTTGCTTAAAAAACCAGAATCCACTTATTTTTTTTTGACAGATTTGGTTTCAGTGCTAAAATGTTCATTTTTTCTCTAAATCAAGTCAGTCAAGAAGCTCTTGAAAAATAAATTGCATTAAATACTTTGAATATTTATTTGATTCGATTAATTATGTAGTTAAGAATTTTATTTGATTCGATTCATCCTATGTGTCTAATTAAACATGTTCAAGTTTGTATTATGCTCAAATATGGAACCAAATTCATTGTAACTTGGATTATTTTTCTAATTCTAAGAAGTGTGGAATTACGTATAGCTATTCTAGTCAATTAGATTATGATGGCAAAACCTAAGACTATATAAAAGCATCATCTTTATAGGTAAAATGCCAAAAATGTATTGAGTTCAAATTCCGTACAGATGAATCACTTCTTGTCAAGTGTTCGATCACTCCAAGATTCATACTTCATGCCGTTGCAAATTACTATGCAAAAGACTATATAAACCAAATCTTAATTCCTTCTACTTACTTTGTACAAGGACAAGTTTAATTAAGGAAAGATCATAAAAATAATTTAACATCAGAAAGATGAAAAAAGGATGCATTGCAATTATGGTTCTTTATGTCACACTTATAACTCTCTTCTGTTTTCAAGCCTTTTCATTGCCATCACCAGGAGATCCAGGTTTATAGAGTGTTCTTCCTTCCCCTGTTTCTTTTCGATTTTTCGATCTTTTTCTCTACTTTCATGTCCATTAATCTTTATTTTCTTGATTTCTATCTTGATCAAATCAAACACACTTATTACAGCATGCAGATTGAACTTGACTGAGTTCCCTTACAAACCAATAGGTGGATGCACCAACATCTACGAAAAACTCAAAAACTGGAACGACTTCCCATCAACACGTTGCTGTCAAAATGCGCTCCTCGTTTTCGCTCATGCATTAGCCCTTCATTCGTCTCACGATTCATCGGGCACCATTTTCATGCCGCATGATCAGTGGACCGATTGCAGCGGACCGTTTCACGTGCAGCCTAACGTGTCGATCCAAACGTGTGGATTTCAAGATTTCTTCTACGGGAAAGGCAAATGCTCCATGCTTCGATTGGAAAGCATTGACATGAACGTTGTGGATCGCTGCTCGAATTTCGCATTTTCTTCGTTTGATGATGCTTGTGGGAGTTGTACCTCTGCAATATCGAGTGAAGTGACAAGATTGTTGGCCGATTTGGGAGTTGTGGGAAATGATGTTGAAGAATCTGTCTGTGGGGTGGCTGTTGTTGTGTCTGTTATAGCAGGTACGATGAATCGGACGGCCGGGACAAGAAAAGCGATGATTTGATCAGATGCTTACCTGCTCTGTCTACTCCTACAAGTAATACCTTTTTTTTTAAACAACTAATACCTTTTATTGAAACAACTAATACCTTTTAAAACTTCTCTGTTTCATTAGTGATTGGGGGTCTCACTCATTTTGGTGTTTTTTTATCCAGATTCAAAGAATTACATCAAGATCAAGAGTAAATAACAAATTCAAATCAACAACATTACACTCAAATGTAATAATAACTGATAACTAATACCAACAAAACTGTACCAGACAGTGTAGCTGAAGCCCTGGTGGCAGTGATTCTGTTAATAGTTGGGCTAACCGATCATTTGATAAAGCACGTGTGCGAGGAAACAAGAGAAGAAAGGTTTGACCAAAGAAAAGGCATGTACATATTTCGAAAGCTGAGATCGAGAAGGCAATCAATTACACGGACGGAACAGTTTGCAGGACAGGTTTACAAAGGCATGTTGCCAAGCGGACAGTTTGTTGCAATCAAGCAGTTGTACCAAGGCAGCGCATCGGATAAGGATTCTTTTGCCAGAGAAATCGACGGCCTATCTAGGGTTCGACACCCCAATCTTGTGTGTCTTTTTGGTTGCTGCATTGCTGATGGACAACAGTATTTAGTCTATGAATATTGTCCTAATGGAAATCTTTCTCATCATCTTCTACGTACGAAAACGACGTGAAATCCTCTGTTTCGTTCTGTTTTAACACGTGTCACGTGCATTAAAGGTAATAAAACACAAGATAATCGTAATTGTGATGAATTTATATATATATGCAGAAAGTAACTGTGTTCTAACATGGAAATTGAGGGTGAAGATCCTGAGAGATTGTGCAGCTGCTCTAAAGTATCTGCATCAACACATAAGTGGTTGCATTGTTCACAGAGACATTAAGGTACGACCCGATTTTGCATAAATTAAGGTTTCGCTGAATAAATTGCAACCTCCTTCATATGGGACCAATTTCACAATTTACTCCGTCAATTTTAATAATGCAACTTGATTTGTTATCATTTTTTTTGCAGCTAACAAATATTCTTCTAGGCCATGATATGGAACCAAAGCTATCTGATTTTGGATTGTCGAAAATGCTAGGAATTGGGGAGAGCAAAGTATATACGGGTATATTTTCTTAGGACACCAATTTATAAGGCGATGGTGTATAAAATTGAATACTTGGTTATAGTTTTGACTAGTAATTTTGAAAATTGAACAAATGTATTTTGCAGCTGTTCGAGGAACCATAGGCTATCTTGATCCGGAATACATGACTAATGCTAAACTCACTTGTGCTAGTGACATATACAGTTTCGGCATTGTCGCTCTTCAGCTTTTATCGGGACAAAG
The DNA here is from genome assembly GCA_037126765.1 of Stenogyne calaminthoides. NCBI lineage: Eukaryota > Viridiplantae > Streptophyta > Magnoliopsida > Lamiales > Lamiaceae > Stenogyne > Stenogyne calaminthoides. The sequence continues at coordinate 4,181,704 of JBBCBC010000042.1, forward strand.
GGTTATTGAACTCGACCTAGAAGCGCGGGACCAGCTCAGAAGAAAGGTCGCAATGCCAAATTCATATAATAATATGCAGGGACGGACCCAGAATTTTTATTTCTAATAAGTTGAAAACAAAAATTAGGAGCTCGTTTTAAAGTTAAAAAAATAATTATGTTGAAAATGTGTATTGATTGTTGGAAAATTGGTTGCAGGCAAAAGATGTAAGCATGGGAAGAAGGCCTCTGACTGATTTTCAAGATGGTCGAATGAAAGGAGATGTAATAAATAGTATAGAGTTTGAATGTGTGTTAGAAATAGCAATGTTGTGTACAGCCGGTTCCAGCAAAGGTCGTCCTACCATAGATTTAGTGTTTGATGAGTTGGAGAGAGTCTGGCAACACATGCAGGGTCCAAACGGTAATTCAATGGGGAAATTGCACATAGGTACATTGTTTTTTAAAAACTTGCAATCAGGTACATTTTGGTTGCATATATGTGGGTATAATTGCACTTTCAATGCAATTAGACTCATATATGTGCAACCAAAATGTACCTGGTTGCAAGTACACTTCAAAAAAATGTACCCGGTTGCAATTACACCTAATTTAATCTTGTATTTTCATTGTCTGGAATGGATGATGAAATATGAGATTGATAATGATTTTAAATACTTGCAGATAGCGATGAAGGATAGGTACTATTTATCAGCATAGATGCAATCAAAATGAGCTGAAATAATTTGCGGCTGATCAAAGGACATTATTTAGAGCTTTGTGGAAAAAATAATTGAAGTGCAGCACTTTTGTCATGTTGAATTAATGTACGCGATATAAAGTTATGTTATGTATGACCAAATATCTTGTTAGTTGATTATATTACTGGTGTATAAGATTTTTTATTTTTTTTTAAATTCACCCCGTTTAAAGTATTAAAGCGTTAGTGTCCAACTTATATCCCGTCTCAATATGAGACTGTCTTAAGTCTCTTGTTTTAATATTCTCAACAACGATATCATTAAAAGAAAATTGAAAAGCGGGAGCACCAACCCGCCCAAAGTTAAAGCACAATAATGGACCTAAGAACAAGATATGAAACTAAACGGCCCAACAAGAAACTAATTGACTGCAACAAAAGTGGGCCCATAACAATAACAACCCGGTAAAATATAGTGTGAACAAGTTTTACGGTGAAACCTGGTTAGAAAGCCGACTTATATTCTAAAGAGTGTGAATTTTTTCTTTGTAAAAGTGTGACTTTTTATTATAAAAAGTATTACTCATAAAAAGTGAAAAACATTTATATTATATTATAAATATGATAATAAGTCGTGACTTATTATTATTAAAGGTGTGAATTATATTTTTAAAAAAGTATGTTTATAAAAAAAAAATAAATCAAATTTTAACAAATTTAAATTACCAACTCCAACAATCCACCTAAAGCATCTAATACGTATAAAATGTATTTTACGCGCAAATTGACCAATTGTGTTAAAACTCATTTTTCTATAATATTTTTTTTGGAAACCTTTTCTCTATAATATTTTAAATTTTTTTAATTGATCATTCAGATAACACCATTTTCTTTAATATTACTAAGGAGACAGCAAGTAGCACATGGTATGTCATAATAAATTGCACTCTCTGATAATAATACTCCAAAGATTGCAACCATATAATATTAATTTCATAGTTTAATTTACTAATGGTTTTTTTATATAAAATGTTGTGTGCATTAGTTCTAATATATTACTACCTCCTTCCCGAACTCAACACTACGGTTACTGTATCGCGGGTTTTAAAAAAAAATGATAAAGTGTTGGGGGTAGAAATAATTGTTTATTAGTATTTTATGTGATAAAGTGATTAATAGTTAGGGGTAGAAAGAATTGTTTATTAGTATTTTATGTGATAAAGTGATAAAGTGATAAAGTGAATATTTATATTTAAGGAAGTGTTCAGTTAAGTATGGGACGCCCAAAATGAAAATCGTAGAATTAAGTTTGAAACGGAGGGAGTATTAATTACACCGTAGCTCTCGAACGTTTGTTATTTAGGCACATCCTTCTATTTATAACACACACGATCATTGTGTATACAGTATTAGTGAAGTGATGAAAAAATAAAACATAAAAAAAAATGAAATGAAATTGAAAGAGAGAGAGAGGTGGAGGAAGAGGGGAAGTTATAAAAGGAAAATAGAAAGAAAAAAGAAAGTGAAGCAGCCATTGAAATGTCCTGATTTATCTCCGGTGTGAAAATGAGCAAATTCCAAGGAAAAGTGTTGTTGGAGCCAATGAAATGTTGGTACCATAAACAAACATCTTTCTCTTCTTCTCCAAATGATTTTGTTTCCTCCTCAAGGTTTCCCCCATTTCTTGCCATCATCACAATCTATAGGGGTCCTTCATTCCTCTGGAGAAGGACCCTACCCATACCCGCCTTCCCCATTTTCTGTTTTTGTGATGATTCGTTAATACCTGGCAAGATTTTTGTGGGCGGAGGAGAATTTCTAATTTCTAATTTGTTTGGAGAAAGAAGATTGATTGAGGTTTCCGGCAGACTACGACTTGATAATTTCATATTCATTTTCTTTGTTCAAGGAACCACTTTGCAATTTTACATTAGTTTTGAGAGTCGATATTCGACAAATTTGAAGATATGAATTGCTTCCCATGTTTTCAAAACAAGGAAGAAAACGCCGAGGAGGAGGATAAGAAGGATTTACCCATTGCTCAGCCTAAAGATTTCCCTCCAGCAGCTAATTCACCTTCTGGTGGTATACCTTTTCCCTCTTTGATAAATCACAATTCTTATATTGCATTTTTCACGTACAATGGCTTCCTAGTTATATGGCATCATTCTTGTTGTTTTGCAAGATTTTACTGAATGATTTAGCTGTTACCACAATGCTTGAATGACTAGATAAGGATGAGAGGAAATCTATCATTTCTGTTGAATTATTGTGCATTTTGGCATGTTTAGATTCTCAGATTTACTTAATTGTCTCTATGTTTGCACAATGTTTGATACCAAATGTTTTGGAGATGCTACCAAATGTTTGCACAATGACAAACATGAGGATTCTCTTGAAGTTTCATTTGGTTGTATCTTGGCCTAATTGCTTTCACATGTTATGCATTCAATCAATTAGGACATTATCTCATTGAGGAGGAGATGATTCTTCTATCTGTTTTAGGCCAGAATGTAGGAATTGGTTCTGAATATCGTCGTGTTTCTTCTACTTTACAGGACGTAATGAAATTTCCCGGGAAGACAGCAGAAATGAACCAGAAACCGAGAATAATACAGTGAAATCTTTCACTTTCCGTGAACTAGCCACTGCAACAAAGAATTTCCGACAAGAAACTCTGTTGGGTGAAGGTGGATATGGAAAAGTTTTTAAAGGGACACTTGCAGCAACTGGACAGGTATTATACATACGGATACGAATTTCCTGTTAATGAATGCAGTTTCTTTATCTGTTGGTTTTGACTACATTTTGTTTTCCAATAGATTGTTGCTGTTAGGCAACTAGACAGGAATGGAGCAGCAGGGAAGGATTTTGTGTTTGAAGTGTCGTCGTTGAGTCTTCTTCAGCACCCAAATCTTGTACGCATGGTTGGATATTGTGCCGATGGAGAGCAACGGCTTTTGGTGTATGAATACTTGCCATCCGGCTGTTTGGAGAAATATCTATTTGGTACTTACCTATCTCTCTACATAGATACGAGGTTGGCTGAGTTATTATCGACTCCTAGGATTAATGTCCTTAACTTTCTGTGTTTACAGACATTCCAGCAGGGCAAAGCCCACTGGATTGGACTACAAGAATGAAAATTGCTCTAGGTATTGCCGAAGGGCTGGAGTACTTACATGAGAAAGCCGACCCTAACATCATACATCGCGACCTGAAATCCTCAAAAATCCTGCTGAATGAAACCAAGGTTCCGAAACTGGCAGATTGTGGGCTTGCCAAGATTGTACAGAGTGGGAATAGGATGCATGCATCTGTGATGGCAGGATATAATGGATATTGTGCACCAGAATACGAAAGAAACGGGGACTTAACATTCAAGTCGGATGTTTACAGCTTTGGTGTAGTCCTTCTTGAGCTTATCACGGGTCGTAGAGCCTTGGACACTTCACGACCAGTCGACGATCAAAGTTTAGTTAGTTGGGTAAGTAGGATCATTGATGAATCATCTTTTCATTTAATTTATAGACAATGATCTAACTGTTTTTATTTTGAATTAGGCACAACCGATTTTCAAGGATCCATCCAAGTTCCCGGAAATGGCGGACCCGCTTCTGAAACAGGGATTCGCTAAAACGAGTTTGAATCAAGCAGTGGGAGTTGCAGCTATGTGTCTGCAAGACGAACCGTCTGCTCGTCCCTTTATCAGCGATATATCAGCTGCCCTCAGTTTCCTCGCCATGGCGCCTCCTGATGCCCCTATTCCTGATCGTCTCGTCCCCATTTTATCTAGAGTTTCGACATCACGCAAAAACTCTGATCAGAAACAAGACGATCATAGTTCAGACAGTAGCGAGGATGAACAAGGGGAACGGTATGATGATAAGCAAGAACAAGAACAGGATTACATGTCCAGTTCTGAATATGATTACACTGATAGCTGCTCAGAGGGTTCCGATTATGAGGAAACGAGAAAGGCTCCTAGTCGCAATGAACGCAATGTGGATACTAATGCTCGTTGCAAGTCTACTAAATCGAAGAAGCTCGGGTCGAGCTCAAAACGGAGAACCAGGAAGAAATCGGTCAAGATCACTAGTCCTATAAAATCAAAAAGCAGGAAGAGTAGCAGATCAAGCTCGAAAGATCATAGCATGAGGAGTGATAGCACACAGCCTTCTTCGAATTCAGGGCAGGGTCAAAGTCAACAGCGCCACAATCATTCCAATTACAGCTCCAGTAGTGATGAAGAATAATGGAATGACAGATCCCGCGCCACGAAACTTGCTATGAACTCGAGAAGTGACAGTTACAACTCAAGGTCTGAGGACGAGAATTAGTAAACGAGGCGAGAAATTAAAGACGGCGTTCTTATTTTGTTCGGATTTCTACAAACCTCAACAACAGGCCACAACTCAGTGTGTTTGGAAGAGCTGATTATGATGGTTTCAACTTCATTTTTGATGGAAGTGCTTTTGTTTTTTCCACCTTGGCTGATCAAGATTTCATATTTAATCGCTGGATGGAGGATATCTCTCTATATATATACTGATATAACACACACTGACACATATACATATATCTGTAGGGAAATTGAGGCATACTGATGAACAGTTTTTTTTTTTTTTTTTCTTTTTCTTTTTTTTCTCCTTCTGTGATTATTCTACACAACTTTTGCTAGGCATTTTCCAAGAACAAAATATAAGTAACTTCTCATTAAGTACTTATTTGATTCCATTACTATGTGAATCAATTTTGTTCAAGTTTTTTACCATGAATTAGATAGCAGCTTGTCATCCATATCAAATGATGCCTTTTTTACATGCTTGGTATTTACTATTTACTGATTAACAAGTGTACTATTAATATAGCGGTTTCACTTTTAGCATCTATGAAATCATAAGAGTTGTTTTTGCTGTTGCATGAGACTACACGTGTGGGTTGAAACATGTTCATGGTTTTAAAAAATTACTTTGCAAAACCACACATTGTTCTATTTTTCCACCTGTAATGCCCAAAAAAATAACAACAATAGTAATCTTCTTGAACTAGGAAAAATGAAACTAGTACGTTTAATTTGAATTCGGATAATGTAAATAGTTTGTGAAATTCTAGCTCAGAAAGCTTGGAAATAACAAATTTAATCACAATATATATAATTGTGATCTTATATAAAAATTGAAGAAGTTAAAGAGGGCCACAACCTGGCCAAGGTGTATTTCTCGTCAAAAGCTACTAATGAAAAATTCAGGAAAAAATCACTAGTAGAAAAAGGAGTAGCCAAGAACAAAACAAAAATAGTCTCTAAATAAATCGGAAAAACAAAATTAAAATCAGAATAACAAATAGAGAGATATAACGTTTTTTCATCTAATGTTTGCATCAAGTGAGAAGCTTTGTTCCTCTTCCATAGCAAGCATATTAGGTCTTAGTTATATCCAGCGTTACCTGAAAATTATTGCACCGAATATATGTCATCAAATCTACACATCATTTATTTGAATGTAAACAAGAACAAATTACTAGAAAGTGTTAAAGTTAAAATCAGGAATATTATTGGAACATAATTAATAATTTACCATTTCCATAGATTGATAAATTGAACAAACGTAAATGTGGATCAACAGGAAGACCAAGTCCTTGATACCTCTCATCATACACCGAGTACCTGCACATAATTTCATTTTTTGTTTAATCATGAATAACAATTTAATGAATAATATACATAATAATATGTAGAATTATAATTTAGGAATATTACCCGGCTCTAGAATTATCATAATTATTATTGCTTGAGTTATATCCATGATTACCACGATAAAAGGAGTTCCAGCTTGGAGGGTAGTTTGGAACATTAACATCATCTTGGCTAATCATCTTTCCCTGTTAGTATATAAAAATAAATATAAATGTAAGGATCTTTTGTTTTTAAGACGTATAAAGTCGTGAAATAATGACTCTAAGGTACAAAGTTTCTAACAAAAAAACTCTAAAGTACGAAATGCAGAAAATTAATGACTTTAAGGTACAAAGTGCGTTAAATGTCAAAAACTCACTCCAAAATTGACCTATTTTCTGTCACTTTTAGATCAATTTTGAGTCTTTTTTTTTTTTAACATTTAACGACTTTTTGTCTAAATATTTTAGGGAAAAATGACTTCTCTCCCTAAAGTCGTATGAAATACACAGTTCATTAGTATTTTTCAGTATTGGTATATATGTAAATGTATTTTTGAGAGATTCAAATATATATAAGACCTTTCGTTGAAATTAAAATATATATATAAACGTACTTTGGATCTGGATGATGAGCCTTCCGCGTAGTTTGCAGGATTGATGCCATAATTTGGTACATTAAACGTTGCGTTTTGATCACCTACATCTCCCATCGCACTACCAAAACATGTATCAAATTAATAACTTAATTGATATCAAAGTATTATATACACAATAAATTCCAATAGTATATAAACTGTATATATTTTCTTATATAACTGTGTGTGAAATAATTTATTATATATAACTTGTGATTTGCCAAGATATATTCACCTAATGGGAGTTGGAGTATTGTTTTGAGCCGGATATGTCTGCTCTGAATTTCCATGTGGTATCTGTGGATGCTTCTCATAACAAAAAATCATATAAGATTAATTACATTATTCAAAATAATACAGTAATTATAATCGAATATATATGTGTGTGTGTATTAATTTAAGTGAAAATTTGTGGGGAAAATTACGTATATCGAAGGCCTTGTAAATGATGGTCCCATTTGTTGTGTGTCTGAATTTTGTATAGCGCCATTCAGCAACGCAACATACGACTGTGGTTCTTCTCTGCAATTTTAATTAATTATATAATTAGTATACATAGGAAAAAAAAAAAACCCCATTTAATCTATGCCAAAATGAGATAGCCACCTATATTTGTTCAGGATTGATATTAAACACGAAACATGATTATGAGTTGCATTTATAAGTTCAAAACATTAATTTTTCAAAATAACCGCTTTCAGATACTTTTTACGAGAAAGAGACGAGAAACTCGTACCGTGTTCGTGTCCAATAGTGAGGCATTCCTGAGTTAAATTCAGGAGATATTAACTGCCCATAATTTGTTTGCCTTGTTTGGCCTAATGAAGATGGAGATGTTGATTTTGATGGTGATTCTTGCTCCATTTTCTCTTTCACCCTACAACAATAAAATGTCAAAATTAAAAAAAAAAAAAAAAAAAAAAAATCATTTTAATTAAGAAATGGAATCATTTTTCCCAATAAAACAATGTTATTAATTAATCAATTATAACTATCAGAAACAAGCATAATATTTTTTTACCTCTTTGGAGTATGTGATACCAAAAATTGTAGCTTCAGATTGCTGCAAAGATCTTGCAAACTGCAAACAAAGATTAAATTAATTAGAAGTTATATTGAGAAACATCACACTTGAAATAAAGAGAATGACAAAAACAAAGAATTAATTGAAAATTCTCTTTGCAAATTCAAGTGAGTCTATATTTCTCTCACCAGATCTAATGGTTCTTCACTAAAAGTAGGTATTTACACTACCTCTCTATGGTTTATAAAGATGGAGTCATGGAGGCACCAACCAGAAAAGGAAACTAAAATTGAGATAATAACAATAAATATAAGGGCTCGACTATTGGTATCTGAACTCTATTGATTACGCTATCTGAACAGCTGTATTTCACGATATATAATGTTAAAATGTATTATACATATTAATATATATAATAAAAATTAGGATGTCAATAATAACGTCGTTAATACAATTTTCTCTCTTTTAAAATAAAATAAAAAATTATAATCCTTACTGGCACTCAGTTTTAGGCTCCAAATTCAAAAAAATTATAAAAATTAAAACGTTAGTACTCATGCTGCTTACCTTGTACATTAGCTAAGCTTGTAATTTTGAAATATAACTTTACAGATAGGGAAAAAACAAGGCAACTATAACCACCATTTCAAGAGTAAGCCTCTTATACATCAATTATAAAATTACGCTATACATAATTAGTGTTTTTTTTAGTAAAAATAATTAATATTATTCAATAAAAATAATTAATATAGACCGATTATAATAATGTTAAGTATTGAGATTAATAAATACCGTTTAAAAATGCACTTGAGTTGTACTATGAACCTGTTTTCATTTATATTAATACTCCTCCAACAATATGAGAATGTTACACTCTTCATTTGATGGACTGGATCGATAAATAGGCGTGACATATGCCCCATATTTATATACGTTCACTTCCACCAAGTGGAGCAATACAAGTATAAAATGACAAATTTTTATTAGTATTATTTTTAATATAAATAAATTTACTTCACACTTTTCTACAATTTGAAAATTTCAAATGAGATATCACAGCTTTGAAATTAATCTAAATGAATTGATTTCACCACCTCTTCATAAATTTGAGCTTTAAATGAAACGAAGTCTTTTTAATTATTATAAAAAAGAGTACTATGAAATATGAATGAATTAATTTGACACGTCTCTACAGTTTTGAGTTTTTAAATGAGATATAATCTATTCAATAGTTGTAGGTGAACATTAAATAGCAAATTGTATTTAATGTCCATTTATCTGAAAATATGGGAGTTTGCATATCAAATTGAGTAGATAGGAACATCTTTTTTATTTTTTGATAGGATAGGAACATTTTTTACTTTTAGATAGGTGTGTTTTTGTTCAATTTTATCCAACTAAAAGTGTGCTTGACTAATTTATAAACATATAAACATGATAAAAATTTGTATATATTAGGTGCACTGTATAATTTAAAATTTATTTATTTTAGTGCAATTTATATATGCTTTTAAAAAGTATTAATTATTTTATTAAAATATACATTCGTTAGTATATTAATTATTCTTACTAATCGAAACCCGGACCTAAAAGAATCAAAAATAATCATTTGAAATTGACTTTTAAAATTGTGGGGAAATCGAACTGGATCAATTTTTTTCTTGGTATGAATCTGAATATTACCGAATGAAACTATACCTATTTATATCGAATGACGGAATTAAATATGTATCAAAATATATTTTTTATTTCATATTCATCAAATTGTATTATAACATTACTTAATTAAAGTACAATTATATGATACTACGATTTATCAATTTCTTTTTAAAAAATTTAAATTATTAGTATTAAATTAAAAAAAATTACAAAATTTAAATACCTTAACTATAGAATCATATGATTTATTTTTAGACAATGATTATATAATTAAATCATATACATGAGCTAGTGATTGCGATAATTGCTTGAAATTCATGTGTATGTTTAATTTTTAGGATTTCATGTCATTATGTATACTAAGTTAGACCAATTGCACTAGATATAGAGAAATGTAATTTTTTTAAAAAAATATATAGAGTAAAATAGGAGCCTATTATTTATTAAAGTTAGAAACGAGACAAAATTGAGGAGATTTTTTTTTTTTTTTTTTTGGGTTTATTTAAATTTATGGAATCCCACTAGAAGCCCATTTTCATTAGCCCATTATCAGAGTATATTGGAGTCCATGCCTTTAAAAATATTGATGGAATTGCACTAGAAGCCCAATTTTCCGAGCCCATTATCAAAGCATATTGGAGTCCGTTTCATGAGCTAAATTCAAGAACCGTCTTGTAATTTTCCATGCACGCACATGGGCTGTATAGCCTTTGGTCCAGATTAACGAAAAAAAATAAATTGAAGCATGCAGGTGGGAGAAATTCAGTGGAGTTACAAAAAAGATGCATTTAGTAATAAAAGATACTCATTTCGTACTAAAAATATAATTTCTTTGTATAATTTATTTAAGAATATAGTGTGAAAAAATTTTTTACTGATAAACCGGTTAAAAAAGTGTGACTTATATTACTAAAAAATGTGATTTTTCCAGTAAAGTGTGTATTTTTTTTTTTAAAAAAAAGTGAAGGATGTGACTTATATTATAACAAAGAGTGTCGTAGTGATAACTGAAGTGTGTGACTTATATTATTAAAGTGTGTGACTTTTATTACTAAAATGTATGTCTGTAAAAAAAAAAATCAGTTTCACAGTATACCAACTCTAATTTATTTTGTCATTTAAGTGGAGTTACAATATTTGGTTAGACATTATTCTCACTAATGTCCCTTTGATTTGTTTTTGAACTTATCCAATCAATCATATTTAACTCGTTAATGTATTATATAGACCTAGTTCATGCTATAAATCTTGTTTTTAATTTATGATATTTGATTCTACCCAGTGTATAATACGTGTCAAGTTTAGTGATTTAGAAAAATGTGTTGAAAATGAATTAAATGGGTTAAATAATCAAAGTTCATATCATAGATCCGATTAATGGGAGATAAACTTTAATTTATTTTAAATTAATAAAGGTTTTGAAAATAAACTTTTTTTTGTTTGGGAGGAGTAATTAATCCTACAATTTCTTCATCTAAAAGTTATATATTATCTCATCAAAATCAATGAAATAAATCAATAGTATAATAAAACCCTTTATATTATCATTATGAAATACTTCCACCGTTCCACAATTGATTTCTTATTTATTGTGTGCTCGAATTTTAAGAAAAAATGATAAAGTGTTAGGATAAAAATAGTTGTTTATTAATATTTTATGTGATAAAGTGATGGACAGTTGAAGTTAAAAAAAGTTATTTATTAATATTTTATGTAATAAAGTAATAAAATAAATATTTTAATTTAAGAAAAGTGAAAACCTAAGTATGGGACGTCCGAAACGGAAATGTAAAAATCAAGTTTGGAACGAAGGGAGTATAATATTATTTTTATTACAATGGTCGGCTGAAAGTTGAATTGCAAAAAAAGTAAATATTTAAAAAAATCTTACAGATCTGAGATATTCTTGAATCGGTCAAAATCAAAATGGAAGAAAAATTAGAGAAATAGGAAAGGTCGAAGATGACGGTGAGAACATGGCAATTATACTCTCGCCCAATGAATTTTGAATCCATAATACTTATTTCTTAATTGATTGAAATAATCAAAAGTAGAGAGAGAGATCGGCGCAAGAATAGGAGGGAGCACGATTCATAGATGATATATGAATGAGAAATCCTCCCACACTTCTCTCACTTGCGATTGATTCCGCTGTTATTAATTTCTCTCGAATTTTCGATCTTTCCTTCATCCCTGAGCACATTCTTCTCGATCTCTTCCTAGTACGTATTTATCTATAATTTCAATACCCAATTTTATGTTTATGTATTTATATATGTGGATTAGGGATTTTTTTTCATGTGGCCTTTTGATGGTTCTCATATGAGTTTGTCTTGATTGTTTTGGTTTGTCTTGATTGTTTTGGACGTGATCTGGGATTATTGAGCTTTTCTGTTTTCATTGTGGTCTTTGTGTTTCTTGTTACAAATGGGTAATAGATTTGATTTCAGCAATTGCCAAACCGTGTTATATTTCTCAATGATTAATTCATAGTAGTTTGGGTCTAATCCTTGGATCTTTTGGGAGCATTTGTAATGGATCATGGTTTAGTTTTGCAGATAGAATTCATGATTATGAGTGAAGTTTCAGAAAATTGTTGCGTTAAGCAAGGAAGTTTACAGTTTACATGTTACGGGGCCTTATTTTCATCACTTCTTATTCATATTATAGGAGTATCTATCTGATTCTATTTGAATTGTAGAATTAGATAACAATTTGTGCTGAAATAAGAGAAGTATGAAGATTCCAAGTTTGTATTAACCATTTGATGAACATTCTAATCAAGGAAACTTTGACTTTTCTATCAAAAACTTGTTGGTGTCCTTTCTTGGTTTTAAGACTGCATTACAGTGCTGTCATGTCGGTGAACTATCGGTTACTTGTTACAGATTTTTTTGATTACTTATTTGAGCATTCTTCTGTAAACTTATAATGATTGGTAGAGAACATTAAAAGCTGGGAAACTGAATGAGAAGATTTTGAATTTATTCATAGCAACTAGAAAAGAAGAAATCCTTTCTGTCATTGAATCACTTAATATCAGACAAAATCTGGTTCCTGTGCTTCCCACCCGTAAGTTTTTTTGTCACTCGGACCATGCTACTCGTATATGATTGACTCATTGGCTCTCCTTAATGATCTAATCTTGACAGGATGCTCTGAAAAATTCTGAAGCTGTTTGACGTTGATTTATCCTGAAGCTATATAAATAAAAGCTGAATACTAGCCCTTCTCCAAGAACATTGCTCGTGATATCCAATCTGATAATTCTTTTTAGAAAATCTTGATAAAATGTCTCAAGTTATCATTAACGATCATGAGGTGGACGTTGTCATTGCTGCCCTTCATTCCGATCTCACAAAGTTCATGGAAGAATGGAGACCAGTGTTTTCTCGCTTCCACCTGATAATCGTCAAAGATCCCAACCTTAAAGAGGAACTTCAAATTCCAGGAGGATTTAATGTGGATCTCTATACAGAGGCTGACATAGATAAAGTTGTGGGCACATCGTCAGGCACTATCTCTTTCTCCAGCTACTCATGCTGTTACTTTGGCTATCTTATGTCACGTAAAAAATATATCATCTCGATTGATGATGATTGCACTCCCGCCAAAGATAGCGATGGAGGGATGATCGATGCTGCATCCCAGCATATCATCAACCTTCAGAACCCAGCTACACCTTTTTTCTTCAACACTCTGTATGATCCTTACTGTAAGGGGGCTGATTTCGTGAGAGGCTACCCGTTCAGTCTACGAACAGGGGTAGAGTGCGGTCTGTCGTGTGGGCTATGGCTTAATTTAGCTGACTATGATGCGCCCACTCAGGCTCTGAAGCCTTCATTGAGGAATACTAGGTATGTTGATGCAGTTCTTACAGTTCCAACAAGGACCATGTTCCCTGTGAGTGGGATTAACATAGCTTTCAACTCCGAGTTGGTGGGACCCGCTTTGGTCCCGGCTTTTAGGTTAACAAAGGAAGGAAATGTGAGGTGGGAAACGGTTGAAGATATATGGGCTGGGATGTGTGTTAAGGTGGTATGTGATCACTTGAGGGTTGGTGTGAAAAGTGGGCTCCCGTACGTGTGGAGGCAGGAAAGGGGAAATGCAGTCGAGAGTTTGAAGAAAGAGTGGGAAGGTGTGAAGCTTATGGAGGATGTCGTCCCGTTCTTTCAATCTGTGAGACTGTCTGAGGCTGCTGTTACAGCAGAGGACTGTGTCGCTGAGATTGCTGCAGCGGTTAAGGACCGTTTGGGAGGTGTGAGTCCGATGTTTGCTAGTGCTGCTGATGCTATGGTCGAGTGGATCAAGCTGTGGAAACGCTTAAGAAGCCAGTAGAACGCGACACTCATAATCTTAATTTTATGTTTTCATCGTTGATTTTTGTTTTATCCTCACGGACGAACTTGGTACTATAGTTTATGGAGGTCTCGGGAGGACTGATGTTACTTTTCTATGATCAGCTCTTTTTTTCTTTGTGGTGTTGAAGTTACAGAGTTTCCAATCGTTTTAATCTTTGATCTGATATGATTCTCTGGTTTGGTATAATATGTGTGTAAATACATATATGGTCAACTTGTATGTATATGTCCACGTGACATTTATATTTGGCTTTTAAGCTTGCAAAATGACGACGTTTGGATTAAAAGATGACTATATCGATTGATCACATTGATTCCGAGTGCATTTGAAGTGTGGTAGTGTCAAACTTTGTGATCCAAGCCTATTTTCCCTGATGGATTGAAATTAATTGGGAAACTGGTATACTTGGAATTGATCATGTAAACCCAATTTTCTTTCTTTGTGGAAATTAATAGATAAAAACACGTAAAACTGTAAAGGATATACAATCCTGCTTCTACGGAAACATATTTTACAGGCAAAAATGCACAGAACGAACACGACTGTAATCTGACCCTCTTACAATAAACATTCTCTATGATCCATTCCATGTATCTTCAGTCAGATGAGCTCGATTCCGTACGAGTTGAAAAAACTAAAACACCAACCAAGCCTCAAAGCCAGGTGCTGACAATTTGGTTAAGCACAGATTAAATCGCGATGATAGAGCAAAAACACAACTGGTCAGGATGATCTGGAACAACCAAAGCACTGTCTAAAAGAAAAGGAGGTGGACGAAGGACGTGCATTTTCAGGCTTCGATTTGCCTGGAATATGATTGTAAAAAGCATGCACTGCACCTGTAACACCATCCTCGTGTTCCATTGCTTTTGCAAGCTGTATAGCTCGCTCTTTTACCTGCAATATGGAAAACAAGCTTTGGAAATGTTTCCTAGATAGTAAAATTGCACTTGCAGCCAAAAACAATATAAGAAAAATGCTGCATACCTCGGGATCTAGCATGAATCGAATGGCAGCAACCAATTTGTCTAGAGAAAATTCATCGACTGGAATGGGTACGGGACCTACTCCCCTAGCATGCACCTGCTCTCCCCAAAACGGTTGGTCTCCGAAGAAAGGTACTATCGTTGTTGGGCACTGAAAGGCAATAACGAGATATATTATAATTTTTTTTAAAGAAGGGAAAATCATCAAAATGCATAAAGTTGTGAGTAATTACTGCTGCTTTAAGACCAGCAGCTGTTGTTCCAGCACCTCCATGATGAACCTTGGAAATATATAGCGAAAAGCAGAATCAGATCTCGCAATTGTATCTAATATCAGCTTTGCAAAAACAGGGTATCGAGTATACAACAAGTGGCTTACAACAGCTGCACATTGAGAAAATAACCAATCGTGGGGGCAATTATCCAGTAAGTAGATGAAGTCCTTTGGTTCTGCCACTGAGGAAAGAATATTATACGAAAACTTAAGTTGAAATGCAAATATATTGATGGAGTGAAAATCGGGACACAAAGAAAACGAACAGTCTCCAAGGCCACCCCAGCCTTTATTGATGATACCGCGCTGCCCTGTAATTTCAAGAGCTTGAACGATTATCTCTGTCATCTTCTCAGGCTCTTCAACAGGCTGACAACAAAGACAACCAATGTAAATAAGCTATTAAATTACGAAGAATATTTAAAGAAAAATAAAGGCAGGCACTCACAAGACTTCCAAACCCAATGTAAATAGGCATTTTATCTTTATTTAGCCACCCCACAAGTGAATCTGGTGGAGCGTAATTTGAAGCAAGATCCAGGAAACAAAACCCCACCACATCAATTTTCGGCCCCCAATCTGCAGCCTCAAAAAAATAAGACAGTATGCAATGAATTTAAATGCAACAGAAAATTTCTTACTTCTTGTAATATAGATGCAAACTACGAGAGAACTTACCTTTTGGTTTACGAACAAGATGAGGACTCCAAATATATGCATAAGGTATGTCCAGAGGAGAGTTATAGGAACCTCTTAAATATGTGACGGGTCTTATTTTTAGTATTTTCTTCCTGAACTCGTTTATCATATCACGTATTCCTAGCCAGATTAGACCATCAACAATTTGATATGATAACTGCAATAAAAATACTTAATCTTAATATGACAATCTACGTGAGATAAATATAAGTATGTTTTAGCATGTGCTCACTCTATATGCAACTTGTTGCTTAACGCGGGAAAGAGGATGTGGAAATTCACTTGTAGGCCTGTACGTAGGGGTAAAAATTTAAAAATTAAGTACTTAAAAACATAGTAAGAACACTTTCTACAGAATTAAAAAGCATTTAAAAATCAATTGAGAAGCAAAGGCTGAAAAATTGATGCATGATATACTTACGTCCATGGCATAGTGAATATTATGTGAATTGGTACTTTTAATGCCTCAGCAACATGTGTATGCCCTGAACAAGTAGGTGTACAAGACCAGATGAGAGCCTCATAAAATTTAAAAAAGTCACATAATTTAATAAACTTTTTGGCACATCTTAGATAGTCAGTTAATTCGACTACAAATCAAGAAATGAGACTGAACTTCTAATATAAAAAAAAAATCATTATAGTTAGTCTTATAATTGTTTTGTTATATGACTAATGAGATGGAAATCACGGGTGAAGTCATCCATTGATAAGGATGATGTTCGCCAATAGAAGATTGTGAAAAGTATTTTTTAAGTATGCAGAAAGAAACTAATTAACGAAACAGAGACATATCTTACCATATGCAGGGGGATTGGCAATTATTGCATCTACCATGAACTGAACTTTCGTATCAGGGTCTGGATCAGTACATGCTGGATATAGGGAGAAAATTATCTCTTTGATTTGATTTCGTTGAATCTGTATTTCAGAAGGCCCGGAGGGCAAGAAACCTTTATTCTTGACCATATCTGTGGAAAAGAATAAATGTGCAAATTACTTCCATTGACTGATTAATATACCCTCCATCGCAAACAACTTGGAGATGAAATTGATGCATTTATTTTTATTTTTATCATCGTTTAGTACTGAGAACTATGTCCAGCACCAAAGTTCATTCAGCTTTTGGCATCAGGCTCTTTTCAAGAAAACTAAAATTTGTTGAGGGCTTAAACATTATTCGAAATATGCCATATAATTGTCTTAGCAACAAAAGAGATCTTGCAACAGGACTGAATATAGGAACGAAAAGTTTAGGTACATAACCTACCTCTATGAAAGTTATTCATCTTCTTGGTATAACACACAGGCAGGATTATTAGTTTAAGAGGACCTATTTCAGATTTTAATAACTTGATACGAAAATCATGATTTTATAGATAAGCACAATTACTTTTTAACTGTAACTAAATTTACACACTAAGAGTAGAAGTTAAAACAGTACTATAAATAGGAACAATAGGATCATATGCAAATATTTTTTAATTAAAAAGACTTACAAGCAGCAAGAACTTTTGGGTCTCCACCGAGAGGATAGAATTCCAATCCAGCAGACAAGACGAATTCTTTGAAATTTGAATGGGTGGCAAGTCTGACCCTGTGCCCATCTGCCTGCCATATATTCCGGCACAAATTATTCGAAGGCACACATTACAAGAACAAGAATGGGGCACAAACTGATGATATTAATAAAACATAGAAACTTAGGGGCAATAACAACATAAAGTAACACAACGTAAAACATATATGTATTGGGATATAACAAAGCAGATCTTCCGTTCTACCTGCAGGCGTTTCCCAATGGCAACAAATGGCTGCACATCTCCTCTTGTTCCAACTATCAGCATCGCGATTTGAAGCGGAGGCAACAATACAACATCTTCAGTGTCTGCAGTTCCTTCATCTCGATCACCATCATGTGTAACTCCTGTACCAAAATCAAGGGGCTGATCTCTAATATCTCCTGGAACGTCAAATTTTACAGTTCCGTCATCTTGAATGAAGGCAAATCGATTCAACAATTTAAACTGCCAAAAAGCAGGGTTCATATTAGATATTAATCATAGTTTAGTGTTTTTGGATTATCTTCCAAAAATTGTTCAAAGGAATTAAAATATGCAGACAGTGAGAAATAAGTTCTTTTGAATCTTATGAATGAAAGAGTAAATCACCAGGTAACAAAAATATGAGTATGCCAGCAAGTAATATAATGTGCGATTACATATAAGAAAAGGTAAACAAACAAATTTCAGTTAAGGCTTGCGTGATAACATAAGAGAACTAAGGATGGAGGAGGAGACAGAAATTATAGAGATGAACATAGCGCACGATTCATATTGCAGCTGACCTTCTTTTTCAGGGGAACTTTATCATCCAAAAACTTTTTTGCCAACAGTGTAGTCAGGTTGTTTGGCTTGTATTTCCTGATCCCCTTACGCTGAATGGAGCTAGGATCTTGATGGTCTGCTGTTGATTTCTCCATGCACCCAGATTTCTGATCTGGGAGATTCCTGTCAACAGATCCTAAGCAATGCAAATTAGACTGAACAGGAAAATAATAGTGATTAATAAACTAAAATAAAGGGGTGGTTAGAAAATTTCAGATCATACAATCCAGAGATATTGATCTTTAAACAAACTCATGAATTTGTTGAATTCATGCTCAACAAACTGCACGATTCAAATTCAAATTGCTGAAATTGAGCTAACGGCTCGCATGTGATGCCCTTTAATAGCTGTCAGTATGATCTGCTTGGACTTCCATTAAATTTGATCCTATGAGAAATTACTCAAATAGCAGTTGTTTGTTTCCATTTTTTTTGACATAATGCAACGTTCAGGACTACAGAAAACCGTATGGATCACCTCATTTATCTTATAATTCCAAAGTCTATAAAACTAAACCTACGGATAGAAATACAGGTATCTATCTCCATAATTCATACAGCAGCCTAATAGACAAAGTACATAGCCTGCACAGACCATGTGGACTCTTTCCAGAGAAAAAGTCTCTTGGTCGGTTTAAAAGCTTTTCATGATCATTATATCTTCAACAAATTCAACAGCATTAATGCCTTATAGATATGACCTGAAGCACTAATAGCCATTAGCTTCACAAAATCAACAATATTCATGAAAATTAATGGAGCTTTTGTGGGTCAAGAAAATTCAATCAACAACATTATTGCCAACTACTGTGTGAGCTAACAAGATGCACTTCCTACAATTATAATTACACACATTGCCAAGGCCCAAGATGAAACAATAGATTGACAAAATACTCAAAAAGTGTTGTACCTTAAGCTTAGGTAGTTGTACCAAGTTACCAACCAACAGAAACAATCTCTGCATATCAAAATCAAGAATATTACCTGAGGAACTACAACTGTGATTTTTTTCTGTAATCTCATTAATACCCTCACTGGACTTCGCTCCATCAGCAACAATACAGCCTTTCCTATCTGCACTTTCTCCCTCTATCTCCACTATAAAATCCACAGGAACCTCAACCATTACAACAGAGGATGAAATAACAAAGAAACAATACAATAAAGGATTCTAAAGAACGAAAAAAGAGTGTTGCGCTCCCCCCAATGTGTTTTTCATCAAGAAAGATGATGTCTTGGGAGCATCTTCATGCATGCAAATGAGCTGGTTTGGTCCTGAAAGTAAAAGGAAAGGTGGGATAGGTCCAGAAAAGCAAGTTCTATTCCTTCTTCTTTTCCAAGAATTCAAAAGGGATTGAAAAAATAGTAGTAAGTGAGTGTCAAGCAAGGTTGATTCTGATTCTGGGGTTTTTCCTTTGCTTTTTTTCTTTTTTGAGTCGGTTTGATTCTTGTTACTATTTGTTTTTAGAGAGACACGTCCTTGTGCCCGTGACAGGCTTCCATGAAATATTGGGCCAGAGCTAAATGGTAAGTTGTTGGGTTTATATAATGCCAATATTTTTTATGTAGAATAATATAAAGTCCATTGACACTTACCAAGAGATCACTAAACAAATTATATCCAAATCCACGTATAATTTCTTTTACTTTATTTTAAGAGTGCTAGTGGATTGTTTGTTAAAAGGGTTTCCTTTTTCTTTTTCAAAGAATGATAGTGGATTGTAAAATGAATAACACTATCTGAACCAGGTTTATACATAAATTTATAAAAATATTATTACTATTATATATAAAAATTATAAATTTTTAATAAAATATTTTTATTTATAATTATGATAATTTTTCATATAATAATAATATTAAAAAAATAAAGTTTATCGTAAATGTTTTCGTTGTATCAATTCCAACTTCACAATTTAGTCTTATATTTAATTGGGCTATATGTGATAATATGTCAAATTTATGATTGGGCCAAGTCTGAGTAATTATTTGTGGTGGACTTTTTATTAATGGGCCAAGACTGATTTTTTCATGCAAACATGTTGTGTGGGTCTCCATTGAATGACTATAACAAATATATGTAGGGGGTGTTTGTAAAAACTTATAGATTTTAAAAAATGATTAAAATTAGTAATTATAAGAAAAGTGATTAATAGTAGAAGTTGATAGTATTTGTAAGAAAATTTAAAAAAAAGTTGATAGTGTTTGCAAAAAAAAGTTAAAAGTTAAAAAAAAGATTAATAAGCTACTAAAATCATCATCTTTGACGCTTAAAACTTATGACTTATGAAAACTTATTTAAACTACTAAAAGATAAATAAAACACTCTAAATTACATTTGCACACAATTCTAGGTGACTATAATCACTTATAAGTTTTTGAAAACACCCCCGTATTATCATGTGGAACTTGTTCGTAATAAAAAAATTGATATTATTTCATTTATTTATTTAATTATATAATATTAATTTATAAGTGTATTAGTATAAATTTTACAGTGTGAAAAATTTTAACTGGAAATTTACTTTAATTCATATAGCACCTATGTGTAATACTAGTGTATATTAATATTCATTAAATTTGAAAGGAGGGCAAAAAATGGTGAATCAATTAGGAACAAGTATCTAAGTCCATATAAAATTGTAAGAATATATATTTCATGGTTTAAGTCTTCTATTAATATAGTTAGTTGTAGGTTGAACTCTAAAGATGTATTAGTATATAAATAAAAATACAAAAAATGTACAAAATTTTTTTTTTCTTTCTACGCGTCATTTGTTTATTGTCTGCAATGAAAAATATTTTTTAAAAAAACATCGAGCAAAATAGGTCATGGTTAATAGAAATTTCAATACAAGATTTACAATAAGAGAGACGAAAACAAGCATGAATCTTTTAACATAGTCCATTGGGTTGTGGTATACAAAATTGATCAAATGAGAAATCGTGTTTGGATGCGCTTAATTAAAGTTGGTAACACCCGACCCGAAGCACCTGAATCCAAAACTAAGTTGAAAAGAACGCGACTTTGCAGAAAAGGCGCATTAGGGGTGCAAAGATCTCCAGTCATCGCTTTCTCTCTCTCAATTCTCCCATGTCAGATCTCTGATTTTCTCTTGAAGATTTTCATATAGCCCCCATTTCGTGATAAAGCCAGGTGTAAATCAATTTCCTACCCGTATTTTTCTTAAGTTTATTCGGCGTAATCAAAGATCTCAAATCGATAACGTAAATAGTGTTTTCAATTATCTGCTCCTGATCCAGTTGATTCCACTGGAAAATTTTCAAAATTGTTTTTTTCTTTTTTTGGAAGGACATTTAGTTGAACTGAGTTGAGGAGAAGAAATGGCGGGGAGTGCGGCGGGAGGTTTTGTGTCGCGAGCATTTGAAGTGATGCTCAAAGAGTGTGCTAACAAGAAGTACAGTGGTCTGCAGTCCGCCATTCAGGCGTATTTAGGTACATTCATGCGATAGAGTTAGATCTATTACACGCGAAGTTCAGTTGATTTCTACTTTTATTAGTTTTTTATATATGGTTTGCAAGGCCAGGAAACAGCTTGCGATGCTCTCATGCTCGATTGATTGAGTGTCATGTTCTTTGTTGCTTGAATTCTCTGAACACTCGTATAATATAACATGTTTGCATGCCTGGTAAAATGTGCATCAAACCAAACAGTGTGTGAAATTTCAAGATGAACTAAGTCCGGTACCATTTAAGTTGCTTCTTTTGTGCAAAAGCCTTAGTTTCCCAAGAATTGCATCGATGAATTCTTTAATTTCCGCAACATCACAGTTACTTATTTAATGACTTATGGTGGAACCTGGAACTTCTGATTGTGGTGCAATCTGATTCACCATGGTTCTTCTGGAAAGGAATAGTAATTCATAGGTTTAGCATCCCCTTTCATGAAAGTCTCTTTGGCTGATATGCCTATTAAGTATAACTGATAGTTTGAAATAAACAAATATGATCAGTGGGGGTTAAAGAGATTGATTTATCAGTTCGATTTTCAGTGTGTGAGCTGTGAAGCCCATTATAGCTTGTGATTGCATAGTTTTATAGATGCATGCAATCATGTGAATATGATCCATGAGGGTATACCAGACACATTGAATATAGCACAGATGCATACATAACCTTGAACCTGGTTTTAGCACATGCGCTAAAAAGAGAAGGAGAGCTTTGCGATGTGGTTGTTATGTTTATTTAGTTTGACCTCTAGTGAGAGATAATTCTCTGAAGTAAAGTTTAGACTCATGTGAAGAATAGTCCAATTTAGCAATTCTATGTGAAGAGGCCTTTGTTGATAACCTAAGGCTGCGTTTGTTTTGGGATTTAAGTGTGCGGAGCAAGTCAAGATTTTAGAATCCAGGGATTTAAAATCCTTGATGAATAGTAAATGTATGTGTTTGATTTGGGATTTGAGTAGGGTGAGATTTAACTTTATGTCAAATCAATGCGTAATAGTGATTGATGTTGTATTATTATATTATATTGAGAAGAGAATTATAGTGTATAAAGTGTGATGTATTGGGAAGTGTAATAATAGGTTTTATAGGTATTTGTAGGTGTAGATTGAATGTGGGATTTGAAAACCAGACTCTAAATCCCAAACTCGTATGAGACGGGGAGCGCAAAGTCCTAAGTCCATCCGTGTGAATCCCAAAACAAACATAGCCTAAGAGATGGATATATTTTGTTTCAATAAGTGGAGAAAAATAACTTTGAATCTTTCAGAGGGATGCTACTAAGGATAAATGCAAGATATAGATGTCTGCCTTTCTTTGGGTTCCCTTTGTCAAATTGGGCTTTCTTTGGGTGCTTTCCTGATAATCAATGTCTATAGTGTTTCTGTTATTTGATTGTCATTTATTCACTCAGAGGAGACAATAATTTGGATGGAAATATTCTCTTGCAGTGATGCTATAGTCAATATTTTTCGCCTTCAGTTGACACCTATGTTAAGTTATTTGCTGAAGATGAAATATTTTTTGGCCTCCTTTTGATTTAATTACCAGCTCTAGAAGTAATAGCATGTTTAATGCCCTTTGACTTTTCAGATAGTGGGAAGGACTACAATCAGCAGTCAAACATTGAGACTAAGGAATCTATATCCGCAGCTTCAAATAAAAGGTGCTTCTATACCATACTGAGAATATTGAGTCTCTGTTCTCTTTTCTTATGCTAAAGTATTGACATCTTGTTTGATACGCCTGATGGACTAGCTTCCTTGATTACAGTATTCCTGTTCTTCCATTCCTGCTTACACATGGTTTTTTATTTTTTTAACAAATTATTTGTGTAGTTCAATAGAGCCAGATGGTGCTGAAGAAACTGAAACAGGAACTGATCCTTCAGTTAGAGCTCCATCTCCTGTTGAGGAGGTAGATTCTGTTGGCAAGCCTACAAGCAGTGGTGGATCAATCATGATGGTCCTGGCAAATGCAGGCCATACTTTACGGGGAGCTGAGGCTGAACTTGTTTTGAATCCGCTTATGCTTGCCTTTGAAACCAAAAACATGAAAGTTGTAGAGCTTGCATTGGATTGCCTTCATGTAGGTGCTCATTTTCTGCACAGTTGTCAAGTTTTATTAACTTTGCATTAGCATGTAGGGTACTACATGCTTTATGACTTGCCAATAGGAAAGTTTAGAATTTTGTGGTTGGTGTGGGTTCCTTATATTTTCTTTTCTTTGTGTATTGCGAGCCTTTCTGTATTTCTATTCTAATATCCTGGCCCTGGGTCCTAATTTAGTCTTTACTTTTCCTCCTCGTCGTATCTCCTTCTCAATACAGAAACTCATTGAATACAATCACATAGAGGGTGATCCTGGTCTTGATACTAGTAAAGAGGCACAATTATTGACAGTTATCCTCAATACGGTCTGCAGTACCGTGGATAATTCATCACCCGACAGGTAGAATTGTTGGTAGATTTAAACCGATATTTTGGCATTTTTGGGGAGTTTAACCTTTGATAAAATAAAATGCAGTACTACGCTCCAAGTATTGAAAGTGCTTCTTACTGCTGTAGCATCAACAAAGATGCGAGGTATGCCATTTTTATCATTTCTCTTATTGTCCAATTATATCGCTTGTCACATCTCGTCCTCAACTGATATCATCTTACCTTGTTAAATCACAAATTCCGGAGTATTGAGCATGACTTTAATATGATATTCTTTTCCTTTTATTTATTTATTTTGGAGTTTGCCACACTCTTTCTTTTACCAAATATTTTACTATGTTCTCATTATTCCCTAGGTATTGATGGTATTTGTGCTCTTACTGTCCAATTTGCCTGATCCTTCTTTTCTTCCCCTTAACAAGATTTCTTTGCTTCATGTGATGGTTGGAGGTTTTTTTTGCAGTGCAAAAGCTAAGGAATTGAACCACGCTAATGAACCTAATAATTTTTTATGAAGGATCTTACGTAGATTTTCATATAAAAAATTAAAATTAAACATTTAGATTTTTTTATGGAACTACATGATGAAATCGTATTACTGTTAATAATTAGGAATTATTATGCACATGTTGTGTTTAGTTACCATTTTGATTTATCCTTGTGCAGTTCATGGTGAACTGTTGCTGGCTGTCATCAGGGTGTGCTATAATATTGCTCTTAATAGGTTAGCTTTCACATAGTGTCATTATCTATTTGATTGATACATTATCTAGTGATTGTATTAATCTTTTAAATGTTTAGCAAGAGTCCTATAAACCAAGCAACATCAAAGGCTATGCTAACACAGATGCTCAGTATAATCTTTAGACGGATGGAAACAGATGGGGTATGCAATGAAGTTTTCTCTGAACCACCATTTTTGGCATGATGGACAAGTATACAGTAAATAATTAATCTACGGTGATTCAGGTCTCTTCCAATCTTGAGCCAAAAGCTTTTTACCCTGCGGATGGGTCAAATCCAGTGGTTGAAGAAATTTCATCCAGTGATCACAATGAGCCAACTATGACTTTGGGTGAAACACTGTCCATGAAACAGATAAACAGTACACCCCTTGCTTCTGTTAAAGAAATGCAGAATCTTGTGGGTGGCACTGATATAAAGGTACACTCATTGTGGCGGGTGAATCCAACATGAGCATTCACTTTGCTTTTGTGTTTTTTGTTGTTCCAAAGTTTCTATATGTTTCTTGTCTCTTAGGTTCTGTAGGTTTGACCTGTTCGATGCCTAATGATCTGAGTAAACATTCTTTTCTTGTATAATAGGGTTTGGAGGCTGTTCTTGAGAAGGCTGTGAATCTTGAAGATGGTGGAAAGGTCACAAGGTACAGCTGCAATACTAAATTTGAAATTTTTAGTTTGAGTTGTGTAATTACCTTCATTCCAAACTAGCAATTCTAGAAAATATTAGTAAAGGGCTTTAGGTTTGACTAATCTAATAGAAAGTGAAGGACTCAAGTGGCTTGTAACCATTTTCTTGTAAAGAAAGAGGCTACTTCACGAGCCTATGTAAATTCTCAAATTCGTACACACTGTGCATATGCTCAAACAGGGAAGTACAATTAGCAATCTTTAGAGTTCAACTATCTTCATCTTCTGAGCAATTTTACTTGGTCTTGTTCTGTTACTAGTTTATTTGAATATACCTTCTGAACCTTGAAATTGCCAATTGTTTTAGAGGGATGGGCCTAGAGAGCATGAGTGTTGGACAGCGTGATGCTTTACTTCTTTTCCGTACTCTCTGTAAGGTTTGTATCTCTCATCTTGATTACGATGTAGTTCAGAGTTCTCTGTGCTGCCAGATTGATCAAATTATAAAATGTGTTTGCAGATGGGTATGAAGGAGGATAATGATGAAGTTACTACCAAAACACGCATTCTCTCTTTGGAGCTCCTGCAGGTTAGTTTGCTGATCTTTCTGCATATCAGAACATGCTGGTGGTTAGGAGAAGGGCAAGACATTTCTTACTTTCACTTTATTTCAATGATGATTAGAATGTTTGGTAATGTTAAGACTGTTAGAAAAATATACTAGAGCATCTGCTAAGCTTTTGGCCCCGATGATTGCATGTCCAATAAAGCAAACAGATGCTTTAATCACTGTCCTAAAAATAGAACTAACACGCTGCATTTCATTCGGTAGACACTCACAGATGTATTGTGTTTTTTTTTTCTTTTCATGTTTTGTGTTAGGAATATAAGCTAGGGAGCCCTAACTTAACCCAAAACCATGGTCAAAGGTTAAGGATTGACTCCCACTTATATACCTTTCCACACTTTCATGTGGAACCGATGTTGGATCGTAACATTTTGCAGCACAGGGTTTTCTGTTGCCTATTCCACTTACGATCTTACTTTTAGATAGCAATTTACCCAATTGATTTACAGTTTTGTTTTCCCAATGGGTTTTTCAAGATTTTCAGTCAGAGAGATCTTTTCTCCTGCATCCATCAATATACCTACGCATTGCTAGGCATATTCCCCTTTCTGTTCTTCAATAATTTCTAGAGTGAAAGCAGAGTTCAGATTGTTTCTGAAGTAAAGATAATATATCAGTGTCATTCACAACAAATGCAGGGTTTATTGGAAGGCGTTAGTTATACATTCTCAAGGAATATTCAATTTATTGATTCTATCAGAGCTCACCTTTCATATACATTGTTACGAGCATCAGTGTCACAGTCTCCTTTAATATTTCAGGTAGTATGATGTATCTCTCTTCTGATTTATTCTTTTGTGCTATATCTAAAGAGTTTTAGCAGTAATAGTGCTAATAGATTTGTTTATTTCCGTTTGCAGTATGCAACAGGAATATTTGCAGTTCTTTTGTTGAGGTTTAGGGAAAGTCTCAAGGTATGGCACTTCAAAATTTGTTTAATCTATTTTTAGGAAATGATGATATTGATTTTCCACCTTAAAAGTAGGGAAAATTACAATAACTATCCGCGAGGTTGACATATTTACTGAAAACCCCTAATACCCCTTGTGGTTTGTATTCTTCAAGCTGTTACCTTAATTTTTTTCAGGCTGAAGTTGAAGTTTTCTTTCCTGTGATTATACTGCGATCTTTGGATGGCTCAGATCTTAACCAAAAATTAAGTGTTCTTCGGTATGCTGTTTTCCTTATAATGCTAAACTTCTGTTATGAGCTTAATTTGAATTATAAGGCAGTTAAAAATTTATCCTTAGGTGCCATCCTGACTACTTGGGTATCTTTGTTTGCGGCTGTAGGTGTGCGGGGGAAATCCGGGTTTTGTAATCTTGGGATAGGGAAAAGAGAAATCCTTTCGAATGCATGTTTGTTTTGGCAATGTAGTAGGGTAGGATTGTGTAAATTTAAGTACAGTGGGATTACCACATTGTGAAAAGTAAAATATGAGAGTGACAATGAGAAAGATGGTGTAGTTGGGTGTGGGAATGTGTGCTAGTGGTAGTAGGTGGCATATAGTTTATTATAGGTTAGGATAATAGGATTGGGATGGCTTTCGATATCCACCTCCAAAATCCCAGTCCAAATCATCCGCGTTATTGGCAAACTCGCATACCCTTTAATACCGATTTATTGATTGTGCAACAAAATACTGTTGCTCCATGGGCTAATATCTTTTTTACAAAAATTCTAGTTGTAGGAACTAACATTTTTCATCTATGCTATAAATTGATAGGATGCTGGAGAAAGTATGCAAGGATTCTCAGATGCTTGTTGACCTTTATGTAAACTATGACTGTGATCTTGAAGCACCAAACTTGTTTGAAAGAATGGTATGTTCCTTTAAAAATAAAACATTTTCTGTATTTTATGCCTGGAACTTCATCATTCTGTGACATTTTCTTGTTTAGATTGCCACCTTATCAAAAATTGCTCAAGGTACTCACAGTGTAGATGTAAAGTCTGCTACCACACCCCAGGCAGGGTCGATTAAAACATCTTCTCTTCAGGTATTTTTTGGCTTGTCTGCTTGCCTATCATATCAGCACCTTATGGTTCTTTTCTTTCATTGAACTTTATCTGCAACATCACCTATTCAGTATTCAAGTTGGCTGATTGACGTACTTGACATTTTCAGGGTCTCGTGAATGTTCTTAAATCATTAGTGTTACAGGAGAAGTCTCACAGAGAATCAGAAAAGCAGGATAAGGGCAAGGAACCATTTGAGGAAGAAATTTCTTCTAGAGAATTCGATGAATCTAAGAGTAGGGAAGATTCATCGAGTAACTTCGAGAAGTTGAAGGCTCATAAATCCACCATTGAAGCTGTTATCTCTGAGGTGATGCTATTCTTTGTTTCTATATGATAAGATCCAAATCTTGAACTTAGATATTTCTAGCTATATATATCGATATATGATATAATTTCTCAAATATCTGTCAAAGCTCTGTTAGTGTGTTCTAACTTTCAAATATCCACAGTTCAATCGGCAGCCAGGAAAAGGCATACAGCATTCAATATCAAGTGGGTTAGTGGAGAAAACTCCAGCTGCAGTTGCACAGTTTTTACGAAGTACTCCCAACTTAAACAAGGTAAATATTATGCTCATTTGAATTTTAAAGTTTGAGGCTTTATAGTTTTCAGAGACAGTACAATACTGATTCAGATTTCCAGGCTATGCTTGGGGATTACTTAGGCCAGCATGAGGAGTTCCCACTTGCTGTTATGCATGCATACGTGGATTCCATGAAGTTCTCTGGAATGAAGTTTGACAACGCAATTCGCGAATTCCTTAAAGGGTTCCGACTTCCAGGGGAAGCTCAGAAGATAGACCGCATAATGGAAAAATTTGCTGAGCGGTATGTATGATTTCAAACTTTGACAGTGATGTAAATTATGATGCACGCTCAAAAGAACTTGGATCTTAATGATCTTAAAAGATTTGATGCACTTCTTTAGTGGCAGATGCTCACATCTGAATTTGGCTGTAATATAATAATAATTATTGCTTGTTCAATTCTAATAATCAGTCCTGTTGATTGCAGTGTGCTTTTCCCAAATTGGTAGTATCACATCAAAAAGATTTCCATTGTTATACTCTTGAAAAATCTAAAACCCTGGTGGTGAATATATTGAGAACCCATTAGCAAGACACGCAACAGAAAATCGTTGTAATATAGACGAGCAACTACAAATATGATGCTGAAGAAGAAACCTGTACTATGGAAACATTGTTATGTGGTTTAGTTTATTTAATTAGTCTTTTCTACTTGTCTATTCTGGCAGCAAGAGGTAATTTTGCCACTTTCTTCTTAAAAGTCCCTTACAGTGTCCAAATGGATTATTTTTATTTCCTTGGTAGATAGTATACTCACTTACTTTAGTACTAATCTCAGTATTTTGACATAGCATTATTCTTTTACAGCTACTGTGCCGATAATCCTGGTTTATTCAAGAATGCAGACACAGCTTATGTCCTTGCTTATGCTGTTATAATGTTGAATACGGATGCTCATAATCCAATGGTGTGGCCGAAAATGTCCAAAAGTGATTTTGTACGCATGAATGCCACGAATGATGCTGAGGAATCCGCTTCTCAGGAACTCTTGGAGGAGATATATGATTCCATTGTTAAGGAGGAGATAAAAATGAAAGATGATCCTGCTGGAATTTTGAAGAACAGTAAGCAAAAACTTATCGAGGAGAGAGGTCTCATCAATATTCTGAATCTGGCCGTCCCCAAAAGGAGTTCTTCAACTGATTCCAAGCCTGAGAATGAGGCAATTGTTAAGCAAATTCAGGCTATAATAAAAGATCAAGGGGGGAAAAGGGGCGTGTTTTACACTTCACACAGAATTGAGCTTGTTCGTCTCATGGTGGAAGCTGTAGGATGGCCATTACTTGCTACCTTTGCTGTTACCATGGGTGAAATAGATAACAAACCCAGGATTGGTCTTTGCATGGAGGGATTCAAAGAAGGTCTACACATAACACATGTTCTTGGAATGGACACCATGCGCTATGCATTTTTAACATCTTTGATAAGGTAATTCTCGTTTACCTATTTACTTGTCATCTTGCATCTGATGTTTGGTAATGCCTCAGTTCTGTTTTATAATACTTTCAGTTATATTATGTCTTTGGCTTGCTTATGAATTTATGCTCATGTTGACATTGTTTCTGTTGGAAATGGTGCCCGTTATTTAGCTTGTAGACTTACAGTGGTTTACTAAATAGTAATATGACTCATATGAGATAGTATATTAATCATGCCTTATTATGATTACTTTTTATGTCAATAGACATATTACTTTAGTTTAACCATTATCATTTCCTTGATTTAAGTGTACACCAATCTTATTACCTCTTACCTCTATGTATTAACTCCTATAAAGTTGCTCGTCATTGGGAACAAAGTCATGAGCCAAATAATATCATTCGGACAAAGTCTGGTGCAATTCACTTTTATGAAATTAACAGAAAAAAAAAATTAGTTAGTTTGTAGTCAATTAGTCATCTCTTGAGGTATCAATTAAATGCAGATAAAACTAGCCGTTACAGTAATCCTGTATTTCAAGTAATGTTTATGGTTGTACTGATAAATCTTGGGCTGCATTTTATGCCCATGATTGGCAGGGTATGATGTAATTGTGATGATTTTTCTTGATTGAAAAACTTAACCATTATAAGAATGTTTGTTTCTAGTTTCGACTACTGCAGAAGAGACTCTTTTAGCAAGAAGTTAAATTTAACTATAATATAAGCTCTTGAAATTTTGGCATGAACATAAACACTTTTCTTTTATGTTATAAGTTACTCAATGTCTCAGCAGCTCTGCATTTACGACATTTTCACATAATACGCTTCGAATGTAGAAAAGCTTTATTAAGCATGATCTGTTGCTTCTGAAATAATTGCAGGTATACTTTCCTGCATGCACCAAGAGACATGCGTGGGAAAAATGTAGATGCGCTGCGCACACTGCTTTCTTTATGTGATACTGAGATCTATGCCTTTCAAGATTCTTGGTTTGCCATTCTTGAATGCATTTCTCGCCTTGAATATTCAGTATCATGGCCTGCTATGACTGCAACTGTCATGCAAGGATCAAATCAAATCTCTAGAGATGCCACTATTCAGTCTCTGAGAGAGCTAGCTGGCAAACCAACTGAGCAAGTTTTTGTGAATAGTGTCAAGTTGCCCAGTGAGACAGTGGTGGAGTTTTTTACTGCTTTGTGCAGTGTGTCAGCAGAAGAATTAAAACAGATTCCAGCTCGTGTTTTTAGCTTGCAAAAAGTTGTTGAAATTAGCTATTACAATATGGCTCGTATACGAATGGTAATTTCTTCACCTGCCAAACTTCCACTAGTTTATACTGTTTAGTTGCTATGGTCTTGGATGCTCTTTCTGAGGAAAGGACTAACTCGGCCTAGATAGCTTAATTTTTGTGAATTTCTAATTTACAGTAGTTTATCTCTAAATATGGAGTATAGAATAATACTTCCAATTATTCAGTCGTATCTCCACAATTTGGATGCTTATACTACACTACATATTTAGACCTCACTAGAACGTGTGATCACTTGTAAGTATCTGTTCACTGAAGCCAAAAAATGCAAAGGCACAGTTTTTGTATCTTATGCATTTGTTAACAATCGTCTCATGCATTTTATCTGTTCGACAAATATGTTACACAAAAACAGTGTCATGCTGGCCAGATGTTTAGGTTGCACAGAGATCAAATTTCTGGGGTTTCTGTTAATGCTACTTCATGAACTTCTATACTCGGTTCATCTTGTTGTCCATGTTAAATATGTGTGAAGCATCACAGATGGTTCCCCTATAATTTTATATTTTGTTTTCACCATCTTATGACCATATTGATGTCTTAGTGTATCACTTATGTTCCGCGCATGGCGTCTTATTAAAATCATCTTCTTAGCCAAGCTCTCTTTATTAAGATGTTTTTTACTGCCTTAGCTCTGTTTCCCACATCAGTATTTCTCCATTTCTCCATTGATCTCACTTGGCTTTTGACATGGATGTGTGCACCCACTGTGTGCATGACATGTGAACCTTATGAATGCATATTTACCAGAAATTTCTAATTTATTTGATCTATTCAGGTTTGGGCCAGAATATGGTCTGTCTTGGCCCATCATTTTATCTTTGCTGGGAGCCATCCTGATGAAAAAGTTGCAATGTATGCCATAGATTCTCTACGGCAACTTGCCATGAAGTATCTGGAGCGTGCTGAACTTGCTAACTTCACTTTCCAGAATGATATTTTAAAACCATTTGTTGTTCTCATTCGGAGCAGCAGAAGTGATAATATACGAAGGCTTATAGTTGACTGCATTGTTCAAGTATGTATAGTTATTCCACCCCCACCCTAGTCTATTTTAGTTTTATTGACATTTTGAGTGGTGTAACAGATGATAAAATCGAAAGTTGGAAACATAAAGTCCGGCTGGCGGAGTGTGTTCATGATTTTCACTGCTGCTGCAGATGATGACTCGGAACCCATTGTTGAAAGTGCATTTGAGAATGTGGAACAGGGTTGGAACCAATTTTTTCCATGTCTATCTTTCTTGTTATTTATTCTATATTAACAGTTTAAAAGTTTGTTAAAAAAGAATCTGACTCAGAGGAATGGTGCAGTTGTATTGGAGCACTTTGATCAAGTTGTCGGGGATTGTTTTATGGATTGTGTTAACTGCCTGATTGGATTTGCCAATAATAAAAGTTCCCATCGCATAAGTCTGAAGGCCATTGCTCTCCTGCGGATTTGCGAGGATCGTCTTGCAGAGGTTAATTATATGACGATATCTGTCTTTTCTTGTTCTAGTTTCCTCACATATAGCAAGTTTCTGACCCTGCTGAAACTGTTGACTTGGAATAAATAGTGTAGTATGTTGTGACTGCATTTGCATATTCATACTATGGGATGACTAGATGAGACAAGGACCATATTCTGAATGTGATTTTTTTTCACTCTTTTCAAAATCTACCTTCTTGCTGTGTAGTGGAGATTTTTGCCACCTCTGAAAATTCTAATTTGTACCTGGCGTTTTATGCTATTATCACTTTCCAAGTAAACAAGTGCTGGCTGATTTCACATTTTCTGCTGGACCATTTTCTCAAAATTTGTAAAAATTGTTAAAGAAAAGATTTATTATCACGACTACAGATTTTTTTGCAGTCTCCTAATAAAATATTATGTAGAACTGTTTTACTGTTCAAGGCCCAATAGTTTTTGCAATTCTCGTCTGACTCATGGATTTAACTGGTCTTGCTTGCATGAGCAGAAAAATTGTGTAACCAGTGATAAATATGGCTTATGGTACTCATCAGATATATATTTCTACTAATGTATATATTCATTCATTGCATCTTTGTTTTCTCCTACCAGGGTCTTATACCAGGTGGTGCTCTGAAACCTATTGACACAACTGAAGATAAAACTTGTGATGTTACTGAACATTACTGGTTCCCTATGCTAGCTGGTCTTTCCGATCTGACTTCTGATCCAAGACCAGAGGTCAGAAATTGCTCGCTAGAGGTTCTGTTTGATTTACTGCATGAAAGAGGCAGCAAATTCTCATCTTCATTTTGGGAAAATATATTTCACCTCGTCCTGTTTCCTATATTTGATAATGTGAGACATACTGGGAAAGAGAGCTTTACATCATCTGGAGATGAATGGCTTCGTGAAACCAGCGTTCACTCACTACAGTTGTTATGCAATCTTTTCAACACATTTTACAAGGTAGCCCATGATGTTCATGAAATACAATCAACAGCTGATAATTTAGTTTATATCCTAGCCCATGTGTCTATCTTGTGCTTTTTACCCATATATTCCTTCTTTAGGTAGGTAATTTCTTGTTACTGTAAGAAATTGAATTACTGGATGCAGTGATTATAAATCAAAATCTCTCATCTGTTGAAATCTACTCAAGTAATTATTAGATTTTTAACGTTGTCTATGTCATTAATTGACAAAGTTTTTCAATATTAAATTTTGGTTCATTTTTATTTGACCTTTTGAAGCATTCTGGCTTCTGAGTGAAAATATTTTTGTAGTTTCTTTTTAAAGGTGGTGGTGCCATGTAGAGGTATACTTGCTGTATATATTTATTTTGGAAAATTGTGGTGGTGGCAAGTATTTGCATTTTCTACTATGTTTGGACTGGACAGTTGTTGATTTCACCTCTCATATGTGGACTTCAGGCATAAAAGACAATTATTTGATAAATTCGTTTCTCATTCATGTAGGATGTGTGCTTCATGCTGCCTCCACTTCTCAGCTTGCTGTTGGATTGTGCCAAGAAATCAGATCAATCAGTAGTCTCAATATCTTTGGGTGCACTAGTGCATCTTATTGAAGTTGGAGGACACCAGTTCAGTGATCATGACTGGGATACATTCTTGAAAAGTATAAGGTACACACCACAATCTATCTTCCTCACAACCATATATGCACTCTCTCTCCCATAAAAAAATAATGTCTCTCAGAATCTATGCATATTTTCTAATTCATCTTGCATTGGTTAATTGCTTGCTGCCTTCCTTCAATGCTGATTTTATTTTGGTCTCTGCGCTTATTAAATTTGGCCAGGGATGCTTCTTATACAACCCAACCCCTTGAGCTTCTCAATAATTTGGGTTTTGAGAGCAATAAGCATCATACTGTATTGGCAAGAGACTTGGACAGCCCTTCACGAGTTCCAGCTGGTAGTGATTTGTCTCGCAATCATCATGATACTGTCTACGAGAATGGGAATACAGTAGAAATAGATGCCGGTGTTGATGGACCGCTGGACCACAATCAAGAAATAGTGCGCCCAGTGGATATGGAGGGATCTGAAGGTATGCATCTTGACACGCTATTTGAATTCGCTTGGGGTGACTACTTACAATTGGCATAATAAATATTTCAGAAGCTTAAACTTTGAAATTTCTTTCTGTAGGCACACCATCACCATCTGGACGAGGAGGCCTTCAGCGTAGTCAAACTTTAGGACAAAAGATCATGGGAAACATGATGGATAACCTGTTTACTAGGAGTTTTACTTCAAAACCTAAGATCCGTACATCTGATGTGTCACTGCCATCTTCTCCATCCAAGGTTGGTATTGCATCTGTACTTTTGATGATTTATGCATTATGCCTCATCTATTGTAGCCTTAGGCATCCATCTAGTGGATCTTTGTTACTCTTAATTGTTCAATGTCAATATGCCAACAATTTTCTTGATATGTAACTGTTAAGGATCTTATCTTGCTGCTTCGTAACTGCAAGCATTTTGATATTAGCAAGCCAGTTATTTTAAGATGTTAAAAACTGCATTTGACTTCTCCTCTTGCTCGATCTCTAGGTTCCTGATACTGTTATGGAGTTTAATTCCATAGATGAGGAAGAAAGCCCAATGGTTGGAACCATTAGGAGTAAATGTGTCACACAGTTGTTACTGTTAGGCGTCATTGACAGTATTCAGGTATTATTATCAGTTTCTCATATTGTTCTCTGATCAACTGCTTTTTACCACTGTTTCTACTTGATCTGTCTTATTTTATTTTCTAATAATGATGCCATAGTTCTTCCATTTTGTTAATATCTGCGACGATTGATTGTGTTGCAATTGCTTCAAGGCCATGTTCTCTAGTAACCTATAAATTTGTTAAGTTGCTAAGATGCTCTGAGAATATTGTTTTAGTTATTACATTTGGCATGTTCAACTTTGCAGAAAAAATTCTGGAACAAGGTAAACACACAGCAGAAGATCGCCATTATGGAGATTTTGTTCTCTATCCTGGATTTTGCTGCCTCTTACAATTCTTTTAGTAATCTCAGACTCCGAATGCACCAAATTCCCGCAGAAAGGTTGGCTGAAATGTCACTCAACTTTACTAACTTCTCATTTCTGTGAGTTTTACTTACCTGAGAAAAATAAATGGTAACCTTCTTTTCTGAATAGGCCACCACTGAATCTTCTTCGTCAAGAGTTGGCTGGAACTTGTATCTATCTGGATATCCTACAAAAGACCACGGAAACAGTTGATATTCATAAAGAGGAAGATGTCAAGGAAGATAAACTTGAAGGAATTGCTGAAGAGAAGCTCGTGTCATTTTGTGAGCAGGTGCTCAGAGAGGCATCTGATTTTCAGTCTAGCATGGAAGAGACAACAAATATGGATATTCATCGGGTCCTAGAGCTTCGATCTCCAATTATTATCAAGGTACAACTTATGCCATGAGCAACGAATATGCATGCGAATCTGGCTTCTTGTTTTCCAATTTTTCCCTTTGGATGGGAGGAAGCAGGCAAAAATAGTTGGCGCCTATTGAATACTGTTACAAAATTGTGTATTTATTTTTTTAATTCTGTTAAAGTAATAAGATTGGTTCATGATGTTGCAGGTGTTGAAAGGCATGTGCCACATGAATACCCAGATTTTCAGAAGTCACCTCAGGGACTTTTATCCTTTGATTACGAAACTTGTCTGCTGTGACCAGGTAAAACTCATACCTGGCATTATTGTGCAACTTCCATTTGTTCTGCTGAAGATGTGCCTATATCATTTTTAATGAAAATATCTGTGTTCTCAGATGGAAGTCCGCGGTGCCATTACTGACCTTTTCGGGATGCAGTTGAAATCCCTCTTACCCTAGGATTTCTTTCTCAAGATAGGGATTTTACTTTACGAGATCATTTGCTTCCATACTTTTGTCCGCATGATTATGAAATTCTTTAGGCGATATATAGATGTTGAAGAAATGGAATCAGGTGTGTGTTTCCTGGTTCGAATGTGTGATCAATTTTGACATCTTTTTGTAAAATTTGTAAAATGGCTACGTTGAGGTGTTCTCTTTTACAGGTAATTAAACTTCTTGTTATTGTTGCAAGAAAGTTTATAGCAGATTTAGCAAACTAGTTCACACATTTGCTTTGATACGAGTCTCTCCCTCTTTCCATCGCTCTATTTCTTATACTATGCAATAATGGGCTTCAAAACAGAGTTCGTTAGCTCTTAAAATTGAGATTTTGGGTATTAATCAGAATAATATTTTAAAGAATTTAATCATTGATCATTCAAAACTATATATACAAGTAATTGGGTTCTTATTGAAAATTTATCCATCATGTGTGTGATATATCAATCAGTTATTTCTGTCGCACTGTTCACATACTTACCATGAACATATTAACATGAAATTGCTGATGTATCATAAATAATAAGTGAGTTTATTTCAGATGATCACAGTCTAGTCTTTACACATTGACGATAGTATAATATTTTCGTTATGCTTATTGATTATACATCTTAAATTTGCTCGGATAAAAAAGTATATCATGTTGCATTCGAATTATTTTTGAAAAACAAAAATTCGAAGAATTAGTTAACGTGCTTCAAGAATACAAAGATCACAAGTCTCAACAGCAAGAAGGCATAAAAATATAAAAAACTACAAAACATAATATTTCAGTCTAGCCCTGTTTTCTATCTCTATAATCATCTCTCCCTCTCTTTGATCTATAAATCGTCATTGCAAGAATCAAGAACTGTAAGGAGGTGGAAGCGGCATATCTTTAACAAGCCCACAGATCAACTGAGTTGGAGGCAAATTGTATTCATCTCGAAGAGACCTAGCTGGAGATAGAACGCTGATGTAAAGCTGCTCCCCCAAATACTGTCTCTCCAAATTAATGGATCTCAAACTCCACATTCCTGCGTTGTCCAGAGTTGTCATTACAGCTGCCCAGCTGTTTGGATACACCTGGATTGTGTGCCTACTCACTGCATCCATCAGGTTGTAGTTCTTTCTTTTATCCGGTGTCCATATTCCTGGCTCGATTCTGTTGCAAAAATCATGTCTTTATGGGTTAGTTGTTGTGTGTATGGTAGCTTTGCGATGTGGGGTTTTGATTTCTTGTTTCAAAGATGGGGCTTTGTGCGTTTATTTGTTTATGTGTGTGTTTTGAGAGGTGATTTTGTGTGTGTCCTGTAGGTGGCTATATATGTGCAATGGAAGATTGAATGCAGTTATGTGTATGTGTGTGTATAATACAAGATTGAATACAATGTGATTAGATTGAGTGGTGATTTTTTGTGTGTGTACTATGTGATTTTTGTATGAAAGATTGAATGAAAATTGCCTGTGTCGTCCAGTAAATGGATAGCCAAATGTGCAGTGGAAGATTAAATGCAGTTGTGTGTGTGTGTGTTCTCTGATATGTGATTATATATGCACATTATGTATATGGTAATGCAAGAAAGAATGCAGATTGAATACGGTGATAAATGATACTATTATACATAGATACTGATACTTACGCCACAGCGAAGAAAGCAAAGCCAGACAGATGCCATGTCTGTATACTCTTATCGTGGTTCTCAAATATAAACTCCACAAAATTCCGAAAAGTTGCATTGATCACATTAGGCGTGATAATGATTTCACCGGCCTTTTCAGATGGTTCATCTTTCATTATATTATACTTGAAAACCCTCTCTGCAACCCCATAGTACTCAGCCAACTTCAACGGTGTTTCAGGATCAATATGTGACACCCCATTCACAGAATACCGAGTCTGCCCTCCAACTTTCCTACCAGCACTATTCACGATCTTTATCGTTCGTGTAATGTTAATCTGACCGTAATGATACGACCCCTGAGGATTAGGTCTAGCTGCACTGGCAGTTAAGTTCCACCGGAAGGATCGGAACTGGTTGATCGACCAGGGCACTCCTTCCGGTGATGGTGGCAGGGTCGCCGAAGGCGGCCCATTGCCACCAAGGTAACGGATCGTGGCTGTGGAAACGAGCCCGTTACGTGCAAACCTAGTCGAGGCCACCATGTAGTAATCCATAGGCTTTTGATTAGCAGTGACCAAAACAGAGAAGCATTGACCTAAATGGACATCAAGAGAGTCATACACATTTTGCACTGTGTGTGATCCCTCAATTTCCACAACCTTCATTGTATGGCTTTGAATCCTAACATTAACCGTGTACTTTATCCCTATGTTACAGATTCTGTATCTATACGTCAGCCCCGGTTTCATACTAAACATGGGATTCGGATCATCACTCCCGTCTCCCTTCCCGTGCCTCCCGTTTATCAACACCCCATCAGGCCTACCAAGTGATCTCCCACGCTCCAGCTTGTTCCTCAACGTGGTATGGTTTTTGGCGTACCAATCACCAATGAACACCGCGTATTCTTCCTCCGGGCGA
Source organism: Stenogyne calaminthoides (assembly GCA_037126765.1). Classification (NCBI taxonomy): domain Eukaryota; kingdom Viridiplantae; phylum Streptophyta; class Magnoliopsida; order Lamiales; family Lamiaceae; genus Stenogyne; species Stenogyne calaminthoides. Next base: position 4,221,226 of record JBBCBC010000042.1, read on the forward strand.
TCAAACGGGACAGGGATGAGATCACGGCTGTGGACCGCCAGGAGGCCAAAGCCGCCAGCTGCACGGTGGAGGGACGTGGTGGGGTAGTAAAAGAAGGTGCCAATCTGGTCCTTCACCTGGAATTTGAACGTGTAGTTCGTTCCAGGGGCGATCGGGCAGTTTGTACCTAAAGTACCCTCCTGCCACGAGTTCTTCCTCTGCTGAATACCGTTCCACGTAAACAAAAGTGGCTCATCGAGATTGTTGAAGATGTTTATAACAATGTTGTTGTTGGAAGTGCAGTTGATTTTAGGACCTGGAAATAGTCCATTGATTGTGATGACATTTTGTGGGAGACCTAAGGGAGATTGGACGGCATAGGCAACATCCCATGTATTGAAAACGTATGGATCTTCACAAAAATATTTGGGAATGTATGAAATCATGACTGAGAAAACTAGTAAACTTGTTATCCTGTCCATTTTTTTTTTTTTTTTTTCACTTTGTTGAAATCTGTAATCAAGTTTTCATTTTTCAGATAATCAGAAGTTTTTCATTGTTAGCAACATTGGAAAATTGCAATATTTTTATATGTGTGTGAGTATGGAAAATCAGTGAATGCCATTAGAATATGAAGCATAGACCGTAAATGGTGGAGTGTTTTTATGTTATTGAAAGCTTTCCTTTGATTTCTACGGTCATTGTCTTAATATGGTAACTTTCTATTTTCGTATATATATATTGTGTACGGATGCGACTTGTTTACTAGCAAGTATAAAGACATTGTTTTAAATTAAGAATACTTTCTATATATTTATTTATCTTGTGAAATATCATTCTCGTTCTGCAATTTTCAGTGTATATGCACTGAAGCCCATAACAAGAAAACCCAAAAGCTTGCCCAGGCCTGCCTTAGATTGAATAATTAACAAAATCATTTTTATTAAAAAAAATACAATATTTAATTGCATGTGACTGAAGATGTAGATTTTTTTTTCCAACACCGACTTTAATTTTTAAGAACCCCAGTCGTACTAGTCAAATTATGTGTGTGTGGTTCTCAACTAATAATTACTCCCTCCGTCCCGAAATTATTGTCCGGTTTACTGTGTGATCGATTTTTAAGAAAAAGTGATAAAGTGTTAAAGTGTAAGGGTAGAATTGGTAAATCAACTTTATTGTAAAGTGAAAAAGTGAAAAAGTGTTAAAGTGTAAGGGGTTAAGTGAGTGACAATTGATGTAATTTATATGTATTGTGAATGGTGTTTATATTGATGAAACTTTCCATTTTTTAGGAAAGTGGACAAAAAAAATTTTTATATGTGGACGAAAAAAATAGAATCTTTGACAATAATTTTGGGAATTTTGAAAGTATAATAATGCGAGTATATTCTTTTTAAAAAAAGTAACATTTTAAATTTATATGGAGTTGAACTTTACGAGTCTAAATATATATGACAATGAATACGTCAGTGAAATAGGTTATTTTAGAGTAACATTTTCCCGCGCCAATGTCTCCATAGAATTGATGTAAGTTTGACTAAAAAAATTCAATTAAAATATTTTTTATATTTATTTGTGAATCATTGGAAAAAATTAGCAGTTGAGAAGCATGAGTTCATGTGTTGAAAATACCAACTTATATGATGAAAAATATTAATTATATATTATAAAAAGTATTAATATGATTTAACTTACAATACTTTTTCATCTGTATATATGAACTAATAATAATTTTATCCATATAAATTAATATATCTCACTATGTATTTCAATATATATTTTTTTAAATGGATCAAACTTCGTAAAAAAATTGAGTCAAAACTGCACTGTAGAAATTTTTGTCGTAATTTCATTTATCTAATTTCAGTTTTATTTATAATGTGGAAATAAATTTGAGATTATAGGATTTATTCTGAAAAGGAAAATAAGGAATTAATAATCGGTAATTGATGCACAATTAATACTCCTTATTCAATTAAAAAATTAATAAATTTCAGTGAAAATAATATCACTTGAAAAATTGACTTAATTTTTAATTTCATCTTTTTAAAAATCGATTTCATATTTGCTGATGGGACTTTGCCAAGAGGTCTGGTCCATAATTAATTTTGGTCAAACTTAATTAAAAGTTAAGCAGGCTGATCTAATGGAATCGATTTTTCCCGGCAAGATTCATTTTCATTTATATCCTCCTTCCGATTCAAAATAAGTACTGATATTTTTTTTTATTATTTAATAATTTTTATAAAATTTTCACATCATCTCTTTCATTTACTCCTATATTCCAATAATATCTCATAGGTTTGGATTTATCTTCATTAATTAATTAATAAAGATAATTAATGAAGGATATATTTGTCATTATGCACTCATTCTAAATTTTATCAATGAGAACTCAAACATCATCTATTTTGAATCGAAGGAGTATACATTAATCGTCAAATTAAGTTTCCAAAAGTTGAAGATTTAAAAAAAAAGTGACATTCTTCTTGCGTAATTTGAGGAAAATTCTCACATTATCTATTTGAGGCGGGTATAAGTTAGGCATTGACGCTTTTAACATTTTGAGAGAGGTAAGTGTGATTTGATTTTTAAGTTGTCTTTCAATGAGAACTCATTTTGAATTAGAAGGAGTAACCGCCTCATAAGTTTAGTTTTTGTCTTTAAAAAAATGTGCTTTGGTTGAAACTAATCACAATTAATGTCAAATAATTGTAGACTAAAAACATTATCTAGTTTCGACTATCTTAATTACTCATACAATTGAATTTATGTAGCCAATTTTTTTTTTTTTTTTTAAAAAGTACTTTGGAATATGTAGACCTTGGGATTTCTCAGCTAAATTTATAAAATATCACATAATAAGCAGGAAACAAAAGTTAATTTAATTTCAAAAGGTCAAAAATTGGTAATTGTAATTAGGGCTTATGATGATATAATCTCAATGTAATTATCTGATAGTTGTAGATTGAAAATACTTGCTATCAGTTTTCCATTGTCTAAATTGGTACAATTGAATTTTATGCAATATATATAAAATTTTGATTAGCGAGGTGTTCTTACTTATCTACAATTTGAAAGTAGTATTAATTAATTAAAGGTATATGTTTTCGAGTGAGATGATAGAAAAACATTAATTTTCAAGTGACAAAATATAATATATATGTTTAAAGTGGAATTTGATAAACCATTATAAAAGCTTTAAATTATTAAGTCTGGTTTTATCAATGTCAGGATCATGTCATTATAGATGGTTTTGTGTCATTGAAATTCATGAGGTCATACCATATTATATATTACAATTACTTAATTAATTAATTAACTCAATGAGATATTACGTATTTTATGAAGCTGGTGCAACATACATGAACAAAACTTGTATAGACATGGTTCGCATACATGAACAAAACAGTTATATAAATATCACTGTTACATACAAAAATTCTCACTGTTATGTATAAAAACTATCACTATTATGAACAAAAATAATCACAATTTAAAAAATATTTTATATTTTTAAACACTGAAAATTTTTGTTCATAACAGTGATAATTTTTACAAATAACATTGATAAAGTTTATGTGTAAACCTGATTCGCATGAGTATTAGTCAACATACATATATATATTTTGAGTAGGCGTCCACTCCATTGGACTGTAACGACAAAATATTAGAAGAGCATTGACTTGAATAAAATTAGAATATCGATTTAGAAAATGAAAGAAAGGTAAAAACCCTAGGTAACACTACTACACATTTGATTTTTTGCAAATTTGACTTTGACTTGGAATGACCATTTTCGGAAACCAATTTCTCCAATTTATAGCTTGGAGAGCGGTTTTAATTTAAAAAAAAAAAAAGGATAGACAATGGTTCAAAAGCTTTCATCCAAGTTTAAACTTTAGAAAGCGGTTGAGAACCGTTTGTGCAAGTGTTTAGAACAACGTTTATGAACCATTGTCCAAGGGGTAAAAGTTTTGACAAGCGGTTCATAACCGCCATCCAAGTGTTTAAATATAATAATATATATATACTCCCAAATTGCGAATTGAGCGTACCCGGTGATATATATCGATCGAAGCCCCTAGCCCTCCTCCTCCTCTCTCCCAATCGAACCATCATGCGTAGTGCCCTCCCCCCCTGCTTCCGTTTTCGATTCCTGTTCACCAAAATCTCTAGGTATTTTCTCTATTTATCTCTTATTTGATGTCTTCTCTATTCCGTTTTTCGGCGGGATGTCTTTGCCACGTTTGGATTAGTCGGCGTTCTTCATGGCCAACTCGGCGATCTCAAAATTCCGAAGTGAGTTTTATGTTGCAATTTTGATTTATGTTTTCCGTCCTTTTCGGTTGGTTTGCCTTTTTATGGTTTTTTGTTGGAATATTCGTGCTTTGGATTGAAAAGTGAGGAATTAGGGGTTTTATGGAGGTAATAGTGAATCGGCAATGCGAGGCGTTATTATTCGGTGTTTGAATTTGATGATTTGGATAATAATAATGTAATTGTTATATCTTGATTCTTAATTTGCCGATTCAACTTTGTGTTGCTTTTGGTTGGTTTTTTGTTTGGATTTTGGTGTTATGGATAACATGTGAAGAAATCTCTTGGTGTGTGTGAGATAATTAATTACTTAGAAACGCTCTAAGTGAGTTATTAGGTGCTAATTTTAAATTTCTCTGATTCTATTCAAGATTATTGTTTTGTGCTTGTATTGTGTTTAGATAAATTTGAATTTTGAAGGAATTAGGGTTATTTGGATTTTTCTTGATTTACCAATTTCCGCAACTTTGGCATTGTTAAGTTTCAATGATCTAATGTCAGAACTTAGATTAAATTTGTTTAGATGAAATTTGTTTTTGTTGCTCTGGAATATTGGCATCTATAATGAAGTTGTGGTTGGTCCGATGTGTATGTTTCTAGATGAATTAAGTTTCTATTGGTATATAGTGTACTAATAGTTGAAAGTGGAGTTTTTGTTTATACTTTTCTCAATTTCATTATTAAAATGGTCATTTTGGTTGGTAAATAGAGGCATTGCATGATTGCATTGGACAACTATCCTATAACCGAGGGGAACGTGAATCTACTTGGAAATCTTTAAAGTATAGTTTTAACGTGAACAAAGCAAAGAGTATAGTTCTTTGAACTATCGAGTAATTTAATCAATTTATAAGACCCCATTCTTTAGTTTTTTCCTAAATTCATCAACTTGATTTTTAGTTTCTTAAAATATTTTAATCTACCGTCAACATTTAGTTTAGTTTGATGCAATCACATGTAAAAATGAAGCTCGGAAATATGATTCTTTAATACACATTAGTCTTTGATAAGTGGACAACATCCTTCACTAAGGAATTTGTTTAGATATGAACAATTGATGCACTCAAGGTGTTTGATAATATGCTTGTGTGAGGATTTAAGCATAGTTTTGAATATTGTTTGTTTTTTGTTTATTAAATGTTGTTTCTTACGCTTTTACGAGGATCATGTCTCGTTTGCCATATCCCGCAGATGATGGAGATGATGATGGATATTCGATGGAGATCATGGGGCGATATGATCATGGTGCATATGATCGACAACATCCCGATGACTTGAGAGAGTGTGACACCGATGCTCCCACCACCACTATACGACTCAGGGGAGAAGCGCTTTTGTGGGTATAGTCACCATGTCATCTATTAAGAGAGCTCGAAGCAAAGGGAAAAACACTTCGTAATTTTATTACAATTGAGCAGTTTTGAAATCGATAAATATATTGATTGATCGTTGAACCTAATTAAATACTATGTTATTGCGATTATCGTTCAATGAGTTTGGACAGCAATAGGAAAAAGAAATGAAGTCGTTGTCCTTCTACATTGGCCGCATATGGGAGCGTGATCCTATCGTGTTGCTTGACCAAGGATGGCGTAGTTTCAATGACTCCTTTGAAGGAAAGATTATGGGACAAGCATACGGTATGTTAATTATATATTTATTGAAAGTTGTAGTATGACCCTTAAATTTACTAAATTGTTATGTTATATCTTTATAGACTACATTCGAGAGGTCTTGACCTCACAAAGAAGAAGCAAATATTGTCGCAATTGGAGTAATGGCCAAGAATTTTTGGACTTGGTTGAGAAGTAAACACGAGATCCTGAACCGGTCTTTACTTTATTTAGTCTGCCAATTATACAGACGTATAGCCCTATGGTGGCTCCATCTTTGGGAGGAGTTTGTCATAACACAAGAGCTATGGAGGATGATTTCGTAAAATTGATCAATGTCATTTCCTCAATTTCTAATGCCCTAAGTTTTTCGGTGTTTATCATATTTCTATTATCTTTGTAGAATACAAGTAATAAAAAATACTTAATCAAGCCAAGTCGATGGAGGTAGCGATATCGTGGATCGAACAAAGGTTATGTGAATAATAAGAAAATATGGTGAGATCAAAATCCTAACTTTTAATTTTTTTTTATATATTCACTTTTAATATATCTAATAAAGGGACACGTTCATCACTATCGTGAAAAAAAAAAAAAGAAGAAAATTTGGAGAGAGTGAGCCTATTGTTACCCATTTCAACTTATTTCGCAGACTACCAAAAGGGTCGAGATGGGAATATTCACGATCCCAATTGCACAACGCATCATCGAAGAAGTGGTAATCTATCCATTAATTTATCTTTCAATTACAAACTATTATTTATAAATAAATAATTAAATAATAATCTTTTGTTTTTTTGATGATTGAGGCGTCTATCTCGAGACCATGACGCCTTTTATGACGACATCCGCATGTTCGCCCCGATGATCTTTTTTGGGACGGGCTATGGGTCGTCGGGAGCATCCCGATCATTATAAAATTTTCGGATATGGCGTGACGAAGACATCTTTAGCAATGACATTTGGTCTTCAAGCCATGAATATGGTGGGTATACTAACGAACAAAGTTGCCAAGTTGTTAAAGATGTGGAACGTTTGAGGTAAAGAGAAAAACGAGATGAATGTCGTCGAGTGGATAAAATTTGTGAACATAGTTTCAATTTAATGCTATGTTTTCAATTTAACCACAGGGACGACTTTATTGAGGCACTTCAAAACGTCTCTCGTGTATCGATATGCATGTATCACATTTGTTTTAATTAAAGACTAGTGTATTAAAATTTTCTAACTAAATATCTTATTAAAACGACCAACGACCTTTTGCTACCTTTTTTATTTGGAGGATCCCGATCGGTTGGTGGCCCCACAGGGAACGTTGTGGCTCTCCCATGGAATGATTCATGATCATCCCATCACTCCCGGTTTCGTGAGGGTCACACTCGATGTACCCGTGTCGGCCAAGAGGATTCACGGTGCCAAAACCAATCGATGAAGCTCGCCATTATTAAGAAATTCGGGCACTTCATCGAACATCAACTTGGTCAAAGCACCATGAGGGTAAAATATATGTTATTAAAGTTCATTATCTTATTTGTGGTTCTAAATAATATTTAAATTAATTGTAGAATCTGCCGACACCACAAAATGCCTGGAAGAAATCACCACAAAAGGCTAAAGAGAAAATCGGGGGTGTCGTAGCGGTCGGAGGGAGAACGAGGACTCCATCAAAAATTAGACTTGGTTATCCCATTGGAGACTTAGATCATGATGATCATGTACGGTCTAGGGTCACACGGGATGGTATCGTCTAATGCTTTCGAGATCTTTCCACGATTTTCCCATGCTTGCTCACTTTCATCAAGAATACTTTCCAAGAATTTGGTCAAATTGATTAAACATGTTGCAAGTCTTGAATGACGAATGGTTGAGTGCAACCACCATAGCATTTTCATTTATATATGTGTTTACTAATTCTCAATATTCACTTTTTCAAATAATAGTTTAATTTTCTTTTTAAATATTAATTAGCGTATATATGTTGGTTAAAGATATTTGGGTGATGTATATCTCTCATAGAGATAACCGAGCAAGTGGAATGTACTCCTTCGTCTCCCAAAGTGTCTTGCATAATGGGTGATAAGGTATGGAGACCATGGATGAGTTAGTTAATCATATCTTTGAATCTAGCGGGAAGCGATCTTCTCATTTTTTTTTGGCCAACAAATGTGGGGTGAGTGATGTTGGGATTATCTTTGAAAAAGTATGTTTTTTACTTTGTATAATCAAAACCGAATTTGAACTTATTATTTTGAAATAAATTGTTTATCATCGATGCTTTAAATATCATCGAATGTTACATATATTTACTACATAATTGTTCAATAAATAAGTCGTGTTACATTGTAGTTAATTTAGTGATACCGGATCACGAAGATTAAATTTAAAAATCCTTGTAACCAAAAGTACATCATTCACGACCTAGATGGAAATGAACAATCCATAGTGAAAGGTTGAAGTGTAATTTTCAGATTGGCTTTCTTGACCAAGAGATTACACTAGTGCATGGTGAAATTTTGAATAGGACCTCTGAGAGGACAAATTCTTGAAGCGAACAAGGAAGAATTAGACCTTATTGGTTCATTATTTCTTAATCTTCGTTCCTTAAATAGGATCACGTGTGGTTGGTAACTATTGCTTTGACTTATCATGGGTAGAGAATCAACGAGATTCAATATTTTTTTATCTTGGGCAATATTTTATTGGTCGATGTGATTGCTAAGATTTATCTGAAGAATCGTGTGCAAATTTGAATTTTGTTCGACGGTTGAAGCTTGGGAGGTTCATAAGCTTTATCATACCAAATCTTGCAAGTGGAATTAGTTTTTAATTTATGGATAATAATGTTGAATTTCCTTGACCAAGGACAAAAAGATATTAATTAACGGAAAACTATTTCAATGGCTTGAATTAATTAATGGGCTAGATAATCTTAAACACGCGGGAAATAATAGCAGGAGCCATAATTTGTAATATGGGTTAAGATGGATAGTGGAATATTAATTATGTAGTGGGATTAATTAATATTTATGGGCTTGAATAATATTGTGGCTCAATATTGATAATTCAAGATCCATTGGAAGGTCCAATCATAATTCTCCTAAAGGCCCCCTAAGTAGCCCAACATATAGTCCAATAACTGAAAAATGTGTTTAAAATAAAATAAATATTGTTACTTATTTTTCCTCATAAATTTCGAAATTTATGGATAAAAGGGGAGAAAGATTTTCTTTGAATTTTGTTATGAAATGAAGATATGTATTCTTGGAATACAAGATTATCTCATTAAATTCAAGAAATCTCCCACTTGGTTATCCATAGGGAAATTTCGAAAATTTTGATAATTAAGGGAAATAAAGATTTTCTTGATTTTCTTGAAAAGATATTATGGAAGATATGTATTTCTTGAAATACAAGAATATTTCATAAATTCAAGAAAATCCAAATCTTGGATTCTTGCCCTATAATTTTAAAAAATATCCCATGACAAAGAGTATGTGGAATTTTGTGGAATATTATAATTATGGAAAAAAGAATATAGGAGATATATTCAAGATTTCTTGGAGATCAAGAAAAGATTTTCCCACATTATTTTTTGCCAAAATTTTCGATCACCTATGCTCTATAAATAGGGGATGACTCTTTCATTCCCAAGTACAATTCCATGTGCTGGAAAAATTTGTAAATCCACGAAGGTGGTGCAACATAATTTATTTTCCTTTTGTTAATTGTTCGCAAGTGTCCTACCACCGGATAGTCGAGCAAGGATTAAGGGAATACTTGGGAAGTTCTTTTGGTGAGTCTAATCTACCAAGCCATTGTCATCCCAAGAGGTGACGTTCAAATAAACTTCGTAAAATTCGCATCTCGTGGGATTTACGTGAATTAATTATATGCATGATATGTTGTTGAATTATTATTTGAATTAAAATAGGATTAATTCATGCTAGTAATAATTATAAGAATTAAATTTGTATTTAAATATTTTTCCCGAATAGATCCGTGCAACTTATTCCCCAACAAGTGATAAACATTTCGTTAAAATTTGTATTCATGTTTATAATATTTGCACATATATATGCTAAATTTGCAGTTAATTTTAATATTCTCAATATAATATAGGAACCATTGGGTCTTTGGGTCGCCATACACATGAATACATTAAGTGTGTATTTTATGGACCCAAATTTCATGATGGAGTTTATTCAAATCATACGATCTCGTTTTCATATATGGAAGCATAATTTCATTTTTAATATTCTATACAATGATTTGTTTTACTTTTAAAATTATGCATATTTAATCTATTTTTATTTTTTATTTATAATAATAATAGTGTGATGACGATGTATCGGAATTTAGGAGTCAAGGTTCAAGATCCAAGTTAAATAAAGTGAACTGGATTAACATTAAGGTAAATTTAATTTAGTAAATTATCAAACTAATTAATAGAAAGAAATCATAATTGTAATACGTGATTATAATTGTTAATCAACAGGTTCCGAGGCAACGCGATAATGACCATTGTGGACATTTTGTGTGTTGCTTTATAGAAGATATAATCCATGACTTCTCTAACTAACATTCCTCTCAATGTAAGTCAATTTATCGATTTATTTAAATTATTATTGATTGAATAAAAATTCATACTATATTGATTGATTAGATTTGTTTGCGTTTTTGTCTATGAACGTGAGCTCAAGTCTTACTCTAAGAAAAAAGATGAAGAAATGGAAAAACGATTGGGACGGGTACCTTTACAATCGATTCTTATATTCATACGATATTGAGTGAATGTTGTTTGAAATATTGGTAGCATGTAATTAAATTATATATTTGTGATGATATATATTTAATGTTTTTGGTGTATTGGACGATATGTTTATGATTGTATGTTTATTTATTTCATGATGTGTATGTTTATTAATTTATTTGATCGATGTTTTGGTATATATATATGTGGTTTATGGTTTTATTATAGGATTTTTTGGTTTATGGTATATGGTATTGGGCGTATATATAAGTTTTGGTTTATAGTTTTATTATAGGATTTTTAAAATATAAATTAATAATTAAAAAAAAAAGATATTGACAAACGGTTAATAAATATTTGTCTATATAATATATAAACGAAATTTAAAAAAAATATATTAACTTAGACAACGGTTGATAAATCATTTCAAAAAGTCTTTTTCTTGGACAACGGTTTTTTTATCATTCATAATCGGATTAATAAATGATACTTGGAGAAGCGATTATAGTGTATTATAACAAATTCTTCAAGATATTTTTTCAAAATCCCCAAATATTTATTAGTGTAATTAGCATCATAGATTAGTACCATAAATAGGCATTTAGGGATAGGGGCAGATGAGCCTAAGTCGAGGGGCAGACACAATGAAGAAAGGGAAAGATCCCACAATAATATTATTACAAGTCCAAATTAAAATAGTTGAAAAAAAAAGAAATAATAAAAAGAAAAGGAATTAAGAGGAAAGGTCATGTCACGACACTAGACAACTCGCTCTCAAATCTCTGCAAACTGAAATATGTAAGATAGTCATACTGATTATACTTATATCCCCCAACCCCCCAATAATTCATAAATTCAATTCCAATTGCTTCTTTTCTTTTTATTTAATGGTTTATAGAGATGAATTGATATATATATATATATATATATATAGATACACAACAAGACACACACTAGACTAGACTGAGTGAGATTTATAAAAGAAGTGTAGAAGAATAATTTTTATTTTTCAGTTTTGTGCAGCTGCTGCTTTTGCTTTCTCCCCCTTCCCATAGCCTCTGCTCTTGGGGGAATTTCCTCCGCCTTCATCTCTCTCTCTCATCTCTTTCTCTCTCTTGTTTTTTCATGAGATACGGACTCTTCCTTTTCTTGCGCACCACCATCTTTATATGCACTTCATTTCGAAAACATTGAAAGAGCCCTTTTTGCATGATTTTTATTCTTAAACAAACTATCTCCTACTCTTATTACACAATCACTTCTCTAGATTGAAATTAAAAAAAAAAAAAAGAGTGCAAGATCCGAAGGAAGGCGGTTAATATAATTAAGTTTTGACCTGTTTGTCAAAATTGTGCACCCGAGACAAAGGGGGTACAAACTTAGATTTGACCGCACAAATCGAGGCATCTTTAATTTGTCAAGGGAAGAAAAAAAAGAAGAAGAAGAATTACAGGGAGTTGAGTTTTGACAACCTTTTTATTCTACCTAGGTATATGCTCCTATTATTTGCTCTTCTTTTTCTTTTTTTATTATTTTAATTTGTGTTTTCACATACCACACGTACATTTTTTTAAGGATTTTTTCGAATGGTTGAATGTGTATGTGTGAATGATAATAAAATATAGGAACAACTGGCTATCTCAAAAGTCTCATTTTCAGAGGTAATTCAAGTAATCTTTCTTTCTTTCTTTCTCTCTCTCTAGATGTATGAGTGTGTGTATGTTAGTGATTAGTCACTCACTCACATGCGAGAATGGATGAATTTTAAGCAAGATCTGGTTGAAAAAATAACATTGATAATAATAAACAAAAATAAACCTCTCACTTTCACGAGATCCAATTCCAAAATCTTCCTTTCTTTCACTTTTTTAAATAATACTAGTAATTAATTAAAAAATACAGCCCTAATTAAAACAATAGATTGTCTCCTCCAATTTTCTAAGCCCATCCTCTCTCTAAAAACAACTTGGTTAATTAGGGTTCTGGGCTGGATTTTGGAAGGTTCAAAAGTGATATGGATTCACACTCCATAATCTTGAAATTATCCATAATTAGGTGGATGATATTTTAATTAATTTATATTGTACAGCTGTTTATATATATGACTTGCCAAAATTCCAGAATATTTCACAACATACCATTCTCCGGCAGGAAGATATATTTTGAAGCCCTATATATACACATACACAATATATGTATACATGTATATATCACATCATCATTTGTGCGTTCATAAGTGAATTGACAGATCCTACGAGTGAGGTATATATCAAACATTCAATTAATTCCAGATATGGTCAGAATCTTGTTCTTTTATTTTCTGCAATTGATTTCCATCTTTATGATATTTTGTTTCTTAAAAGCTGTCAATGATTTGCGTGTGTAGCTAATTTTATGTCTTTAATTTAAAGCTGTGTGTTTCAATCATGGCCTGAAAATTTCATTTATTTTCCCTGAAGAAAAATATATACCGGATCAATCAATTAATTAATCACATCACATTCATTGCTATTGCTTTTTTATTCATTCAATTTGAAAATTTTCTGATTTGTAGGACTAGGTTTTCAAGAATTCATATTGGGACTTGTCTTTTTCATCACTCATAGTCCATTTTAGTAATTAACCTACATAAAATTTGTTACACACCCTAAAATTTTGTTACAGATCCCGTCCTTCCCACAAAAATAGACTTGTTGCTGACTTATGGCGTCATCATCCTCCACCTCCCCGTGCGCGGCGTGCAAGTTCCTGCGGCGCAAATGCCTCCCGGAGTGCGTTTTCGCGCCCTACTTCCCGCCGGACCAGCCCCAGAAATTCGCAAACGTACACAAAGTGTTCGGCGCCAGCAATGTGACGAAGCTCCTAAACGAGCTGCAGCCGCAACAGCGGGAGGACGCCGTGAACTCACTCGCCTACGAGGCGGACATGCGGCTGCGGGACCCGGTCTACGGCTGCGTCGGCGTGATCTCGCTCCTCCAGCACCAGCTCCGGCAGCTCCAGATCGACCTCAGCTGCGCCAAATCGGAGCTCTCAAAGTACCAAAACCTCGGCCTGATCCACCACCACCTTGGCGGCGCCGTCTCCCCGCGGGACCACCACCACTTCCACCACCAGCTCTTCCCGGTCAGCCAACAGCAGGTCATCAGTGGCTACGACGCTGGCAGCCTTCTTGCCATGAATATGGCCGGAAGCATTGGACAGCTTGGCGGGTTTCAGCAGTCCAGGGCGGCGGGGACGGCGGCGGACGGCCGCCGGACGCCGGTTGAACCCTCTTAGGGTTTAGTTGGCATACCGGGTTTTACTCATATAGGTAATTAAACAGTACTCAAAAGAACACCTTGTTTTTAATTAAGTGTTGTTGCTACTCCTCAACTTTTTTTTATTTTCGGTGCTGAATTATAACTTTATATTATTTGTCACTTTTGTTTTGGTTTGATTAATTTTTTTCCCTTTCTTTTTTATTTTGACAAAATAATCATGTGTAATGGGTAGAATTTTGCCTTTAAATGGAGTAGTAGAAAATGGGAAGAGGACCATATATTAATATTAGGATTCTATTATAATGTGCATAGGATTTTGCCTAGTTAAATATTTCGAATTTGGATTTTCTATTCATTTTAAAGAGTAGGTCTCTTGTGAAATATTGCACCCTATTGATATGTGCAATACCACACAATTAAGACAAATTCTTTAAAAATTTGATCAAGCGCCTTGGAAATGATTATATCATCGGGCCTGGTCAAGGGTCTATGGGCTATGGGTTGACGTGGGTAGATATATATTTATAGAAGTATATTTTTATCAAATATGTGTTGTAGCCTAATGGTTTAGGTCTGTTATTAATGTATGTGGTCGCAGGTTCAATTTATATTGAAAACATAATTTTTAAAATATTTTTTTATGTGTTACTACATGAAAAAAAATGTGATACTTAAAGAAACGAAATGTATTACTACGTGAAATAAAAATTAAATTTTTTTTTAAATACATTATCATATGGTAAATATTTTTTTTATGTGTTACTACATGAAAAAAAATGTGATACTTAAAGAAACGAAATGTGTTACTACGTGAAATAAAAATTACAATTTTTTTTTAAAAATACATTATCATATGGTAACACATTGTTGTTCATATGGTAACGCATTGTTGTTCATATGGTAACACGACATATGTACAGTGTTACATATTACTAAAAAAAACATGTGTTACTACACGAACAAAAAATGTTACCCTATGGAGAAAAACGTGTTACTACATGAACAAAACCTGAACGAGCGCGAAAAGAAATTCTCAGTCCAAAATTAAAGATTTAAAGAACAATTTGATGTGTTACTACATGAACAAAAGAGTGTTACCCTATGAACAAATGAGTGTTACCACATTAACAAAAACCAGTACAAGCGCGGAAAAAAGTCTTCAATCCAAGATTATAAATTTAAACAACATCGTAAGAATAGTACAGAAGAACTTGTAAATTTGTGAGGATGAGAAAACTGAAGAAATTGAGAAAAATATGAAAGAGAAAAAAGAAAAAGAAGAACAGGAGAAGAGAGGGAAGGAAGAACCTAAAAAAACAGTGTCGTTAAAATCAAAATCAAGAAAAATAAAGACGTGTGTGACGAGAAAAAAAGAAGCCCCTGCCCGACCCGCGCGTTTCAGGCCTGAGGAAAAAAATGAAAAAGCTCAATTAACCTAAAATTGCACATATGATTTGTATGCAATATTGCATACAAGTTTTTGTTCATTTTAAACAAGAAATTGAATTATAAATTAATTTGGATTTTCTACTCATTTTTTATCAATTAAAACAGATAACCTTATAGTCTTGAATAATATATAGAGTTATTCTTAATATTAATAGATCAATTGGCTACAAAATTTCCAATTGAAAGGAAGTGTAAGAAAAAAAATAATCTTTTTAAAATATGATTAAGGCATATTATTGTATGTACAAGGTGCACCGTGCAATTCAACTGCATATTTTGAACATGTAATTTATTTCATTAAAACGACCAATTTGTTTTAATTAACACAAATTGTACATTTTAGTGTAAACAAATTGTACATTTCAGTATAATAAATTGCATATTTAAAAAGTATACTTAAATTGCACGATACACCACAGAAGACCTAGTCGTTGAATAAATATCATAAAATGTGATAAAAAAATAAGTAATAATTAATGATTTACATATTATGAGAGTCTCTCCTGTGTCTTTTTTAAGTAAAGATTAGAGGTGCCGTCAGAATGTCACGTAGTCTAATTTTATTTTATTTTTTTTATGAAAAAGAGTATAAATAAACTTAATTTAAAATAGCAATAATTGTGTATAAAATAGAAATGCCATATTAATAGTGGCATCTGTTTTGTCTTGAAGCTGTTAGGAAATTAATAGCACTATTGAGGAAGCCTCGCGCATCCAATCTGTCATAATGGTGATCCTAACAACTAGACATAACTATCAGGACTCTAGATTTTAATGCTCCTCAATTATTACTTTAAATTTCGTTTTATTTTTATGCTTTCTATGCAATTTATACAACATTCTTTTTTTTTTAATAATTAGCTATAATTTAAATAAACTTAACTTTTAACTTTAAATATGCACTCGTTATTAATCATAAAATAACGAGGGAGGAACACCGTTTTTTTTGTAGTGCCTGTAAGTCATTTTTAACTGATGTTTCCTTTGTTTAGGATGGTCTCTTGATTTGATGTCCCATTATATATATGTTTCATTCTCTTTAGTACAAGTCATACATTGACAATTTCATTTAAAATGTATTTTGTGTATTAAAGACAATAGCACATAAAGTAAAATTGCAATAGGAGATTCCATCGATATATTATATTACAACTAATTTTTAATATATTTTAGATTGATCCTTTGTAAAAAAAATTATTTTAAAACACGTCTCTGGATAAATATACTGGTATGAGAAATGGAAGACGGAAGTTTTTTTTTATCAAACAAATGGTGACTCGAACTCATGATCTCATGATATAAATAGTAGTGCTCTAACCGCGTGAGCTATTTCACCCTATCAGACAGGGAAGACTGTAAGTGAAACGTTAGTTAGAGTGAAATGATTTTTGAGTGTCTTTTAATTATTAGATAAAGTTGGGTTTTGAATGCTATTCCAAACCCCTACTTTCTATGTATTCCTAAAAGATTCAATTTTTTTGGTTAAGATTCGAACTTTATAGATATCATATGGAATCTTAGATTATAGTAGTATATATGTTGGCATGTGGGTAAAGTATGTGCATCTTTTCAAATTGAAATTAAAATTAATTAGACACTTAAATTATACAAGTAATTAATGAAATACGGTAAAAAAAAATATGTATAGTAGTAGAAATGGACAATGATAACGTAGTGGTGCAATGATGGCCACAGCTTTAAATGCGTTTGGCAGTGGGTCTCATTTCTTATCCTATGCCAATGCATGTACATGCATCATCATCATCTACTGCTTATGCTTCAACAATGCATGCCCATATGATATATATACACTCAGATCAGTCTCCCCTTGCTAATGTGTGTTTTTCACATACATGCATACATGCATTGATTGATGAGAAGAGAGAATTAAGAGAGAAGAAACAGGAAGAGTCCATTTTAGGTGCATGGTCAGCGAATGATACTGGGGAACGATTTCACAAATGACTATATTTTGATGAGGATTTGAAATCCTTCATTTTAAACTAGACTCTCAAATTTAAGTACTTGTGAATTCATTGTAGAGTGGTGATTTGTATGTGAAATCCATGAATTTCAAATACATCCATCCAAATGGAGCCTAAATGATTGACCATGATTGTGGTTTGAAGAAATGTTCTATTTAAATGAAGGAATTGAATTTTTTTTGTAGTCTAAGTAATTTTGCAGTTTTAAAAATGTGTTCCAATCGTTTTGATTTTTTGATTTTAATAATGTAAGTTTCTAAATTTTTTTTAAATTAGTCATTTTGCCTACTGCAGCGGGTCATCAAGTAACCACCACATGTATAATTATTTTATTTTTTACTTTAATTTCGAAGCGCCCTCATTACTTTTTTAATCCTAATAATGTTGGTCGTGGTTAAAGATAATATGAATATTAAAAGGCAAAGTGAATCGAGTCAGCTTCTCAGGTCTAAAATGATCCAAAATTAAAAAATAAATCAAAATATGCAGAAAATATTCTTCCTTCTTAAAAAAATACGCAAAACAAAATTCGACTCAAAATTATTAGGACAAAATATCAAGGTGGTATTAATTCGAAATTAAAGAAAAAATAATAATTATACATGTGGTGATAACCTGACTGGTGATCTGTTGCAGCAAGTTAAATGATTAATTTTTTAAAAATTAAAAGCTACCGGACTAAAATTAAAAAGTCAAAACAATTCGTATAAATTTTAAACTATATAAAATTATTGGATTACAAAAAATTTAATTCCTAAATGTAATTATAATGTGACAAAATGAAAATAACTCCCGATTAAAAAAAATGACTTCTACTTGTATATACCAATACGTAGATGAAACAATAATTCTAGATATGGTGAACCAGTATGTGAGTTTTGATGGTGCAAATTAGAATACGTACATTAAATTAAATAATAAATCTATTTTTTTCTTATTGATAGATTGACTTAAAATATTATGCTCGAAGAACATGTAAACTTTGGTCAGAGCTGAAATATTATTTAATGAACAAAACCACCATTGCTATATCCACGAAATCTGGGACGGGGCGGTCGCGTCTGACACGCGACGGAACATCCTGAGGTCGCATAATCCACGCGATGTACGTTGTCCCAGTCGCATGGTCAACGAGACCAAACAAGTCAGCGTCGCATGGTCCACGCGACGGAACATGTCGGCGTCGCGTAGGACATGCGACGCCTTTTTTTTTTTAATTTTGAATTTTTATTTTATTAATTAATTTAATTTATTTTTAAATTTTGAATTTTGATTTTATTAATTTATTTAACTCATTTAATTGAATTATTTAAATTAACTATTTTTTTTAAAATTTGAATTTGAATTTTATTAATTTATTTAACACATTTAATTAAATTATTTAATTTAACTAATTTAAAAGTACTGATTTAATTTATTTAACTAATTAATTGATATTATTTGAATAAATAAAAAATAATAATTATTTTTTATCCACAATATTAGTTCATTAATTGATTAGTATTTGTTAATTTATTGAAAAGTATTAGTTAGTTGGTTATAAAGTAATTATTTGTTATTCACAATATTAGTTCATCAATTGATAAGTATTTGTTAATATATTGAAAAGTTTTAGTTTTTTTTTTTTTTGAAAAGGTTGAAAAGTATTAGTTAGTTGGTAATAAAATATTAGTTCATTCATTGAAAAGTATTAGTTCAATTATCAATTTAAACATGAAAAAAAAAGTTACATTATATGAAAAAAAAATATACACATTACATAATTTTCATCCGAAAATAAATCACAACGACGTGCTGCTAGAAAAAGGTCTAATAATTATTAAAAAAAATTATAATATTGGGGTTTATTATTCTTTCTAGCCCAATAATTAGCCTCACGTCGCGGCGCATCCAAGTCGTGTAATGTACGGAATAGCTCTATCCTGTCTAGAAATTGTAAATGTATACCATTTACAGAAGGGTCATGTGAGTGTTCCCAATATCCAGATATAAACGGTACTGGATGATCGTCGCCTGACATATACAACTGAAATAACAGTTAAAAAATTATTATTATAATTAAATAAAAATAAAAAATAAAATAAACTTTAAAGTAACATTAATATAGTTTTTTCTTACCAATATCCAATGAGTGTTGTTGTGCACGTTCCCCAAGACCAATTTGTTGGTCGGAAGACCTCGATGTTTATCTGCTATTGCGGGAAGGCAAAAAGTTCCGCCATGCTCTCCAAATGACATTACGAAAACGTTATATGTGGTTGCAACCAGGTATCCATGTTCAGGTAATGCAAACCATTTATCAGGTGGGGCAGAATTTGTGGAGTGATTAAGTGATTCTGCCAAAACTGAGAAGGTTGTGTAACCACCTAAAATGTTTTCGTGTAAATCGCATCTTATTTGCAGTTCATTATAAAGATCCATTCGTACCCTACCCCATTCATCCTCGCTTCCGTAGATTGCGAGTGCAACCGCTCTAAATCCGCAGTTCCCATCTCCAATTACATCATTGTAGAAATGAATATAATTTTTAATATATGGAGGAAAATCGTCATCCACCTGAAAGTTAAAAAACTGTATTGGATGGTTAATATTATTTTGAAAATTGGATGGCCTACTTTTGCGACGGGGGACTTCAGAAGTTTGGGGCCTCTGGGGCTTTGAATTTGGAGTTTCGGGGGGATCTGTGTCGGTATGGCCCGAACTTTGGGGAAATCTATTCCGAGTCTCTTCAGAATAACTCATCGTGCGTGTTTCCGATGTGCTATGTCTAAGATCAGCTTCTGGTGGAATATCCTGGTGCGCATTAGTTGCCGCCACTCTCCCCTTACCCCTTATTTGAGTAGACTTTTTTATTCCCGCACCTTTCATCGTGTACTCATACTCAGAAGGTTTACGATTGCTGGTCTTCTATTTTGACTTTTTTTTTTCAACATTCGGTGGAAGAATGTCTTCCGTGTCATCATCGAATAATTTTTTCCTAGTGTTACCACCACCGTCATCATCTGTTCCGGTGGTAGGTATACTAGAAAAATCTATATCCAATATTTCCGGAAACGAGTCTATACAATTTAAAGGTATATAAGAGTACCGTGTAAGCTCGCAGGGCACGAAAGACCATGTGTTCTCCTGAGATAGCAACCGCACATATTTCCGTCTAGATTGCTACTCAATACAATACGTTGTTTCAATAGTTTAATTTATGTAATAGTTGTGATAAAAAGTATAAAGATTGTACGGTTACCTGTTCGTGGTGTAGTTTCCATAGTGCAGACGACCATCGATATACATCCCTAAAATTCTCCGTTTATGTGGCGTAAGCCACGTATCTTCTCAATACGAAATCAGACCTGTAAATCTACTGTACTTCTTCTTTACGGAATCCCACCTAAATTCCCATTCTTCACGTGTGCCCGCTTGGACTGCATAATTCCACCTTACTTTAAAACTATCAGCAAGCTTTTTGCTAAGTCCCTTTTCCACTAGGTGTAGAGCATGGTTATATACAGCTTGCTCTACGTGGCGTCTGCACAATTGTGCTTGAGAATTTGGAAAAACTACATCAACAACATTCATCAACGTGAAAGCCCTGTCCGTAACAACGACATTTGGCAGTTCATCATCGTACAATCCCCGAATAAATCGTAGGATATATTCGAATTGTTCCTGCGTTTCACTGATCATAAATGCATATGCAATGGTGAATGTCTTATGAGCGCTTGTTGCCCCAACGGCCTCAAGTAAAGGCATACCGTACATGTTCGTGTTGTATGTCGTGTTAATGATTAATATTTGCGGATACGTGTTGACCATTACAACAGAACATGGGTGACTGAAAACTATATATTTGAGTCCGTAATCAGCATCCGTCCTAAAGGCGTACCTATAAGTTTATAAACAAATCAAATATAATACAATTATGTATGTAATAGAAAACAGGATTTCATATGTAATGCATATAGACTAAAGTTAATCATTAATAATAAATAGATTGTATTGACTATATAGCAAACTATACCCCAGTAATAAATAATATTGAGTGCAGTGAGATTAAAATAAAACCTACTTGACTGTTGAAGTTTTATAATAAAATATTAAAAACTTTGCTAATATTTATACCTGTAATTCCGCTGTTTCAGTAGGTGTATGAAGTTTTGCGTTGAGGTAAGCTTCTCCCGGCTCTCTCTTCTCACCTTTTGCTGACAATTGTACATTCTCTTTGAGTCCGTACTATTGTTGGGATCGATTGTCTTTAAATATCCCAAAATGTTGCTCAAGCTCACATTCATTGCATCTAGCAGTTGTACATGTTTGTACTGTTCGGGGGTTATTTGACCAAGTCTTGAACCCTCTGCAAATGATGGAAATCGATGATTGTGTGTCCCCTACAACACCTCAATATGCCACCTATCACGCCAAGATCGAAAAGCCAAGCAAGTAAAGAAAAAAAGGACATACATTTTTACGGTTTTGGTATTTATTTCATTCTTTGTTTTTTAGGTGTATATTTTCCACCTTCATCGCATATATATATCGACCGAGTTGCATTAGAAGATTTAATGGTCATTGCAGGATGTTTCTCATACCGGCAGCACTCTTAACAAAAAAAGTGACTCCATCTTTTCCGATTAAACCATCATCAGGAGCAATAAAGTCAGCAGTGACATCCTCGGAAACGAAATCAGGATCGTAATAAGAACTCATGTTGAAAAGGGATACAAAATAAATAAAGGTAGGAGACAAATTTATAAGAGAAGATGATGGAAATATAGGATGGATGTATGTATGTAGAAGATGGAAATATATAAGAAGTAAAATTGTTGTGCATGGCTGAAATGAACACGAATTTATAATAAAACTCGGGTCAAATTTTCAAAGTGGTCAACGGGATACTAGGTCGCGTCAGACAAGCTACCGACACGTCTGCGGACGCACATGCCACGCGACCAAATGGTTTGACATGGCGCATGACGCGCGACCGACAGTGTCTGCCGTCGCGTATGACACGCGACTGACACATGTCGGATCGCGTCAGACACGCGTCCTCTTTTTTTTTTAAAAAAAAATTCCCGAATTCCATTTTTGGCGCCAATTCGTTCCCTCCAGTATTTTTGTTCCAAAACATTCATCCATTTGCTATATATATACATACAACCACATATATTCATATTTATATATATAATATTTAACTTTATTTACTTAGATTAGCCCAGCAACACTCGAACCCTAGACCAATGATATGAGGTTACGTAATTTTGCCACTTAGCCTGGCCGTTACAATTTGAAGTATTTGTGGACGAAAATATATGTGAAGTATTAGTTGTATTGTTGTAAAATATTAGTTGTATTGCTGTAAAGTATTAGTTCTTGTGCTGTAAAGTATTAGTTCTATTGCTGAAAAGTATTAGTTCTATTGCTGTAAAGTATTAGTTCTATTGCTGTAAAGTATTAGTTCTATTGCTGTAAAGTATTAGTTATATTGCTGTAAAGTATTAGTTCTATTGCTGTAAAGTGTCACTTGCTTTGTTCTAAGGTATTAGTTGAATAACTTCATAATTTCTTCCTTAGTTCACTATGGCAAGCTTCAACTACCAATGCGACGAATGCACCTATCTGTGTAGACTATGTAACCGATGTGTTACAGCTTCACAACAAATGCAACAAGATTCACAATTCGATTGGAGTACAATGTTAGGATTCGATCTAAACACCCCTCCAATGGAACAATATGTCGAGCGGTCCGTTCCGGTGCAGTATGCTTCAAATCCTACACATGAAGATAATATCTTCATGACCAACACATTTATTACCCCAGTACAATTCCCTGATTTATACTCACCTACGTTCGATATGTCAACGCCCAACTTGAATCAGGCGGGCGCGTCTACCTTCAATATTTCGGACGCGTCCACATCTCATCACTCCACTCCCCATGGTCCCTCAATGTCTCATCACTCAAGTCAGCATGAGTATGAGAATGAATATCAAACTGCTACGCAGGCAACACAAGCCTCATCGTCGCAAAATGTTGAATGGATGACGACGACGCCCATGCTTGGAGGACCCAATGATCCAAGTGTGTTGTTTGCTTTCAAATGTCACAAAGCCAAAAAAATATGGGAAGATCCAGTAAGTAAAATACACAATTTTTTTAATTATTATTTCAAACGGTTACAATATGTAAACTAACGTGTTCTTTTTATTTATTTTTAAATATGTAGCATTTTCAAAAGATCATTGGTTCCCAGACTCGAAAGAAATCTATTGCCACCTGGTCGTCGAATCCATTGGATGAAGGCCATCAATATTTTCATATAATTCAACAATCTGGATTGGAGGGTATCGGGAGATTGATGTTTGAATCAAACAACATGCCCCTCATTACAGCATTCGTTGAACGATGGCACCCTGAAACAAACACGTTTCATATGCCTTTAGGGGAGATGACGATCACACTTCACGACGTTCACGCTATTCTTGGTAAACTGAAAATAAACTTAATATTTAAAAAATTAAATTTTGTACATGCTCATTAATTAATTTCACTTATAACAAAAATAACTTTTTTCCAATGTAGGCTTGAGAATAAATGGCCTCCCCGTCGTTGGCAGCGGACCATGTCCCGACAATGCATTGATTAATAGGTGTGGATCTAGGGGAGACAATTTAAAAAGCACACTCCTTAAGGATATACTCAAGGCGTGTTTTAGTGGGCAGCTGAGCTATGCCTCTATTGCTCGAGGTTACCTGTGGTACTTGATGGGGAGTACACTCTTCGTTGATAAAACACGTGATGTTGTCCCCAAAAATTATGTAAATGTGTTGGGTTATCTCGAGTCTGTCCCTCGATATGCATGGGGAGCCGCGACATTAGCTTATTTATATAAGCAGCTTGGGAAGACATCCAGAATTGAGACGACACAATTGTCGGGCTGCTTAACATTAATTGAGGTAAAAATTCAATTTCAATAATATTTCCAATTATATTTAATTAATACACTATTATCAATATATGTAACTAATAACTAAAAAACACATTTTTAATTTTCAGTGCTGGATATACGAGTACTTCCCTGATTTGTGCAAACGCAGCGAAGCTACCTCGTTTAACCCTGCCCACCCAAGAGCATCGTACTGGAACAAGACCCAGAAATTCCAAAACTTGACACAGGATCTTGTACATTACCGCAAACTGTTGGATAATTACCCTTCGACTCATGTATGTTTATCATTCTCAATACACCCTTAATAGTAATAACGTCAGTAATAATTTAAGTACCTTAACAAAATGACATAAAAAAATATTTTAATTACTTTATAGGTCAATTGGACTCCATACGGCATTCCAGCGTCCATCCCTGCCCCTTAATTATTTCATGGATGCATTCAGTTTCTTGACTTCGCCGAAGGGTATATGCCGAGGAGGGTTGCCAGGCAATATGGGAGAGTTCAGCCCATACCGCCACCACCGATCGACTTAGATCTTGAATGCTCAAAATTCGGTATCAGTGCAGAGAGGTACAAAAAAGTGTATGGACCCATGGTGTCATATTGGAATGAAATGCAAAATCATTGTTACCGTCTCGGGGACCTTGGTACCTTCACTGTAGTGCAGGACAGTACCACAGATGAGTATCATGCATGGTATGCAAACATTACTCATCCGAGAGTGCACAACACTGCACACGGTGAGAATAATGTTTATGTCAGTGGCATGTCGAGGTCAGCTCACCAAAGGTTGGGACACGTGAGGCAAGAAACTCACGATTTGATCAATCAAGCTAGTGTTGATCTACAATGTCCACCCTATATAATGCCTCAACTTGGCTCGATTGCCCATCATGCCGGTTCCGCGATGGTCCCCGATCCTGCATATTGGGGACAACAACACACGTATCCCCCTGAACAATTCACACAAGACATAGCTCCTGGTTGGTGGTGGAACGGATGCTAATGGCAACCCAACAACCCTTATGACAATCAATAGTACTTTTTTTTATAGCAAAATTATTTATTTGTATTTTATTGTTTTATATGATAAATTAGTATTCCAATTTTTTATCTCTAGTTTAAATGTTTTATCTTTTTATTGTTTTATCTTTTTATAGAAATCAATAATAATATAGAAATTGCTTGCTTATTTAAATCTATAAAAACTATAAAAATTAATATGTTTGTATATCTTATTAAAAGATGAGTGCAAAAAAAAAAAATCCAGAAATGTCAACACTGTCGATAACCAGAAAAAACCCCCAATGTTGCTGTGGTTGGACGATGATGGAAGGTAATATAATTTTTATAAATAATATTACGTTTTAACTTTTTATAATTAATGAAATTCTTAATATGGACGAACTAATTGGACACAACAGTTTCATCGCACGTTTGGATACTGTGTGAATAACGTGGTACGGAGCATATGCTGCAAGGACCTTGACCCAAAATGGACAAACTGGTCCATGGTTCCTTCTGAGTGTCGGGAACACATGTGGACTATATCCAAGTAGGTTTTATCATGTTTGCAGTTTACACTTATTATTATTTTTGCGAACACGTGTGCATCTTATTTATTTTAATTGCAGGGTAAATTCAAGATGGATGGAGATCCAACTGATTTTAGAATAGCATTCTTCAATGTTTGTGCAACATTCATGCGTCAAAGATGGACAACTGCTAAAATACATGTTGACGAACCTGAAAGGTCACAGATAAAAAAGAAACCATGGTTTGATTGGGGAAATGACATTTAAATTCATGTAGTTTTATTTATTAAGACTGTATTAAATTGATGCTTAATATTTTGTTGAAAACATATTTTTAGACTGGTTAATATTATTTGTATAAAATTAATGCTTAATATTAATTACAGTATAAACCAACTACATTGTACACCCCGGTCAAAGCATAAATATATTTTTTAATTATAAATCATAAATAAATAATTATAAATTAAAAATAAATAAAAATTATAAAAAATTCGAAATTAAAAAAAAATGAAATTAAAAAAAAGAGTCTCTTGAAACATACGACGGAACAGTTCTCAGTCGCATGGTCCAAGCGACGAAGACAATTCCAGTCGCATGGTCTATGCTACAGGCTATTATTTGATCGCATGGTTAACGAGACGTACCATGTCGGCGTCGCATGATCCATGAGACGATCGCTTAATTTTATTTTATTTTTGGCTT
The DNA here is from genome assembly GCA_037126765.1 of Stenogyne calaminthoides. Classification (NCBI taxonomy): domain Eukaryota; kingdom Viridiplantae; phylum Streptophyta; class Magnoliopsida; order Lamiales; family Lamiaceae; genus Stenogyne; species Stenogyne calaminthoides. The sequence goes on from JBBCBC010000042.1 coordinate 4,247,770, forward strand.
GTACAAGGAACAACCAAATCAGCTGTCACAAAAACTTTTGTGTATATAGCATAACTCAAACAAAACATACAAAATAATAAAACATAATTAAAAAATTAAGAATGTGGGCTACGTCTATGATTACGAATTGACAAATTCCCATCACATCGAATACAATAATTCCACTTTAGGGTCACCTACAAGAGTGCCGCCGCAAGCAATTGGATTCGTGTCACATCAAAATCATATGTGCACATTGCAAAATATAGCCTTATACTTGTAAATACAGTGCCTATATTCGATTTGTTAACAAGTTGGTGTGACATCCCTAGAATTAAAAAATACTCCATATGATTGATTTATAAATATGTTAAAAAAAATTACATTTATTTACAAGTTTCCCTATGTACACCGCTACATAAAGAAATAGGATGGATTTCGTATATATTAAACCAAAATGGGCAACTTTTACTTTTGGCTTGATGGTGTGGGTTTGAAATTTAGGGTGCGTTCTTCTTCAGGTCTTAAATTCAAAATGCAATCAAATGTTAAGATGAAGCAGTTTGTATTAAGTTTTGCTCTGACTTAAAGTTGAGGCCACACTAATAAATGGTGAGTTATGATCCATGAATTAATTGACATTTGGGTCAGTTATCAAAACAAATTACATATATATATTTAATTGATGTTATAGCAATAAGTGTTTAACTTTTTTATAGTGCAATAACTTTGAATAGTTTTGAAATTAATTCCGATTGTTTTGACTATTTGATATTGGTCTTGTAAGTTTTCAAAAATTTTGAAATTGGTACTTATGTTGCAACAAATTACCAAGCTGGTAACTGTCACATATATAATTATTTTATTTATATTCTTAATTTTGAAGCGTCACTTGAACTTTTTTAATTCTAATAATTTTGGGTCGGGTTTAAAGACAATATGTAAATAAAACACAAAGCGAATCAAGTCAGTTTATCAGGTATAAACTGATCGAAAAATCTAAAAATAAACTAAAATACCAAAAATCACTTTTCTTCAATTAAAAAATACACAGAAAAATTCCAACAAAAAATTATTAGGATTAAGAAAATCTAAGCGAATTCAAAATTAAAGAAAAAAATTACATATGTAACAGTTACCTATTTAGTGTCCTGATACAACATGTTAATTGACCAAGTTTAATTTCTTCAAAATAATCGGGATCAATTAGAAAACCAAGCATTCAACCCTAAAAAATTTTAATCCCTAAAGAAATGAGTCAAATAATTAAGGGTGCTGCTAAATAGTAGGAATCACCCCAGGGTGAAAAGGGTAAAATGACGTAATTACCCTTAATGAAATCGTGATAATTTCAATTTTGACGAACCATCTATACCCTAAACACAAAATAATGAATCTTAAATCATGACATATTCGGGCCGGGTGAACCATGAATCAGTACGACTGTGTATAAAATATTTCACTAAGGGTATTAAGGTAAATTTACACACCAAAAGGGTGTTCACCCCGGAGTGAATCACCCCATTTAGCATTACCGAATAATTAAAGTTCATAGTAAAGACCTAGTTCACGGGGATCAACACAAAAACAAATATGGATAGATACAGGTGTGTGTATGTAATATGAGAGAGAGGGAGCGTGTGGGTGCATGAAGTGAGAGGGACGGTTTTAAAGGTAGGGGGATATCCCGACAGAAGCACGCCTTACGAAGCCAAATGCCAAATGTTAAAGTAGCATTTATTTCGGGTTGTCCTCTGACCTTCTGCCCTCTTCTTTTTTATTTTTCCCATATTATTACATACACACACTAAATTACAAGACATTACATTACATGCAAACTATTTACTTACATCCCTTTTGCCTTACTGACTCTGCATTTATTCGACAGTGCCAACACGTCTTCTGCACCCACCTACCCCCTACCCCACCATTATACTATAATATAATATATGACTCAAATTAGAAAATTTATCTTTCTTATATATATATATATCTGTACAATAAAGAATGATTAGCTTATAACAAATAACCAATTGTTTTACACATGTTATATACTTTATGATTGATTCATGAATCAAGAGTGTAATGTATATTGGTCCGATAAAAAAAAGAGTGTAATGTATATTGGACTTGGTTGTATTTAAAATTTAATATATATAGACAACAAAAATAAGTCAACCTAGGTTCTTCCAGTCTTTTCTATTGGGATGACGGTCCCTACACTTTTCTATAATTACATTTGATTTTAATTCTTCATATTACTTGTATTCTTTTATGTTCATTTTAATAGTAGTAGATCATGACCAATATTTCAGAAATCAATATAACGAATTTCACAATTTTCACACATGGTTTGCACTTTGCAGTAGAGATATTCGATTGGCAACATAAAAAATATTTTATTAATTGGAATTGACTAAGAATTTCTAGTTATTTTTTGGTTATTTCTAGAAAATGCAAAAAGAATGATTTGCAGGGTTCGTTGACCATTTAGTTTTCAATTCTTGGAGTTTGAGAGTGCACATTTTCCTACAAATTTGAAGGGGAGATTAGAAATAAGGGTTGTGGGGGTGTCTTTCATTCTTAATTACAATAACTACTACTACATGCGTTTGTCTGCCTCTCTTTCTTTATTTCTTTATTTCAAAGCAATGCACCAACTATCCTGTGGACTTATTTTGTTGCTTATGATGCCAATACTATTTGTGTGTACTATGTGCTTTCTCTTCCTTACCACACACTGTTTCTCTCTCTCTCTCTCTCTCTCTCTCTCTCTCTCTCTCTCTCTCTCTCTCTCTCTCTCTCTCTCTCTTTCTCTCTGTAAGTCAATGTTACTGCATGGTCAAAATATATCCATATACGTCTCTCTCTCTCACTCTCTCTCTCTCTCTCTCTATATATATATAACAAGTGTATATATGCGTGTGTATTTATATGTTAGTTTTGTAAAATGCTTGGCTGTGTACTGAAATATATGTAATTAACTTCTCTGCCAAGTGATGGGTGAATTAATGAATGAATCCTTACTTAAACTAATGATTTTTATTTTTTTTAATCAACTTCTCTACTCTTAAACGTAGTTTGATTTTATTTTCATTTTTTCAATTTGTGCAATGAAGATGTTATATGTGTTATAGGTAATTTAGGGATATCTGAGCTCAATGTACCTTTTTTTTCTTCTTCAAAGTAATATTTTAATTTAGTAACTACTTCTTTTATTTTTTAGTACTCACATAATTTAGCATAAGGTAGATTAATTTTATGTATTATACAACCGGTACTAATAGAAATTGACAAATTCCAACCCCGATTCATGTTTCTATTGATTTTCTATAATTTTTTTAATAAAATGTTTCTTTTGAATTTCTTTAATTTTTTTAATAAAATACCTGCAGTATAATAGATGGATTGGGCTATTCCACCCAAACTATATATCACGTGGGCCTGCAACCAATCAATGAATGAATTGGTCCTAACCCTTTAATTTCATTTAGAGCCCAAATGATACTTTGACCCAACAAGCTTAATTACCCAAATAATAACCTCGGACCTTATTTACAAAAATGTTTAACAAAGTCGCTTGATTAATCATCTAGAATGCCTCTAGTTTGCTTACCGAACTCCCACCTACAAGTCCAAACTTTTTCTCTATCTCAATATATATATTTTGTCACAGAAAAAAACATAAAACTAAGAGAGATGAATTTTAGCATTAATGTGACGTTGTGTTGGTTGATTCCTACTACCATTGTATTATCTTTGTTAGTTGTAGGAAATGAAACTCAAGTAGTGCAACAACAACAATATTGCATGAAGGAGCTTCGATTTTGCATAAAGTATGTGAACAATACTAGGCTGCAGCCATCGGAGAGTTGCTGCAATCCTTTGGAGTATATTGTTAGGTCAGTTCCAGAATGTTTTTGCAATTTTATGAGTGTTTTAGGTTTAAATCGAATGAACCAACCAAATATTGATGTCACAAAAGCTCAAATGCTGCCCACTAGATGCGGCCAATTACCTGTTAACCCTTTGAGTTGCATCACAGGTGCGTACGGACACATTTAATTTCCTGATGATGAAAATTAATCTTTCATAAGTAGTATAGTTGAGAAAATATTTAGTAAATTTCGATTTAAAATAGTATAAGTTTTTATTTTATCAATTGTGGTCATTTTGGTTTCAATTGTAGTCCTTTTTGCAGGATAATTTAAAATTTGATCGGAAAATTGACCTAACTTTTTATTCTGATCACATTGACACCACTCTCATTTGAACTGTCTTTCATCAAGGAAGAAAATCCTCAATCAATTTCATGTTTTGATTACACCTCCCCCGTGAATCGCAACTTCAAAATCACGAATTACATTTATTATCATGACTAATTTTGAGTGATTTACGTTGAGGCGAGGGTCGAAACTTATACTATTCATTCTCTTCCTTTCATTGAACCCGTCATTTCAATGTTTTTTTCACATTATTTTGTGTGTTACATTATATTTTCGGTCATTTTCCTGCTAAAATTTTCAATTTTCCGGCGAAAAGGACTATTGAAACCAAAAGGACCACAATTGATAAAATAAAAATTTACATGACTCTTTCTGGAATCGGGCAAAGTTACAGGATCATTTGTGATTTTTTTTTCTCTACTATAGTACATATGTATAGTTCAATTAATATTTACTAGGATTAATTGTTCTATGAAAAAAATTCATGTGTTAATTTCAGGTACACCGAATGATGCACAACCAAATAAATCGATCCCGAATTCCGTCTTCAGCTCCAAATTATGGTCTTCAACATTGGTTTTAATGGCTGCCACTTCAGTATTTGTATTCTTATTTGCACTGTAAATTATATTAGTTAATTAAGAAAGAAATTCTTAATAGAAAAATAATTAAAAGAACTTGTATAATATTCTTGAAAAAGAAAATGACATTGATCATTTTGTGCACTAAGAGCAGCGGTGGAATACCTATCAACTTAATTTTCTCGTTAGTTTCATGTAATGTAATCTGTTTTGCCTCTTTCTGTATTTCATTTTACAAATAATTAATATTATTATATGTAGTGGTGACTGGTATATCATTGTTATCAAGTAATATGAAATACTACAAAATAAGTGTCATTTTATAAAGTACAAAATAAAATGTTATCAATTTAAAAGAGTAAGATTTACATGGAACGAATTATTAAAGGCATCTTCCACACAATCTTATCCATCTGAGTATGAAAAATCAACATCAATAGAAGAGTCGACCAGCTTTATAATTCTAAAGAAATTAAGTTAATTGACTCATAATTGGGTCCACCTTCGACCAGATTTGTAAATAATCGATCTACATCATTCATCTCTTTATGGAAAATGCACGTAATACATATATCTAATTAAAATCAATTAATTTATTATATATTTTGACTACATTCCTATCTATAATTTTTAAAAATAAAACCATTTCATATATATTATAAATATTACTAATTTTTACAAATATTCCGCATATTAGTGGGGCTTGTCTATTAATTAATTTTATATCGTAACGCTTAATGAATGCTCTAATTATAATTTGTACATACATTGTGAAGCTATTTTCAGATGTATTCATGAAAACTGGAGAAGTTGCCATGGAATATATTCCTAAAGGTTTCCTACTTTTCCTCTTCTGGAATGTTTCCCTGTTTTAAACACGTAATTACTACGGATTTCTAACTAGTATTTGAAGTATATTTTATTGAATCGTAATTAAATAATAATATCATAACCCAACACTATCTAGATTCGGAAATTAGGAAGTGGAAAATGACGAAGATCATGTTTGACAAGTAATGCATGTTCCCCAGTTTTGAGTTTTGGTGGCATAATTGTTTTAATTTTTTTGCCACGTATAACACAATACGTGAGGCACACATGAATTTAGGTACATTATAATATAATTTTATGTTATAAGTGCGGTTATGCATAATAATTGGATTAAAAAAATAGAATTATAAGTATGTTAAATAATATTTTATTAGAGTTGAGTTGCATAGTTGACCTTCAAACAATTATAATAAAAGTTTAATTAATTCTTTGTTTGGTTAATAGTTGACAATATAGACATGGACGGCCCGTGGTAGTTGGTACTTTTGGCGGGTGTATGCAACGACGTCGTATTCAAATCAACAAGCTCAATTACGTATATTGCACATTCGCACAATTTTAGGGAGATTTAGCAAATTAAAGTAACTTTGAGGGTGAATGTAAGATTTATGCTGGGGTAAAAGTGTGAATATCTGTAAATTTGGGGCCGGGACAGCATTACATAAAGTCATAAACAAAATAAAATAATATTAACTCGAAAATCTCGGATTCGTTTTCCCTAAATCTCTTCATCTTGTCCAAAGACGAATCCCTGAATTCTAGTGTGTAATCCCTAAATTCCCGTTTCAATGGACGATCAAAACGACGACGCTTTACTCCGGGGCTCCAATTTCCACTCTTACTCGGAGAAGTTCGCCGTCCGCTCCGACTCCGACGAGGAGGACTCCACCAGAAAGTTGAGCTTCGACGACGCAGCGCTGAATTACCAAAAAGCCCCCAGGGTTTTCGACCGGTTCTCCAACTCCACGTCATCGGAGGACGAGGAGGATGACGTCAGCAGCGCTTCGAATTACCAACGGAGGCTCGATTACATGCTCCAATTCCTCGACCGGAAGCTCTCCAGTTCCACAACCCCTGATCAGCCGCTCCCGGAGTTCGTCGGTTCGGGAGGCGGGATCGGGATTTTCCAACCGCCGGTTCGGGCGCCGGTTCATCCCAACCGGCCTCCGAGCATTGAGATTCGGCCGCACCCTCTGAGGGAAACTCAAATTGGGCGGTTTCTCAGGAACATTGTTTGCGTAGATGATGGTAATGGGCCGCAATTGTGGGCCGGGTCGGAGTGTGGGGTCAGGGTTTGGGATTTGAAGAATGATTTATATGGTGGGGGGAGTGAGGGGGACGAAGAGGGGACGGTGAGGAATTGGGGATCGGCGCGGGTTGCTACGGCGGCTTTGTGTGTGGTGGGGGATGGAGGGAATAGAGTGGTGTGGAGTGGGCATAAGGATGGGAGGATTATGTGTTGGAGGATGTTGGATTTTTCAAAAGTAAATGGAAGAGGGAATGATGGCGGTAGGAATGGGTTTCATGAGGTGTTCTCATGGCAAGCACATCGAGGGCCCGTTCTATCCATGGTTGCCAGTTCTTATGGTAATCTCGATTTATGTTCTCTTTATTTGTTTCTGTTAAACTTCATATGAGTTATAAAACATTAAAATGATTGCATGTTTTGTAGAATTGGTTAGTTTAGAATGTCTTTGTTGTTTGGTTTGTTTGCTTGTGACTAAGAGAGTCGGTGCAAAATTTAGAAATCATCCTGAAGATTCTTGTTTCATAATTTGCTTAAGAGTGTTTGAATAATTTTATTGGGGTTCAGAAATTATGATAGGTATTTAATTGTTGATATCTACCATTTTCCTCTCTGGATACAGGGGATATATGGTCCGGGTCAGAGGGTGGTGCAATAAAGATCTGGCCATGGGAAGCTATTGAAAAGTCTCTTTCTCTTACAACTGGAGAAAGACACGTGGCTTCCTTTATAGTAGAGAGATCATATATTGACCTGACGAGCCAAGTTACACAGAATGGCGCCTGCAGTAACTTCTTTAATTCAGACGTCAAGTACATGTTATCAGATCATGCTGGGGCAAAGGTTTGGACTGCCAGTTATCTGTCATTTGCTTTGTGGTAAGTGATCATTAGAATCAAACTTTCATAAATTACTGAGGTGATACTAGATGGGTATTTTTGAGTAATTTAATTTGATTTTGAAAATCAGTGATTCTAGGGCATGTGTTGTTGATGCATTTGCTAAGCAGAAGTCAAGGTATTCACATTTTGCAAAATAGTTAAGTAGTTGGATTTCTCAGACACTTCGAGAGGCTGTAAAAAAAATTAGTTGCATAGATAAGCATCCTTTTGTTGCAATTAATTCAATGAAAGAAAATTTGAAGTATTTGCTCGCAATAGTGATACATTTTCTTCAGGAATGTGTGTGTTTTTCAACTTGACAATCAACCTTATATGTTTCCGAACACTCTTGAAATGGCGTGTAAATTATGTCTCTGATTCTTATATTGCAGATCATTAAATGGTGTAGAAAATGTTCTTTTGCTTTTTCCCTTTTTTTAGGGTGGGTGGGGCATGGGGGTGGGGTCTGAAGGATTGGATGGCGAGGTGATATTACTTTTGATTGTTATCTGCCTGCCTTTTCTCTTTGTTACCACCTGCTTTTAGTAATGTACATCTCTTTCTTTGGGTTTGACCCATCCTGTCTACAGGGATGCTCGGACAAAAGAGTTACTGAAAGTATTCAACATCGATGGTCAGATTGAGAACATGTCAGCTGATTCTCTGACGGAAGACGACATGAAAATGAAGTTTGTTTCTGGTTCAAAGGAAAAAACACAGAACTCTTTTAATTTCTTTCAACGTTCACGTAATGCTATACTGGGAGCAGCAGATGCTGTTCGTCGAGCTGCAGCGAAAGGAGGTTTTGGAGATGACAATCGTCGAATTGAAGCCTTGATTGCAACAGTTGACGGAATGATATGGACTGGATGTGCAGGTGGGTTGCTTGTACAATGGGATGGGAATGGCAACCGATTGCGAGAGTTTCAGTACCATTCTTTTGCTGTTCAAAGCCTCTGCACAATTGGTTCTCGAATAAGGGTAGGCTACATAAGTGGCACTGTGCAGGTTCTGGACCTTGGAGGTGATTTGCTTGGACAATGGATTGCTCATAGAAGCCCCGTGATAGATTTAGCTGTTGGGGCTGGTTATATATTTTCCTTGGCTAATCATGGTGGTATTCGTGGATGGTGCATCACCTCTCCTGGACCACTCGACAATATATTCCGCTCAGAGTTAGCTGGAAAGGAATTTCTATACACAAGGCTAGAGAATGTGAAGATTTTGGCTGGAACGTGGAATGTTGGACAAGGGAGAGCAACTCCTGATTCCCTTGTATCGTGGCTTGGCTCGGTTGCTGCAGACATTGATATCATTGTTGTTGGGTTGCAGGAGGTGGAAATGGGTGCTGGTTTTCTCGCCATGTCTGCTGCTAAAGAGACAGTATGATGCATCTCTCATTTTTGTCTTCTTCCGTAGTTGTTTTTCCTTTTTCTCTTCCCTTTCCCCCTGTTTCTTTTTTGGTATAAATCTGCAATTCTGCATGGTCATGAGTGAAGGTGCCTATTGGGGAACGTATGTAGATTCACTTGTATTGGACCATCTGGATACACAAAATTATACAACTTCTCTTAGATTCAACCTTATTAGGACTAACTCTATAAAGGGTGGATACTGTGGTGCATCTAGTAATGGTTTCTTTTTCGATACTTGCAGATGGGTCTTGAGGGTAGTTCTGCAGGACAATGGTGGCTAGATATGATTGACAAAACATTGGATGAGGGATCTACCTTTTCACGTATTGGCTCCAGACAGTTAGCGGGGTTGCTGATCTCTGTGTGGTTAGTAATTTTCCTGTTTGTTACACATATAAATTTTCTTGTAAGTATTACTTTTGGGTGTCTAATCTGGAGAAAGTTGTTTTTTGTCATGACACCAACTTCCTTTCTTCATGCGAATTTGTAGAAGTACTTAGTACATTATAGGAGTTCCATTTTTCTAACAATGATTGCATTTTCCTCTATAACACTTGCACAAGATATCTATTCTTCAGTTACTTTCCTTGTTCTGTCCCCACCACAGACCATTGATATGCTACCTGGCTTTTCAGGGTCAGAAACAGCATCAGATGCCACGTCGGGGATGCAGATGTTGCTGCAGTTCCCTGTGGTCTGGGCCGGGCTATTGGAAATAAGGTAACATTCCTTTGTACATTCTGCGAATTTTATGAAGTCAACTCTAAATTTGTTTGCTTCATTATCTCTATTGAGCTATTCATAATGAATTGCTTAGCAATAAATACGAATATCATACGTAGAGGGAAAGCTAGTTGAGTTTTATATAGTTGACATTTCATTTCCTTAAATAATGTTCACTTTTCTGAGGTGGTATTGGAGGTTGAAACGTTAGACAATCCTTGCCTGTTAAAGTATCTTCTCTATTTTGCTCTCATCTCTGAGTTGTTCCTCTATTTTTTTGGTAATGATGCTGATTTTGAGAATTAGTTGTTTAGTTTATCCATGGTCAGATGGTGTAGTTCGGGGTACACTAGCCTATGTTTTCTGTTAGAATTTCACTTCCATTGCGTAATGATGTACAACTGTGTGCAGTGACCTTGTTACTTTAATGTTTCTATTCCCTCGTATGTTTTATGCTTGACTTTCCCATGTCTTATGAAACTAAGTTATTGTGCTGTTGGCAGGGAGCTGTTGGGCTAAGGATGAGAGTGTATGGTCGCATGATGTGCTTTGTGAATTGTCATTTTGCTGCGCACTTAGAGGCTGTTAATCGACGAAATGCTGATTTCGATCATGTGTATCGAACAATGATATTTAGTCGGCCATCCAATATTTTAAACGCTGCTGCTGGTATGGTGCTGCATTTAGTCTTATTTTGCTTGCTTGCCTGCTCAACGTTATTACTATCACTTGTTTATGGTTCGAGCTTGCCCTTGGTCCTTCTTATTGCAGCAGGTGTCTCGTCTGCAGTTCAAGTGCTTCGCTCTACAAATGTATGTAACTAGTTTGCTGGATATTGCTGCTATCTAATCTAGGTTCTTGATTTTCTTTTGACTTGGGGTGCATTAGGGGAGCCTCTCCAGTAAGCTTTCAGCACCTAGGAAAATAATACCTGTTTTGAATGTACAGGCTACGGGTATTAATTCTGTGGATGCTATGCCTGAACTTTCGGAGGCAGACATGGTTGTATTTGTGGGGGACTTCAACTATCGGCTTGACAGTATATCATACGACGAGGCAAGAGATTTTGTTTCGCAAAGATGCTTTGACTGGCTTCGAGAAAGGGATCAGTTGCGAGCAGAAATGAAAGCTGGCAATGTGTTCCAAGGAATGCGAGAAGCTGTTATTAAGTTTCCTCCAACATACAAATTTGAAAAGCACCAACCTGGTTTGGCAGGTACTACAAATGAAATTTTATATGGATATTTTTTAATCATTGTGTTGCTGTTGTTTTATTTCTTCTTTCTTTTCAGGGTATGATTCTGGAGAGAAGAAACGAATCCCTGCATGGTGTGACAGAATTTTGTATCGTGATAACCGTTCAGCTTCAGTGTCTACCTGCAGCTTAGACTGCCCAGTGGTTGCATCACCACTGCAGTAAGAAATGCACTTCCCCTTGAATATCATGGTTTGGTTACATTTAGTCACACATATATGTTTGACAGGTACGAGGCTTGCATGGATGTAACAGACAGCGATCACAAACCTGTTCGTTGCATTTTAGGTGTAGAGTTGGCTCGAGTTGATGAGTCAGTAAGAAGACAAGAATTCGGAGAGATCATTCGATCAAATGAGAAAGTAAAGTGTCTCGTTCAAGAACTAACAAGGGTTCCCGATGCAATTGTCAGTACGAATAACATAATCCTTCAAGCTCAGGATACATCCATATTGCGAATCACAAACAAATGCAAGAAAGACAGAGCTTTTTATGAAATATATTGTGAAGGTGTCTCAACCATTGAAGATGGAAAAGCATCTGATCATCGCCCAAGGGGTTCTTTTGGCTTCCCTATTTGGCTTCAAGTAATTCATTCTCTATTTTTTTTATTTTTAGTTTTCAGTTTTTCCCTCTACTCACTGGAAACTTGCCAATTTTGAACAGGTTAATCCAGCTGCTGGAATAATAGAAGCAGATCAAATTACAGAAATATCAATCGGTCACGACAAATACCAAACATTTGAAGAATTTGTTGATGGTGTCCCACAAAACTTTTGGTGTGAAGACGCGAGGGACAAGGAGGTTATACTAGTGGTCAAAGTGCGCGGGAGCTGCACAACCGAGGCCAAAAGTCATCGTGTACGTGTGCGTTATAGCATCCTGGAAAACGTACACCTATGAAGGACCCTAAGGCCAACGACCCCAACACCTATGCCCATCCAAATCTTCTTCATCGCTCCGATTATAGGCTAAGTAGTTCATGTGATGTAGTTGATCATTTGATAAATCTAGACACTCCTTGATGAAGGATGTATCAACTTGACCAGACTGTACTTACAAATACTTGAGGTACGAGAAATCTCTTCGACTACGAGGGAAGTGAAGGATGTATATACAGTGTTGCACATTTTGGAAGTCATTATGTGGGTAAAAAAGTGTATAGCATTCAACAATAAACATTTCTCAGGGAAGAGAAGTTTTTTTTAATTTTTCTCTACCCTTGTTTTTTGATAAAACTTACTTGATCGCTGCTGTTTAAGAGGTGCAGAAGAAATAGGAGTTCAAAAGAATTTATGTTGAGTTTTTCTCGTTTTGTTATATACATAACTAACTGTGAGAATTTTTATGTACAATTTGCTATAATCAAACTATAGTTTTAAACATTGATTTCATGTGTCAGATTTCTTGATTTATGTTTCAACAGTATCAGTGCAATCATCTTATACACGGTAATCTTGTTCAAAGGTCTCGGCTAATAACTCGAGTTTTTTTGCCTATATTTTATAACCATAATTAACTTTTATATCTGTGACTTTTAATTTTGATTATTTGCCTTAATTAAATTTGTGATTTTTTTTGACAGGAATTAAATTTGTGATTAGAACATAAAAAGTTAGACTAATTAAGAAATTGGAAAATCTATTCAAGGTGGACAACCAAGATCCTTTTTTCTTAAATTTGTGATTAGTATTTGAAAGGTTGGACTAATTAAGAAATTGTAAAATCTATTTAAGGTGGACAGCTAAGATCGTTTATTAGAAAAATTGAATGGCTGAAATTAATTGATTGACCAACACCTAATTGTTCCCTGGGCAGATAAAATTTGTTGATTTAACAAACAAATAAAGATTAATTGATTGACATTGATGCGTAGTTCCTTACTAAAATCTTTTATTTGAGTTTTAAAATACAGAATTCTAAGATAATTAGAAAATCGTTGATTGATTAACACATAGTTTCTCATTTGGCTGTCCAAATACAGTATTATTGAAAAATTAAAAAGTTAGAATTCTATATTGCATGTAGGCTCCCATAAAAAAAATGGTGCATTCTGGTTGACACATAAATTTAAGAGGATATATATACAACAATTTTTTTTAACAAAATGTTAATAATTTAAGTGAATAATAACTTTTTAGCAAAATGTTAATAAGTGAAATAATTTCATATTAGCTTAATTATATATCAATATAATAATTTTAACGAATGCAATTAATATTATAATTAAAATAAAAAATAAAATATTTTAAAACCCACAAAATGCACTAATTTCAGTAATTCTAAAAATAACAGGACAAATGATAAACTCAAATAAGTCGATTTACAAAACTCTTGTTCTTTCATTCATGAAATTCAGCTCCCCACAACAATTATTTACGCATTGTTCTAAATTCTTAAAAGCAATAGTATATAATTTCTAATAAGGATAGACATAGGAGGTAACAAAACAAACAAGATTGTAAAAATTAAATGCAATAAATCACAACATATCTTCACATGCATTTTCATACATCGCCCATCAATTACAAATTCACACAATAAAGAAAGACAATATGTTAACAATAAAGTCTTGTACCACAACAATCCTTATAAATCCTCTGTGTTTGGTCTCTCATTTTCATATCACCACCTTCCAATCATTCTTTCATCAAAACTCATATTGTTGTTGAAAAATATCGAGTGTTACACTAAAAGGTATTAGTTGGTCATGAAGTCATTTTCATCAGTATTATTGTTATCAGTTGTGATGATGGTCCTTTCTGTTGTCGAAATGAGCAGGGCGGCGTCAGGGAAATGTCACGACGTTCGGATTGTGAACAATCTGCCAACGCCTAACCTCGTGGTGCATTGCGTTGCCAACTATAAAGATCTGGGATTCCCGACACTTACTCCAAGCAAAGAGCTTCGTTACAACTTCTGTGACCAGCCTAAGATTGCACTCTCTTTCTGCCATCTTCATTGGGGACAAATTCCCGAGTTGAAGAGGTTTATTTTACAAGTTTATGACACTAAGTCTACCCTTTGCAATGGCCCAACATGTTATTTTGCGGTCAAAAGTGATGGTATTTACTATTCGGATTCTTACCCGCCCACTAAACTTGTCAAGAAATTTTCTTGGTGATTATTTATATATCTAACTTAACCTTGTAATGATATGTATAAGGTTTAATTGACTTTAATAGTATTATGAGCTTCAATTTTCTATTTCAGTCAATCTTCGCTTTTTAAATTTCTTTAATTCATAAAGTATGTTTATTGGAGTTCTTTTTTATTCGTATGGTGGATATTAAATTTTGGACAAATTATAAAAACATGATTTGTTTTTATCACTAATTATACTTTGAGGACCGAATTTTTGCAGGGCAGCTATCAAACTTTTAAAAATATTGTAAAAAAAAAAACCTTGGACAAATCATAGAAAAAATAGTCGCATGAATTTTGCCTATGAAAATTGACCGAGGTCCTTTTTTTCAGTAATATACAGTAAAAGTTAAAACTTAAAAGTTAGTTCCTCAAAAGTGTTAGGATTAAAGCAGCAATTATGGAGAAAATAATAGAAACACGAATTAAGGAACATGATTTGGTTACCTGGTTAAATCAAGAATGACTATCATCTGGCAAGCATTACCAAGCGGGAGATCCGTTATTTTATGTCTTGTGGTGATGATAGTACAATTACAATGAGTCAAAATTGTTTAAATATGAGACTTGGGCCAAAAACCCTAATTCTCGCCATGAGCCTTCGAACCGCCGATTGACGTCACTTGGTCGAGCGGAAGTGCACGACCAAAGCCTCTAGTCGAGCGCCCTCTGGGCGCTGGAATGGGGGGCGCTCGATCGAGCAAAAGTGCTCGACCTCGAGCACTGGTCGAGCGCCTCCCGTGTGTTGTACTCAGTCTCTACATCCCAACAATCTCCCACCTGGAGACTGACTCCAACTGTAACTTGTCTCCTCCGTTTGAATGGTCTCTCTCTCACTAGTAGTAGTGTCAGACCTTCATCTCAGTTTCCAAGTCCAGTTGAAGTCATGCATAACTTCAACTTCTCTAAGGTCACAACCTTAGTCAACATGTCAGCAGGATTCTCACTTCCTCGGATCTTCATCAGCTGTAAGATCTTGTTCTCGATGAGGTAACATATGTAATGATACATTAACTCAATATGCTTCGTCCTCGAGTGAAAGGCCGGATTCTTTGTCAAGTGAATAGCACTCTGACTGTCACTATATAGAATACTATCATTTTGCTCCTTCCCCAACTCACACGAAAGATTCTACAACCAAACCATCTCATCATAAAATTTCAAGAATCGTGAACGTACTCGCTTCGCATGGATCGAAGCTACGATCTTTTGCAACTTAGAAGCCCAAAAAATTGTTGTACCACCATAAGTAAACACATACCCGGTTGTACTCCTTCTTTTGTCGAGATCACTTGATGCCAAGTCTGCATCAACATATCCTGCCAACTCAACGTTTTTGCCCTCAAAGCACAAAGCTTGATCAGTAGTACCTCTCAAGTACTTTAGGATCCACTTCACCGCCTCCCCAATCTTTCCGGATTACCCATAAACCGGCTAACCACTCCCACTGCATGTGCAATATCAGTCTTGTACACACCATAACATACATCAAACCGTCAATTGCAAGCATACGGGTATTTTTGCATGTAGGCTCGCTTCCTCATCATCGCTAGGTAGTCATTGTTGGATAGCTTTGAATCGACTTCAATCAGGACACGAACCGGCTTTCAGATCCTCCATACTAAATCTTTTCAAGACCTTTCTTTATGTATTCAAATTTCGAGAAAGATACAACTTTCCTGTCACCCTATCACGATCGATTCGCATGCCTAAGATTTGCTTGGCCTCTCCAAGGTCCTTCATAGCAAACCTATCAGACAACTTCTTCTTCAACTTACTCACTTCCCGAGCACTTGAGCCCCGCTATCAACATGTCATCAACATATAATAGAAAAATGATATAACCATCATCATAACTCTTGAAAGAATAAAAAGAATGGTCGGCTTCACACCTATTGATCTCAATCTCGTGCATGAACCCATCAAACTTCTTGTACCGCTATAATGAAGCTTGTTTCAACCCATACAAACTCTTCTTCAATTTGCAAACAAGCTCACTATTCCCTTTTGACAAGTACCCTTCCGGTTGCTTCATGTAGATGTCCTCATCTAAATCACCATGAAGAAAGGCTATTTTCACTCCCCATCCGTTTCTAACACCAAATTTTTTCGCAGACCACCGGACTCGGAACTAACCGAATGGTAGTTAGCTTCACCATCGGAGTAAAAACATCAAGATAATCAATACCATGTTTCTGCTTTGAAACCCCTTCACCTTGATCTTGCCTTTATAACGCTTGCTTCCATCGACCTCCTCTTTGATTCGTAAAACCCACTTATTATGCAATGCCTTCTTACCCCTAGGGAGCTCAACTAGTTCCCAGGTTCCGTTGGTCATCAACGAATTCATTTCATCATCCATTGCAAGTTTCCACTTGCTCACCTGTTCACTACGTGTAGCCTCTACGTGTAGCCTCTGTTCACTACAAATTCATTTCATCATCCATTTCAGGTTCACCACCATCAGCCAACAATAAATAATGAAGAGAAGGTGAATACCTATCAGGAGATCTATGTTCTCTCGTGGATCTCCGCAGTGGAATTGGTGCTGGTGGTGTACGTGGTTCTTCCTCAACAATCTCCTCATCGTCTTGAACCTCATTGCTCCCACCCGAGTTCGAAATGTCTAACTCCACAACATGAGTCTCAGAACCACCTTCTTTGGATATCCCCAACATGTCCTTGTACAAAACCTGCTCATTGAATCGACATCTCGACTACGGATTATCTTTTCGATTTTTTCATCCCAAAATCGATAGCCAAATTCATCACCGTCATATCCAACAAACGTACACTTAACAGACTTAGCATCCAACTTACTTCTACTAGCAGCATCAATGTGAACATATGAAACACACCCAAATATACGAAGAAAAGACAGATTTACCTCCTTACTGCACTGGACCTCCTCCGGTATGCCATATTCCAAGGAGTTGAGGGTCCCTGTTTATCAAGTAGGCGCAGTTGTTAATCGCTTCGCCTAAAAACATCTTTGGCATTTCCACACTTCAATCCCATGCTTCTAAAGACGTTCACATAATGTCTTGTTCATACGTTCGCCACATCGCTTCTTGGGGGTTCCTCTCACGGTTTTCTCCATTAATTCCGTTCGCCTCACGTAATCCTTTTTTTTGAACTCACGAGCTCAGACTCTCCACCATTATTCGATCTCAAACACTTCACTCGAGACTGTCTCGGTTTTATATGGTCTTCCACTTCGAAAGCATTAAAGGCATCGACTTATTTTTTGTAAAATAAACCCATACCTTCCTAAAGAGTCGCGTCAATGAAAGTCATGTAATATGACGCTCCACCAAGAGATGTCACTGGTGCTGGAACCCACAAGTCACTGTGGACTAACTCCAGCTTTTGCTTCTTCAAGGTTCTGCCTCAAAAAAAAAAAAACTCACCCTTTTCTATTTTTCGAATACACAGTCCTTACATAACCCGATGTCAACTGTCTTGAGGTCTGACAGTTTACCCTTCGAACACATAACTTTCATCCCCCTTTCACTCATGTGGCCAAGACGACAATGCCACAAATCTGCATTCCCCTTTTCACCTGCACGAGCAATGTTATCCCGGGTGTTGTCTGTCATGTACAACGTTCCCTCCTTTTTGCCTCGTGCCACCACCATGGCACCTTTGGATATCTTCCACGTGTTGCATCCGAAGATCACACTATGTCCCTCATCATCAAGCTGCCCCACTGAGAGTAAATTCCTCTTCAATCCTGGAATGTGTCTCACGTCTTTCAACTGCAACACAGTTCCATTTGGTGTCTTGATCTGAACATCCCCCTTCTCTTTGATTTCTAGAGGCTCATCATCAGCTAGATAAACCTTCCCAAAGTTCCCGGAAGTGTACTTCATCACGTCGACCTTTGGCCGATTTAATGAAATGATGCTCCAGAATCTAACACCCACGATTCTAATGGACTACTTACGCTCAAGATTAATGCATCTGAGCCCTCATCAGTAGCGGCGTTCGCTGAGTTGTCATCCTTCGTTGGTACATTAGCATGTGCCTTAGCTGGTGTCTTGCACTCCCTCTTGTAATGACCAAGTTCATGACAATTGTAGCACTCGACTTGACTCTTGTCCTTCTTGGGCTTATCTTTGCCCTTGACTTTGATTTACCCCGATTTGGCTTCCCTTTGGATTCAGATCGCCTCACTTTCCCAGACTCAAGGTGATCTTGTGGCACACCTAACTCTTTCTGCGAATCTCTTCGCTCATGATTAGATCTCTCACCTCATCAAATTTAGGTTTCACTTTCCCTTTGAAGACTACTTGTTGGTCGCCACACCGTCCCACTCCAACTCTCTGGTAAAGAAGACAACAAAATTAGGGCTTGAATCTCATCATCAAAATCAATCTCAACCGAACTCAATTGAAATTTATCGTCATATTGAATTCGGTTGAGATGATCGCTACCACAAATATCCTCCGCCATCCTCGGGTTGAATAACCTCGCATCGATGAACCTTGTTATTGCAGACGGTTTTTTCATACATCTCCGTCAAAATCTCTAAAGCATCTCATTTGTGGTTTTTACTTTCACCGTATGTAGGGCGACGTTCCTGGATAACGACAGGCGAACCACACTCATTGCCTTCCTGTCTAGCAACTTCCACTCGTCGTCCTTCATACCTTCAGGTTTAGAGCTTAAAGGTTGGTACAGATCTTTACCGCATAAGTAATCTCGACCGCAACTTCGAGAATCCAAAATTCCGTTCCATCAAACTTCTCAAGCAGACGATTTTTTCACCATCATAATTGTTTCTCACCGGATCCTTTAACCCGATGCTCTAGATACGGTTGTTAGGATTAAAGCAAACAATTATGGAGAAAATAATAGAAACACAATTAAAGGAACACACAATTTAGTTTCCGGTTAAATCAAGAATGACTACGTTTTGGGGGCATTACCAAGCCAGAGATCCGCTATTTTTATGTGGTGTGGTGATGATAGTACAATTACAATTAGTCAAAATTATTTAAATATGAGACTTAAAATAAAAACCCTAATTACGCGCGCCAAGAAGCCTTCGAACCGCTCGACCACGTCACTTGGTCGAGCGGAAGTCTACCGACAAAGCCTCTAGTCGGCGCCCTTTGCTTGTATTTGGATGGGGCGCTCGATCGAAAAAGTGTCTTTCGAAAGACCTCGGGTCGGCGCCTCCCGTGTCTCATACTATCTCCACATCCCAACAAAAAGGTAATTAGAAAGATAATTTTTTTTGCAATTTGTCCATCTAATACTATATCAATGGGAATATCGAATATTCTTATCTTAAAGAGAGAAAAAAAAAAACTTACCAAATGTATCAATGGAAAATTATTACTATCGAATTACATTCAATTTATCAAATATCCATATATGTAAATAGTTTTAAAAAAATATACCGATGAAAATTTAAAATATGGAACAACGTTTTATATGAATTATGTTATCCACCGTATACACGTAAAATATCTAAATGATTCGCATGCACCCACCTCTCGGTAGCTGGGAATGAAGAAGTCACATTAATGAGTAAACCTAACACCACGCAACACCTCAGACCTAACTCCCGCATCCGTACAAACCCAATACATTACAAAGAAATTGAAATTCATAGCTTTCAATTTCATTTTTTAGCAAGCAAGAGGTAAAAAAATGGTTGAATCAGCTGGGGAAACAGTGAAGAACAAGCAGGTTATATTTAAGGGATACATCGAAAGAGCTCCAAATGAAACAGATATGGAGTTGAGACTGGGTAGCAGCATTAAGCTGGAGGCTCCAAGTGGGTCTGGTGCATTCTTGGTCAAGAATCTTTATCTCTCTTGTGATCCATATATGCGTGGTCGAATGCGTGATTTTCATGGCTCCTATTTGCCCCCTTTTCTACCTGGTTCTGTAAGATTCTTCAATTTCTCTCTGTTTTAAAGGTTTAATCTTGTTGCATAATGGTCTCTGTTTTCTGGGTTTAGTAGCTCTTGTTAGTGTCATTTGTTAGATTTTAGATGAGTTCGTTTTTGTTGCCCTGCTTTGAGTGGCTTTCTTTGTGTTTATGTGCAAAATTCTTTCCATTTTCTAACCAAAAAGGGCTGAAATGGATGAATTTTGGTTTTGTTTAAATTAGGTTAATTTACTTTGCATTGTTGCTGGTAGTACTGTTTCAATGCTTAAAGATCACTTCATTTTGTGTAAAGGTAGTTGAAGGATTCGGAGTGTCCAAAGTGATCGATTCTGATAACCCCAACTTCAAACCAGGAGATATAGTTTCGGGTTTTACAAGTTGGGAGGAATACAGCTTAATTCACAAAACAGAGCAGTTAAGGAAAGTTCATCCAGATGACATACCACTGTCATATCATATAGGCCTCCTTGGTATGTAATTTGTTATCTCTAAAGTTTGAATTGTATACTAAGGAAGAGAATGCCTTGTTACTTTAACTGCTTCTTTTAACTACAATCTTGATCGATTTCATATTAGAAGAGGTTTTGGATTAATAAATCTGGAGAATTTGCAGGCATGCCAGGTTTCACAGCTTATGCTGGATTCTACGAGGTCTGCGCTCCTAAGAAAGATGAGTATGTGTTCGTCTCTGCTGCCTCTGGAGCTGTTGGGCAGCTCGTTGGCCAACTCGCTAAATTGCACGGATGTTACGTTGTTGGGAGCGCAGGGACCACACAGAAAGTGAGTGTGTTTTTTGATAGATTCAAAGATCATAATATCTTCAAGTGTGCTCATAGAATTAGTGTGGTTGTCCAGGTGGATCTCCTGAAGAATAAGTTAGGATTTGATGAAGCTTTCAACTATAAAGATGAACCAGATCTTTGTGCAGCTCTTAAAAGGTTAGTTAACATCTCACGCAGATTAAGGGAACCATTATTTACAAATCATAGGATTAATATCTCGTTTACGAATCAGATACTTCCCAGAAGGCATCGACATATACTTTGAGAACGTGGGAGGAGAGATGCTCGAAGCAGTGCTGCTCAACATGAGGATTCATGGGAGGATAGCCGTTTGCGGGATGGTGTCCCAGAACAGCATTTCCAATCAACGAGGCGTCCAGAACTTGTTCACTCTTATAACAAAGCGCATAAGAATGCAGGGGTTTTTACAGAGCGATTACTTGCATTTGTTTCCGAAGTTTGTTGAAGATGTTGGCAATCTTTATAAGCAATGGAAGATAACATATTTAGAAGACAGGAATGAGGGGTTGGAGAGTGCCCCTGCTGCATTTGCTGGACTCTTTTCTGGGAAAAACATAGGAAAGCAGATTATATGTGTAGCTCCTGAATGAAAACTCGTTCATTTTCTCTGCTTTCCCTGTAAACTATGTTGGATCAAGTGTTGGTGTTTTTTCCACTTTTTGGAACTTGTGATCCCTTATTCTTGATTGTAGTATTCCATTCTAGCAGTGTACATTAGATGCAAAATTTTGAAAATTGGCAAAGAACAAGAAGAAAAATCTTTTGAGATTCCTATTGATTGGTGTGAATATTTGTACGTACTTACTACTTAGTGCTATTCTATAGCATTGTGTATTTGATTAACTTCGAAGGAATGAAGCTTACAACTCTTGCACAGAAAAGAGCACAATAGGTACACAATCTACGCACATATACGCTGGTTCATAACAACAGAAGAGACCTGCTAAATAGGTGTTATGACAGAGTGATGAGCAATCTAGTAACTAATAGTAGTAATTAAATATCCTCTGATATACCAGCAAACATAACAGTAACATACAGCGATCTCATTCTAATCCCTCACAAGCACGAGAGACGCCTCCTCTTGGTAGCGTCCAACTCTATCTTACATGCATAAAGCTTTTCTGTTTATAGAAGTTAAACAAGAGGCAAGCGAGGAAATGGGGTGATACCATATTCATTATCAGGCGATACTACAAGGGAATAGTATATCCTCTGAGGTATCGGGAATCTACTCCTGATTCCCGTACCAAAGCCACCCTTCCTGTCCGTGCCACCTACAAAAGTGGGAATAGTCCATCCTTATAAGTCGTTTTTAAAGAGCTTATAAGCTCTCTAAAAGTGTTTTGTAAAAAAAAAATGTTTAACAACGTATAAAATCTTAAAATAAGCTCTTTATAGCTTATAAGCCATGCATGTTTCAAATTCTTCAAAAGGAATGATAATAGAATTTATTTTCCCATCTATGCCCCGTAATGGAAGGGATATGTCGAAAGGAAGGATAGTCTTAATGGTGGTTACATTTTTAGTGTATTGTCCTATTTTTGTAATGAAGTGGACAACAAATGGTTGTTGGTTGAGAAATAGTAGAATGATTGAAGATAAATGATTATAGGAGAGGAGACTGGTAACAAAAATAAAGGTAATAATAAACTTATTTAGAAGGGAAGGTAGTGGATCGATCATCTTGCAGTCAAACACTTCAACTTATAAGCTACTTAAGAATTACCTTGAAACAACTTATAAGATGTTAGAGCTTATAACATGTATGAAATAAGTTTAGCCAAACGGGCTCATGTTGAAGTCATGTTTTTGTAAGTTTTTTCTTCTAAGGAAACGTGTTTTTTCCCATAATGTAATGTACAGCAGAAATACTATCAAGCGTGATATCATTGCAAGAGAAACACTTCAGCTTCAATTTCATAGGCAAAGCGTAGAGTTCATAAATCCAATGTCTCGATTTTAATTGAATAACCATACCTCACAAATGCCATAAGGCTCCAACAACTTCTGGAGTGCAAGCATTTTACTGAAATCTCCGGTCACCTGGAGGAAATGAAATATAATATTAAACTACTAATTTTTTAGTAATTAACAATAACAAAAAACAGAACAAGATATAGAAACATAATGACTTGTGTTTTAAGACTAAACATAGTACTGATGACTTGCACTCATCCTGTAAGTGCTATTTTATTACATAATTAGACCGGATAAACAAACTAAATGCAGAGAAACTTATTGAATGAAAAGAGCAAATTTCCAGAAAAAAAAGTGCTACCTCTAATGTTACTGTATGATCAGAAACATCTACAGGTTTCGCCCGGAAAATGGTGGCAATGTCAAGAACGTCCCTTCTTGCATCAGCATTCACAGCAATTTTAATGAGCATGAGTTCACGCTCAGCAAAGGGAAAGTGTGTCAAATCTTGAACCTGAAAAAATAGTTATAGGTATACACTCCATTAGACATCTCATCTCTCAAAGAACAGTAAAGGAAAAAACCTTTATAAAGAAATTTGTAAATCCTACAACTGGACTAATATAAGTTTTCGAATTTTAGTTTTCATGAATGTAGGGGATGAGTTAATACTGAAAATGTAAGTATAAGAAATTGAAAATATTAGTGGCATTTGCCCTAAAATATTTCTCTTAACACCATGTACTTTAAAAGGACGAGTAGATATAATATCTTCAGAAAAATCTCTAAATCAATATAGAATACAGTATTAATCTCGAATTATAAAAGGAGAGAAACTAATTTTGTAATCAATTCCATCACCTCATAAACATCAACCAACTTATAGAATTGTTGAACCAATTTGGCGATGCTCTCTTCTGTTCCAGGAACAACGGTCGTTATGCGTGAAACCCCTTCACTTTCTGCAGTACCTACAGCAAGGCTCTGAACAGGAAATTTAGAGAAATGGCTTAGCCCATAATCAGAAATTCGTCAAGGAGTGAATCAAAGCATGTTAAGAAGTAAGAAAATTTAATAATAGAAACAAGGTCTTATTTTGAACCATGTTTACCTGAACATTATAACCTCTTCTAGATATGACCCCAGTGACCAAGTTCAGAACTCCTGGAGAATTGTTGACAAGCAAGGATAAAGTGTGTGATTGAAGCCCACTTGACTGCAGAAGTAAGATTTCAATAAATAGAAATAATAATATAATTTAATAAAACATCAATGGTTGAGGAACAAAAGGGCCACATAATAGATATTACATTACAAAACAGGGTTATTAAGGTTCTAAAACAGATCCACAGCGTAATTTCACAAATGGATAAGACCAACTCGTATAGGAACATGAAAAAAGCATTGCAGGTGTAAGCTCAAGGTTCTAAAATGAATAAATGGGTCTACCATGATTTTTTCCTTGTGAGAAAAGATTTCTTACATCTTCATCGTAGAGAACTCCCCAGTTGGCATCAAGAACTTGATTATAGAAACCATCATCAGGTTCCACAGGATAAACATCACCCTTCAATTAAGAAAATATACTTTACAGTTAATCCACAAGAACTCAATTTAAATAAAAGATGCAAGCCATGAATATTTGGCAAAGTGCAGCCATAATGGGCATATATTCGACCTTAAATATCTAACTGCACGGATGATAATTGAATCCGCGTCCAAGATTTGAAAACCAACTTACCAGGAAGGATAAATTAGAGGCAATTAACAAGAACCCAATTTAAAATGAAGAAGAATATCATAGTATGAGTATTTATGTACCCCTGAGTTAGCAGTAAGGTTGCCATTAGTGTGCTTTTCAATGAGCTTACTGGCACTGTCATCCTCAAGGGGTATTGTTCCTTGAAGATCTGGATAAGAAGCTGCTGAAAACCTCCAAAATGGAGCTGTCTCCCCCATCTTTTCCCTTCTTAATGCAATCTGAGAGTCATTATCTCAGAGGTTATTTGAACGCATACTTGAAATAATAGCTATAAAAAGATTGAGAAGGAAACCCAACTTCAATATCTTTCACATTTAAACTGAGCTCAACTAATATCCCTCACCCTTCCATTTACCCCAACAGCCACCGTTAGGATAGGGAATTACATATATACTGGCAGTTTTACGATACCAAGAAAGTAAAGAAAATTTCATCCATACATAGAATAGCTATATTCAATCTGACATGACCTGTGCCTTTGAAAACACATAAATTCATCGGTTAGCATCACCACATAAATAATATTTACCTTCCCAGTTCTAGCTAGTTCTTTAATACCAAACTTTCTGAGATTTCTCAAGACAGCTGCCATCTTCCCAGGGTCTCCAGTGACCTATGTCATACATAAGCAGAAGTTAAGTTATAGCATATGCAGGATTCCAAAATGATCAGGCACAAGGTGTATTTATTATAGATAAACTTGCAATAGAGGACATGCCCAAAGAAACCAACTTCGAATAGTCAAAGTATGCAAGTTTCAGTAATGAAAACAAGTTTATATATGAAACCACTTAATATGACAGAATTTTAAGAAATTATATTATTTTAACACTAATTGGAGCATGAGAAACGTCTCCAGCTTTATTTAAGATTTTCAGATGACATGTTGTGGAAAAATTCCACGAAGCAAATATACAAAGATCTTATTTCAATAGCGCGTAGTATTCTAGCTTTGAAATTGTAACTTGAACATCAAATCTCAAAGAAATTAAATGGCATTTCTTAACAAGCCAAATGAAACATATACTAAAATAAAACCCAACCTCCATTGTCAAAGTGTGTTCTGATATGTCCACAATGTTTCCCCTGAAGATGTCTACTAACCACATAATCTGAAAATCAATGTCATAAAAAGAAAAGCTACTCAGTTCGCCGAACTTGAGTTTGAAACAGATCCTAAAAATTGAAAACCTGCATTAAAGCGGTAGACCATAGTGATTAATGCACATATTCAAGACCAAGCAATAAGAAACTATAATGCTAATTTATGAGAAAATAGGAGAATGGCCAATTCCGAGAAGAAAAATAAGAAATGGAAAGAAAAACTTCTGTACTTCGCCTTTAGTGCTGGAATCTGCATTGAGTTTTACGAGCATCAGTTCTCGTTCTACTTGTGGTACCTTCGACAAATCTTCTACCTGACATGTGAAATGGGAAGATAACTCTATATTATAAAGGACAAGTTAATAAATATCATAACACCAAAATAATGTTACAGAATGAAAAGCTGAAACATAATACGGAATCATATTGTCAATTCACACAGAGAGATATACCTTTAAGACATTCACGAGCTTGTTGAGTTGTTCTACAACTTGCTTAAGGACCTTTTCTGTTCCATAAACAACTATGGTGAAGAGGGCCTTGTCCTTGTTTAACCCAACAGCAAGAGACTCGATATTGTAGCCCCGACGAGCAAAAACACCAGCTATACGGTTTATTATACCACTTTCATCTCCAACAAATACTGAGATTGTATGGCGTTTAGTCCTGAAAAAGTTCAATTAAAATCGTTATCAAATTCAATCAAAAATGCTTTTGTACCAGCAAATACAGAATCCCAAATGAAATGTCAATAACAATTCAGAAAGTCCAACTAACGTTCAATACGAAAAGATACGCATTAAACTATGTTTCCAATTTCAGTTCACGATCTTTTTGAATGAGTCAAAACAGTGATTAACCGAAACATGAAAAGGGAATATTAAAAAAACAAGCAACCAATTCGTGCTACTAAAATAAACCCACTTGCGGTAACAAACAAGATAATCTCATTATTCAAAACACCTCCTCCTACAAATACAATAAAGAAAATCAAATTAAACATCTCTTTCAAATTCGTATAAAAATCCCAAAAATCCGATTTCCAAATAATCTTTTTACCCATGCAGCTAATACCGCACGCATAAATGTATGTACCCAGAGGTGGCGCCGGCGAGCGGCAAAAGAGAAGGATAGGAGTTTTGAGAGACGGAAACAGCAGCGTCATTTTCCGAGCTACCACTGTTGACTGCAGCATGGGTTAACTGTAATTGCTTCCGCGGCCTGAAATTAATGCTTCCGAATTGCACCCTGCTGCTTAAAGAGAAGAAATGTGATTGGTTTTTCTGCGCCGCAGCGCCGGAGATTGGGCAGTGTGATACAGCCGCCGCCGACATGCCTCCTTGAGGTGACGTTAAGTCGAATTGAGATGCAAGTGAGTGAAGCCAAAAGGCTGATGCTAGATATGGAATAGGAAAATAATACAAATGAGAGTTTTTTTTTTATTATTATTATATTAATTTGAAATATTATCAAACTTTGAAAATTTGTGTTTAATAATTATGAATTTGCCACTCAAACAATTTTTTTATAAATAAAAATGGACTGTAAATTATACACTTATTTTTGGTGATTGAATTAATTAAATAAAAAATTGAGTGGAGGCTTTTTTTTTTTGTAAGCTTATTTGTATACTAATAGAAAATCTAAAAAAAAGTAATGTTAATGATCAAATTCAACTCATTCATTAGTTAATTGTGAGACAAGCATATATATGGTAATTAATTTGGATTTGTATACACTTTGTACATTGTAAATTCCATTAAAATTCTTTCTTGAATGAATTACATTGTAGTAATTTCTAATGTATGCAAAACTTCATCTAGCCAAATGACTTAGGTGTTACATATACCATAGCCAAATAATTACTACCTATTTTCTTAGGATCTATTTTTTTTTTTGACAGGTTAGGATCTAAATCTTTAGGTAGTGTAAATTCCACCAAACTTAATTTTATTTAAGTCGACTAGGAAAATAAGTGGATTAAATTGGAACGTGGATGTCATGTGAGTATTAGTGACAGGTCTATTCAGGGTACATGATTGGTTGTAGAAATTAATTTCAAATATCCATTCAATACTATATAATTGGTCCCCTGCATTTGTAATTTGAGATTTACTACAAACGCATGGACATGAACACAACACTTAGCTTCACGGTTTTCCCTTTAATTATGGGTTGATGTGATTGTGAAGTATACTAGGAAAAGTAATCACTCAAAATTAATTGTATTAGTAGGTTCAAATTAAATTGAAACCCAAAACGTCAATATCATGCCTTGAATATTCTTCTAAACTATTCTTAAAACATGTGTAAATTATTATGTGTATGTAACCACAATGTGTTGTACTATTAAAATGAAATAAGATATTGAACAACTCTTGTGCACATACCCACAAAAGAAAACTTGCAAACAATATTCTTCATCTCTACTAAAATCTATCATAGAGAGAAATTAAATTAATTAATAAGTTGGCAACTATCACTTATATATATGGATGCAAGCATAATCCCATTACTTGGGTTCAACTTTAGCTTGAAGGGTATATCCACTATAATCAAAAGCATCACTGTAAGGGTGTCTAAGACTAAGAGCACCTTTACCATGGCCAGCTCCAAACTCTGTTGCAGATGATGATGCTGAGGTTGAGTTTGTGTTCAGACCATCATTCTGTAAGATTGTTTCCAACGCCTTAACAACCTCGCTCATCGTGGGACGATCAGACGCCGATTCTTCCACACATTGAACTGCCAAATCCACAAATCTCGGAAATCCAATCAGCACTTGAGTGTTCCTGATAGAAGGATCAATCATGGCCCTCAATCCATAATGTGTGTCATCTTTCTTGTCCATTACTAGTCTCACTTCTCTGACGATGTATTTTCCTTTCTCGATTGGCTGCTTAGCGGTTATGAGTTCAAGCATCACTACACCAAAGCTGTATACGTCGCTTTTTTCTGTTAACTGTTGTGTCATGTAGTATTCGGGATCTAGATAGCCCTGTGGACATGTCAAAATTGTGTTAGAAGATAATGTTATTTGTGGAATGGAGATTGTCTGAATGTACAACTTTGTGTTGGACTTACCAGAGTGCCTTTTACTTGAGTCGAGACGTGCCCTTTTGAGCTGTCTGAGACAAGCTTAGACAAGCCAAAATCTGCAACTTTAGCTGTAAGATTGTCATCCAATAAAATGTTGGTAGATTTGATGTCCCTATGAATTATTGGAGGATTTGCAAGTTCATGTAGGTATGCTAATCCTCTAGCTGAACCAAGCGCAACTCGTAACCTTCTTTTCCAGTCTAGATAGACTCCACTTCTTCCTGATCAAGATATATATGACAGAATTATCTGATTTTCTGCCAAGTATTTGATAACTTGAATATGATTTTTACATAATTTTTTATGATTTTAATGTGAAGGTTGCTACTTGGTACCTGTTAGGCTTTCTCGTAGTGTTCCATTAGCCATAAACTCGTACACCAGCATCTGTTGTCCTTGTTCAAAACAGAATCCGACAAGGCCAAGAAGATTTTTGTGATGGACTCTTGAAAGCAACTCGATTTCAGTTTTGAACTCGAGTCCACCTTGATTAGAACCAAGTTGAGCCCTTTTTATTGCCACTACCTGTCCACTTGACAGCACTCCTTTGTACACCTGAAAAAAAAAGGAAACAGATAAGTATATGAGCTATTCAGGTTTTTTTCACAAGCATCCATCCATGGCTTAGAAAGAACCTTTCCATAACCTCCTGAACCAATTTGATTGCTTTGGGAGAAGTTATTAGTGCATTTCTTGAGCTCATCATATGAGAACCATCTTGCCCCTTTTAGCTGTGGAGCTCCTCCACTGTCTTTGCCGCTTGATGCCCAAGATGCTGTATATATATACACATATATGTATACAAAGTATAAACATAATGAAATCCACAATGAAATGACAGCAACTAAATAAAGTTACCAAACGGTTTGCTTAGTGATATAGCTTGTTCAGCACGGCGTTTTTGCCTAAAAGCATATGCCCCTAATCCGGCTAGAACCAGGACCAGAAATACACATCCAGTTGCTATACCAGCAGTCAAGCCTTTACTGATATGAGCTCCCTCATGTTCATCTGAGAATATGATGTATTCTTTCAGTTCCAGGAGTATTCAGTCTGAGTTCATCAATAGTTATTGAACTGAATCTATAAACAACTTTACCTCCAAAGACGTAAGGTGATGCTATAAAATAATACGGTCCAAACTCTTTAGGAGGCTTGAAAGTTTGATTGGTCAGTGAAAATCCAATTCTCTGAACTGCAGACCTATTGAAGTACTTTGAATTGGAGGGAAAAAGTCCGAGCTGCACCTGAAGATAGTCGTCCATGTTAAAGAACGGATTCTGCACAGAAACTGAACCAGGAGAAAGATCGAGTTTCACCCAAAGGCTCATTTCTAGAGAATGGAACAAACTAGCATTCGATAGGTCTCTGAAGAACGGTGCTCTAAAGTAAAATGTTCCTTCATATGGATAAGCACAATCACAGCTTTGTGGGTTGAGTTTTTGATCAGCTGTACACATTTGGCTACCACAATTTCCAAGAGTGGTTGAATAAGGTTTTGCTGATTGCTGAATCTGACAGTAGACCGTGTTTTCCAGAGAAGCAGAGCACACTGGATTCCCAATCAACCTGTAGGACACGAGAAGTATGTAGGGGTGAAAGAGTATATTTCTTAAATCTGATTATGTTTAATAGACAAAGCTTTCTTACAATAATGTGCTTTTGTATTCAGAGCCGATTGTTACTGATGATATGTCGTTGTTCTCCAAATCAATGAGTTGAAGCTGTTGGCTTATGTTTCCACTCATGTCTAACTTTTCACCAAAAGCATTGTTCCTCAATTTCCTGTTAAAAGTTTACATTAATATGTAAATAACTTCTTCTTAAATACAGGTAACTCTATCAGTGATGTCTTAGTGTAAGATGTTAGACTTACACTTGCTGAATCTGAGGTAAATCGAAAAGCTCTTGTGGTACAGATCCTTCTAATGGCCCATATTCAATCATCCTGAGCACAAAAACATAGTCACAACACAAGACATTTAAAGGCAAAGATCCATACTTGGTTTGACTGTGTTTTCGCATTACTCACAAAGTAGTTAGTGATGGTAAAGTCGAGAACCAAGCTGGGGGTTCGGTTTGTTTGAAAGAGTTGTTGCTCATATCCCTGCAAAAGGAAAACATAGACAAATTGGAAGGAGAAACAATTAAGCACACAACCTTTTACTAACCAACCAACTATTTCTTACACATAATTGACGGAATTCATTCCTGTTAAATTTGGTAATGGACCAGACAACATATTATGAGCCAAATTCCTGCAGAGAAAATTATACTAATGATAAGCTTATAATAATGCTTTAATTCTCAATGCACAGAGAAGATACCCACAATTCTATGATGTTAGTGAGGTTGTTGAGATTTGACGGGACGCTTCCTTTCAAGAAATTTCGATCAAGGCGACTGAACACAGAGATCAGCAATGTCAAAGAGCAATGTCAAGTTATTTGTTGCAATGGTGAAAGTGATGTGAAGCTGTGAGATGAAATTAGATGGTAGAGTAACTCACAGAACCTCAAGTGGCTCTACTAATCCTATTGTAGATGGAATGCTTCCTTCCAAACGATTCCCATCTAAAAGTCTGCAAATTTTTCTTTAAAGACAATTAAAAGATAAAGTGTATCAAGAATGAGAACAAGTTTGTTTGGTTCTTGACTTACACGTGTATCAGCGACATGTCTGAGTTGAAAAGTTGGCTCGGAATTTCCCCTGAAAGCTGGATTTTTGTTGAAATGGCTAAACACATACAATATCAGAAAACCAGAAGGGAAAATCTGAGGTATTTATCAAGAAGAGGCAAGTTAAAGTGATTGAAAAGGTGACTTTCTTACAAGTGTTTTGCCTTTTTAAGTTGGTCGAGTCCTGGACCAAAAGCCGATGAGACGGGTATTTCACCTCTCAGCTGATTTTCTGCCAGGTCAAGCCAATATAGCTTCGAGAGATTACCAAGAGAAGGCGGTATTACACCAGTTAAATTGTTCGAATTCAGGGCTCTGTCGATGAAAATTCTGTCATAAACTAGAGAAACACGAATCTTGTGGGAATTCAGAAAAGAAAATTGTGCTACGAGTTCTCACAGAAAAGTTAGTTCGGATAGATTTCCCAGTTCACTTGGTATGTTGTTAGTAAAGCCGCATCCAGCCAGAATCCTGAACGATTTATGACAAACAAGCTAAGTTTTCTAAGCAATACAACAAGAATGGAGGATGATGTATTTTGAACTTTAAGGATTAAGAGTTTCAATAAGATCATACAATATGGTCAACTTTCGTAGATCTCCTAGACGAGGAGACAACGAGCCACTCAGGCCAGGGTTGAACGACAAGTCCCTGCAGACAATAGCTTCGAATCTTAGTCCAAAACTGCCACCAGATAGAACAAAGTTCTTTAAATATCAGTTTTCTAGTTACAGAATATATGATCAAATGTATGATTTAACTCACAGAGAAACTAACTCGGTGAGACCCCCAATGTCTCCGCTCATTTTACCAGTTAATCCCATTGTCGACAATCCTCTGCAGAATCACTATGATTTTAATACAAAAATCTCAAAGATCACAAGTACAAATGTTTAGAACATGAAACAAACTTGATGTTATAATCAAGATGTGCTTACAGTGAAGTGACCCTTGAGTTGTTGCAAGCAACTCCCTCCCAAGCCGTACAAGGATCGTCCGATTTATCCCAACTTGGCGGTGTGCTCTCCCACTGATCTTTTAGTGATCTAAGCACCGCGCCTGCATTTAAACAAACATGTTACTTGCATTCAGAATGATCCTCTGCAGGCAAATTATCCACAAATGTTCTCTATATTCCTATCAAATTATCCACAAAACTACATGCTCAAGTAATCAAGAATTCATGTTAATGCACACATCAACGTCCTAACAATGCATTGCAACATATAATTCACAAACTGAGGAATGAACATGCACACTTAAAACAGAGAAATTGCAAGAACATTACCATCCTGTGGATTTGTCACAGAATCAACAACATGAATTGATAAGCAGAGAAGAACCAGGAGACAGCAGAAGAGCAGCTGCCGCATGGCTGATTCACTCTATCTCTCAGTAAGAAATTGTCAGAGATTGCTGACTTCAAAACATCAGCTTGTCTTGAAGCTAGTTTATCAGTGAAGGAAACAAAAATCCCAGGTAGATATTCCCATCCCAGATTAGTAATCATTGCTTAGAACAGAATTTAACCACCCCCACTCTTGCTAATAGAGTGAACAAGACACAAAGGAAAAAATAAAGGTTGCAACAGTTACCCTTTTGGTACTGAAAATCATTAACCCTTGTCTTAGAAGACAATTCAACTCAGTTTTGTCTCCCAAAAAAAAAAAAAAAAAAACAATAATCGATTTCTTATAGAAAAAAACAAAAATCAAATCTTAATTCTACACTTTCAAATAATGAAATAATCAAAATCACTCAAAATCTAAGCAGATTATAGTTAAGAATATGTAGTGTTACATCTTAAAAGTAAAGGTTACGGTGGAGAATTCATAATTCATCATTAATTGTTTAGCACTCTGCAATCATGATACTATCAACTATGTATAACAAAATTATAAACTATGATGTTTGGACATGCATTTGTTCAATGATTGTGAATGTTTTTCAGATTTCTTAGAAGATGAATATGCTCCAATTTTTTCAATTGATGATTCATCAAGAAGCAAAGGTTTGAGGAATAGTATGTCCCACTAATTTCTTGATATGGTTCTAGGATTCTAGATTGGGCCCATAAAACAGTACATAAAAGCCCACTAACAGGCCCATTTTCGTTAAAAAGGCCAGGCCCAAAAAAAAAGTCGAAAAGAGTGAAGCAATGAAGAACCAAGAAAATACATGGGGTGTCGGAGCCGTAGAGCCGCCCCTGCGCCGCCGTCAGCGTGACGTCACGGCTGATGTGACTTGATTAATTCAACACCCAAACCACAGTTTCTGTTCCGTGTGAGTTTATTGCTTGAATTGAAGCTACTTTACAAGGATAATGCGCCATGGCCGAGGAGGAAAAAGAATGGCTCTTTTTCATCATTCCTTCGATTTCCTCACACCCTTTTCTCCAAAATGTAGGTTCACAACGGCGGCAAAACCTGCTAGTGGTGCTAAATCAGAAACTGCATCCGAACTTGGTGATGTTCTAGTTGTTGCCTCCATAGCCAAAACCCTGTCAAAACCTGGCGGAATTTATTCTCTGGATAAGGATGGAGATTTCATTCCCTTGTCTCAAGATATTGTCATCCGGGTTTTACGCCGCGGTTCTCTCGATTCGTCGAAAAAGTTGGATTTTTTCCGGTGGTGCTCTCTCAGGCAAAACTACAAACACTCGCTGGGCACCTACTCTCAGATGTTTAAAGTCATCTGCTTTCTGCCCCATCACCACCAAAATGACATTATTGAGCTGATTGCTTCGATGAAGCGTGATGAGGTAAAGCTTGATTCCTCAACTTTGAAACTGATTCTTGATGGGTTTATTAGGAATGGTAAGTATGATACTGCTTTAGAAGTTTTGGACTATGTTGAGAGAGACTTGATTAGTTCAAGCTCTTGGGGACCTGATATATATAGCCCTGTTCTTGTTGCTCTTGTTAGGAAGAATCAAGTTTCCATAGCATTGTCTGTTTTCCTCAAGCTTTTAGACTCGTCTCTCTCTTCCCAAACTGGGGAGAACATAGTCATTCCTGATGCTATTGCTTGTAATGAGTTGCTTGTTGGTCTTAGGAAAGCAGAAATGAAAGATGAATTCGAACAAGTTTTTGGTAAACTGAGGCAAACTAAGCTTTATCCTCTGGATAGATGGGGTTATAACATATGTATTCATGCATTAGGATGCTGGGGTGATTTAGGTACTGCTTTAAGCCTCTTTAAAGAGATGAAGGAAAGGAGTGGTCGGTTTGATCCCGATTTGTGTACCTATAATAGCCTCATTCATGTGCTTTGCTTTCTTGGGAAGGTGAAGGATGCTCTCATTGTGTGGGAGGAGCTGAAGGCTTCATCAGGTCACGAACCGGATGCATTCACTTACAGACTTCTGATTAATGGTTGTTGTAAATCTTATAGAATCAACGATGCGATGAAAATCTTCAGCGAGATGCAGTACAATGGTATACGAGCAGAGACCGTAGTTTATAACTCCCTTCTTGACGGTTTGATGAAATCTAGGAAGCTAATTGAAGCATGCAATCTGTTTGAGAAAATGGTAGATGATGATGGCGTGAGGGCCTCTTGCTGGACGTACAATATACTCATCGATGGTTTGTATAAAAACGGGAGGCCAGAAGCTGCTTATACTATGTTTTTGGACTTAAAGAGAAAAGGGAATAGTTTTGTTGATGGTGTTACTTACAGCATTGTCATTTTACATCTGTGTCGAGACGATCAGATAGGGGAAGCACTGAAGTTGGTGAAGGAGATGGAGGGTAGAGGTTTTGTAGTTGATTTGGTCACTATAACTTCATTACTGACTGCAATGTGCAGGCAAGGTCAGTGGGACTGGACAGAGCGGCTGATGAAGTATGTTAGAGAAGGGCATTTAGTTCCTTCGATTCTCAAGTGGAAATCCGTGATGGAAGGTTCAATGAGAAGTCCACAGAGCAAGAAGAGGGACTTTACACCAATGTTTCCACCCATAAGTGATGTTGCCAAGATTTTAAATCTCACAAAGTCGGATGATGCAAAAGAAGATGCTAAACAGTTCGATTCTGAAGCTGATGAATGGTCATCCTCTCCATACATGGATATGCTGGCAAATGAGTTCAGTTCTCATAATCGTTGTTCTTCACAATCTTTCTCGGTGTCTAGAGGCGTCAGAGTCGTTGACAAAGGTGAGGAATCTTTTGATATCGACATGGTAAATACCTACCTATCGATTTTCTTGGCCAAGGGGAAGTTAAGTTTAGCTTGCAAGTTATTCGAGATTTTCACTAAAATGGGTGTGAACCCTGTGAGTTACACCTATAACTCCATTATGAGTTCCTTTATCAAGAAAGGGTACTTCAAGGAAGCTTGGGGGATCCTCCATGCTATGGGGGAGACTGTAAATCCAACAGACATCGCTACGTACAATGTAATAATACAAGGTTTAGGTAAGATGGGGAGAGCAGATCTTGCAAATGGTGTTCTTGAAAAGCTGTATGAAGAAGGTGGTTATCTTGATATTGTGATGTATAATACTTTGATTAATGCACTGGGAAAGGCTGGTAGGATTGATGAAGCAGTGAAGCTGTTTGAACAAATGAAGAGTAGTGGAATAAACCCTGATGTGTTCACTTATAACATACTTATTGAAGTGCATAGTAAAGGGGGTCGTCTGAAGGAGGCGTACAAGTTCTTGAAGATGATGTTGGATGCTGGATGTGCACCCAACCATGTCACTGATACGACTCTCGATTTTCTTGGTAAGGAAATTGAGAGGCGACAGTATCAGAAGGCGTCCATTATGCGCTCCAATGCTGATGATCCTTCTTGAGGATGTATATCACAGTGGTTAATGCTTTTGATATATTGGCGGGAGATCTCAGTGCACTGTCCATTCATTTTTTGATAAAGCTTTCACCTTTTTTTTGCTTGTTTTTTCTCTTTGTTCATAAATGGCAATATATTGTAATGGACGGCTTTGTACCCAATATGCATAATGAAGAATGAAAATTATCCATCCAGAGTTAGGAATTGTGCAATTGTCTCTTTTCGGTAGAAACAAGTTAGTAATGATATCAAATGAGCAAAAATCAAGAATACGATCCCTTGTTTCACCTTGTAATATTGCAACAAATTGTCCAGCTCTGAGAAATTGTTCGGACAAACACACATGAACGAGCAAACCGACTGTCCCAACAGCGTTACTCCAGCATCAAAGAAAAATATCGAAAAACAAACACACAATCACGATATATGTATATATACACTCGTATCTTAGTCCCTTTCCACGCCGAGAAGCCACTGAGCGAGATGAGTCAAGTACGGTTCTGCACGGGAACTGCTGCTCAAGATCGGTCCTAGACTATGAAGCTCCGTCGAAAAGTCCCTCTCAAACTTTCTGCAGTGTCAACAAAATGTGATGGATGATTGCATATGCTCATAGAGAGTAGATAGATAAAATTAGTAGGGTGGGAAATTGTTTGGACATACAGGATAGATTCAACAACTGATGCGTTTTCAGATGTTACTTTCTGCGTCTGAGATGGTGTTCTTAATTTCAACTGTTTGTACTTTTCCACTTCAGGACTGTCCGACTTGGGAGTGTCGGCGGAGTAAGTAATCAACCATTGAGCTGCAGATGCATACTGCAGGCATATGGATTTCATTTTCTCCAGCTTCTGCATTGGAGGAAATTGTCGTTGATAAAGAAATTATC
The DNA here is from genome assembly GCA_037126765.1 of Stenogyne calaminthoides. Lineage (NCBI taxonomy): Eukaryota > Viridiplantae > Streptophyta > Magnoliopsida > Lamiales > Lamiaceae > Stenogyne > Stenogyne calaminthoides. The sequence goes on from JBBCBC010000042.1 coordinate 4,285,008, forward strand.
CTCAAGATAATATAGCAGTAGCTGAAAATGCAACATACCTTGAGAAGAATAGGTGAAAGAAGCAAACATTCCCTCAAACACTTGTCAAGAAAAAAATCATGGTACTGTAAGACCTGCATCGTGGAATTAGTGGGGATTGATATGTATAAATAGTAGGCTAAAAAGTTCCAGAGGGAGATGAGTAGTAAATTGTGTTTTTCCAGCTTTTGTTTATTGATAAACATCTTAGTAATTCAAACAAACAAGCATGATGACATGAATATAATCTTACCTCATCGATACTTTTTGCAGTCTGAAGTCTATTATGCAAGACATGCCAATTTGGCTCAAGAACCTGAAGGCATTTGTGGTATCATGATAAATCATCAGATAAATTACTAATTAAATTTTACAATGCGATCGAACGCGGTTACACATAAGAAAAGTAGAGTTAGAGAAACCTGCCTCGAAAGTCAGATAATGTAGAAGGCTATTGATAAATTTGAGCATATTTCGGCACAGTAAAGATGAGATAGAAATTGCTATTCCTTGCATATCAACCCTTCGAAGACCCTGTAATATGCATAGCAGGTAAGCATCAAGAAGGTTGGTAACTACTGAGAGAGAAAATTTTATGTGTCATACTTGATGTAGTTGCCACGCAGCACAAAGTTGCCTATTCACATATTTGACGTGAAACAGACACCGGAATATTAACTGATATTTTGTCAAAGCCTTTCTTGATATCACAAGCGATAATGGCCATCGAACCTGAAATTAAAAGATTCATTATCCCAGTAACATGATAATAGACAATTTAAATAATCCCAAGAATGTATTACAAACCTTGAAACTCAACGAAAATGTTTCCAAGCCTGTAATGTTTAATGGCTCTTCTAGATCACTGTTGCTGGAAACTATCTGGGTAATTTGAAGATCTTTGAGTTTACTCAACTTTTTCAATAGAGTGGTTTTTTCCTAGAAGCAATATAATAACCACTGTTCAGTAAGTGGCCCAGAACAGTTCCATAGTGTAATATGATTGTTCCATATATGTAATTTTTAAATAATTAAGCACTAACCACACAACAAGTTAAGTCCTCGTGGTATGGATCCGCTACAGCTGCTGTGGATCGCAATGCAAGATCCAGGAGAGACTATACAAAAGAAGAAAGTATGAATAGATGGTTACCAACACAATATTTAGCTCACACTAGCCTGTTATGAGAGACTACAATTAAAACAGAGTTTCTCCTTGCAAATTTAAAGGCACACCTGTAGCTTCTCAACTGAAATTTCATCAGGCTTTTTCATGAGCTCCTCCCGAGCTATATCCAAGAAGTGAACCAAAAAATCACCCTGGAATCTCAATATAAATGAAAAAGAAAAGTAAGATATGAACAGCATCACCAAAGAGTTATAATGAGCCTCTAATGTTAAAACCAACACCTTAGGGAAAAATATAAGTATATAAATATGATAGCCAGACACCAAATATGAACCTGAATAAAAGCTTTACTATCTAATAGTTTGGGGAGAATCAACATCAAAAGCCAGCCAACAACATATTAGTTAAAGAATATAAAACTACTTCATGGTGGCCCAAAAACTTTAGGTAGATAGTGAGAACATTGCACCGCGACTACCTACAGAACCACTAACAATCCACACAAATGTTAATAGATGAGAGGTCTACTTGCATTATTATGCCAAATTTTAGTCGTGAATTAAAATATAAACTAACAAGTTTTTTGTCTATCTCCCAATCAAATAGTGTTCTAGAACTTATATATTTTTACATACAAGATTTTGGAAAACTACATCTACGTGATAACATTTAATGTACAGTAGCCCTACCTGATCAAGGAGCAGATAGTGCTTGATTGACCTCAGTTTTCCCATCAAGTCATACTGCCAGGATCAAATAGAGTTTAATCAAAATATGAAGTTGCACAGAAACAGAAAGCAGTGAATGAGAAAATCAAAATCTCTTTCTTGGACCAGACCTTTTCTTTTATAAGATTCAATAATTCACCACTAGCAAAATCATAAGCAGCCTTGATGCACTCAAGGTAACGATGATTAGACCCAACTGTTGTCAGCTTTGTATTTTCTGCTACGGGAACCTGCTTAAGACAATCTTATCAAAATGGGATACCACATTATTCAAGTCAGAAACTCTGCAACTACAAAAGAGTGACAAAGTAAACCTGAATACTGTGCCCACATTCTCTCATGACATTTAAATATTTTCCAGTTATCAAAATTGTTTCAGCAGCATTTGCAAGAAAACTAGGGATGTCATCTTTCAGGCAGTATCGATGTTGCCAATACTTTGTATCATAATCTCGCGTAAGACTTTCCTGCCAGAAGAAAGATGTCGTCAGCTCTTAAGCTTATGCTTGAAGCATGTGCTGATATAAGACCAAACCTTTTGAAGAGACTTGTTCTCAGCAATAAAAAATTCCCCATACGGATCATCAATCACTCCCTCATAAACCCACCTGTAATAAAAATATACTAATCTTCAGCATTAATATAGCTAGAGTAAATGCCGTGCTAATTTAGAAGGCAAGATATCCCAGTTGAATGATGAATGCACTTTTCCAGATCATCATAAGTAGGTTTCTTGTGTGCCAACAGCTACAATCTTTTCAATCAATTATGTATATAGGCATCATGACATCACCAAACTACTAAAGATCCAAATTGATGCAAACAATTGAGTTCAGTAGTAATAATACCTCTTAAATTCTGAGGAAATTCATATGAACTGCAGTCATACCTCTCTAGTATTCCTAGATATGATTGACTGGCACATTGTGACATCTTCTCCAGTAAAGATCTCACCACATGGTCACCAGCCATGGCCTTAGCCTGGATTTTTTTTAAGCAAATATGATTGCGGGTAAATTCAGAATACTGGCAAATCTGGCTAAAACTTTCAAGAAAATAATGAAGCTGTAGCCAGACCTGGCTTTGCAAGAGGTTCAGAACTGCAGAGCCAATAAAATTACTAGCTGAAACCTTCTTAACAACTATGGATAAGGCTTGCATTGACCCCATCATTGGCTACAAGAAATGATGAAAAAAGGTTAGTATAAACTCTGATATAAAGGCCACAACACAAACAAGTTTAGGTTACAGTAGAAACCTGGCAATAAAACCATAATCCTTGAATAGAAAGTTTCCCCAAATGAAATTGATGTTCAAGCTGAGCTACCATGGCTTGGTAGTCCTAAGACACAAGTTTTTTAAGAAGATATTAGTTCTCTTCCTATAATAGTCAATTAAGGAATACATAGGTTGCAGTGGTAGTAATTCATGCTAGATGAGCACGAGAAGAGAGGAAAGCAAACTAAGCATTTCCACGCACAAACATATCAAGCAAGACGCATATTCAAAACAAAGGTATGTAACATAAATCACTATTTATTTTCTTGGCAGAACAGGGAAGAGATCGAAACCTACAAGTAACAATGTCCTAAGTGCAGCCGCAAAAGCATGATTGACAAGACCACTCTTGAACTGGGACCTTGACTCAACAAACTGATTAATTAGCAAGTAGTTCTCGCATAGAGGAAATATCTGTTTCACAGATTCCTGCAATTAAGATAATAAAATTAGGCCAAGTAAGTCCCAAATGCAACACAAGAGGACAAATCTTTAGCAGAAAGTGCATAACATATTAACATCTATCCTATTTAAACTAAAAATTATTAATGCATGTGATTTCTAGCCTAACAATTCAAGCTAGGCGAGAAGGTACCTAACCTCCACTATTAGAGATGGGGTCAGGCGTTTGATCCTTCCCCACCTCTACTTCCAATCTATACAAGGGCTCAAACTAATAAGTACATATATAAGAGTGGTTTCTAGCCTGAAGTGCCAAATCCATTGATGCGTCGACTTGGAAGGATGCAGTATCATCCTTCCCATGGACTCTACGAATTGTAATATATCGTCCTTCGATACCAACCAAAGCTGACAAGAGATCGTCAATAACAATCAATTCCTGCACATATTATGTAAAACAATTATGATAATTGCTAATCAGCGCAGGTTAGTTCAAAGAAAAGGGGTTGATCTAGAGAGCACATGAGAGATGGTCAACTCTATAAGATTCAACATCAAAATAGAAGTCAGTAATTGTTTCTTTTTGTCACAATATCATAAAAGGCACACAATATTCCGATTTCAGTTTCAAGGAAAATATCAAAGTACACATTACATGTTTATAACTATCGATTGTAGTGGGGGTGAAAATACAGTTTATCTTTGAGATGTAACCTGAATTGCCGCATGGTAACAACCAATGGCCGTGTCCACTCCAGGACTGCATGTAAAGAAATAACCTATTAGCAACAATAACAGAGAGGATAAAAATGTCAATGATGATTAATAAGGCTGGAGTTGACATAGAGGATAACGAATTAGCAGGAGTCGCAATATCAGAAATAATTAATACAACTTTCATAGGAAATCACTCCTAAAAAAAACCAGTCAGTCATAATCCAATGAAAACCCATCCACTCCCTTACCCACCCAAAGAAAATAATCAATTAAGCATTAGAAAATAATCAATTGCAAAATGCTTAAGACACTACAAATTTACAATATTTTAACTTGAAGAAAGATCGAGAGTACCCGAACAGGTCCTTGGAGAAACCCTTCGATTCAGTGACTCCAGAGACCGACTTTGTTTCCTAGACAAAAAATCTCGTCAAGAAGTAATGAAAAATAAATATTCCATAAACCCACAAAAGCGAATTGGAAAGGGATATAATGAAAAAACCTGGTGGAATCGGCCTGTAAGGAAAGGGCGATCCACATTCCATTTCGGAGTAGACGGCCTTGCGATAGTTGAATCCATCGAATTATAAAATTTTCAAAACCCTAACAACATTTACCCACAATTCCTCTTCGTCGCCCACAGATTCAGATCCACTAGTAAACCACAATTACACAAAATTGCAACTTATTTCACTCTGATTAGGAAACTCTTCTACCTCAGTATGTAGTGTGTGAGGATTAAAGCGTGGGCGTAGCTTTTCTTGGAGGAAAATGCATTTGCCGCTGCCGCGCAATTATTTTTCAAATACCCATTATGTATTTATGGTTTACTAAATATTTGGCATCCCAAAATAATTAAAATTTAATATTTTATTTGACAATCTGATTCAATTCAATTTAATTTGGATTAACCACACCTTAGAACAAGTAATTTTTACCCTAAATTTTTTTTTTCATTCTCAAACCCCGAACTCAACCATGAGTCATAAACCATGAACCTCGAACCCCAACCAAATCCAAACTATTTGAGACATTCGGGTTAAAGTCAGGTCAAGACCGGATCTTGTTCTAAATTTAAAATATAGTAAAAAAAAAAAACAAAATCAATCAACTGCACCAATTTATAATTGGTGCAAAGAATACATACAAGTATTTGCCAATTATGTTTTTTAATTTCACGAAAGAATTCATCGGAAATTCAATTTTCAATATTGCGTCATCTCTCCTGGTTGGACTCTTAAATCATGCCCAATATCAGGCCCATTTTAGCTTTAAACCAAGCCCAGTCCATCAAGCCCGCTTTGACGGGTAACCCGAAACCCGACCTGCTAACCGACTCCGTTTGTCCTTTTCCCAATTCTTTCTACAATTATCTGTATAATAATTTGAGCTTCTGCTGATGACGCTCTCTCTCTGGAGTCGAGACTTTGTTTTTCTAGATTTCGATCTCTCACAAACAATTGATCGACTATTCATCGTCGAATATTTTGAATGCCCATGGATCAAGGCGAGCTGTCAACCGACCAGGTATGCCACTTCCTTTGCACACACTTCCTGTATATATGTGTATAGACTCAGTTGCTGGTACAAAAAATTGTGTTGTCATTCTCATTATCGAATGCTCACATATTGAAGTAAGGATTTTGAACCTTTTCTATCTCTAATTCCTTTCATGTTTAGGTCTTTGATCTTGTAATATAATGAGTGAATTGTCTTTGAAAAAAGTTGGTCTTTTTGGGGATGTTTGATTCGTTGGGAGGATTTTTGAAATTAACTATTTTTATTTGATGATGTTGATTTGTTGTGAAGGTTCTGAGGAGGGATATTCCATGGGAAACTTATATGACTACGAAGCTGATCAGCGGGACAGGGCTTCAGCTGCTGCGCCGCTATGATAAGAAACCGGAGAATTACAAGGCTCAGTTGCTTGATGATGTGAGCATCTTGTTTGCTATAATTTTTTTGTTTGCTGAAAGCTTTTTGGGGCATTGTAACTGCCAACTGTTTATAAAGACTTGGCCTTTTACTGTTTCCTGTTTATAATGCATAGTTTGTATGAATATTTGACTCATGCTTAACAAAAAGTTAAGAAGCCTCAATGGGTTTCTCGTATTTTGAACTTGATGGGCACCATGAATTATGAGTGACTTGTGATACTCTTAAAGAAATTCCATTTTGCATCCTTGCACATGAGTTCTCAGGTTTTATTGTTTATACTTGACTTCTTATAGGGGAGTAGTTGTTAGGAGCTTAGCTAACAATTGTCAGTTGTTTCAGGGTGGTCAGCTTACATCGTGTTTTTTGTCAGCATTTTCGCGTGACATATTCAAGGAAGAAAGCGGTAGAATACGTTGTTAGCTCTGGTCGATGAAATGCTTACTGGTAATTGGAGAAAATGCTTAGGTTTTTTACTTAACTTTTTACCTGCACAGGTATTGATCTATTCTTGTTGTTTCTTCTTCTACATGACAGCAAACCCCAAAAGAGCAAAATTGTTTCATGATAAATCTCTGGCCGGCGAGGGGATACATATGAACCTTTCTTGAGGCAATGATCTGTACTTGATAATTGCTGGATCTTAATTCTTATAGTTATGATGTTTTTTATTCTTCTTAGAGGAGGCTAATTGTTGAAAAAATAAAAATTAGTGAATCTTTTGTAAATGTCATGGAGTTCATAACAGCCCGATGCTGCACGTCAAGTAGAGCTGTACATTGTTGTATCATATTGGAAGTGCTCCTCGCTCAACTGAGTGTTGCTAATTGATTTTAAATTGGACTTGGCATACTTTTGTGATACAGTTCTTCTATCCACTTAGAATGAATGGAGGGAATAATCTCCCCTTTTCCTTTTGCAGATTGCTTTGGAAAGGTAACTGGTTTATACAAGAGAAGAGCTGCAAGATACTTTCTTTGATAGTAAGGTGAGACCCACTCCTGTGTCTTGTCATAAAGCTGGGTTCTTTGACTTTTTTTAACCTTTCTATACTTCTAATTCTAGTGGAAGGCCAAAATCTCAGGACTCTGCCATTGCTAATGGGGAGTCAAATTCGAAGAAGGAGATCACTACTATAAATGATGTTTTGAAGGGACTGGTTGAATGGCTTTGCGCACAAGTAAGTTTTCTATCAGTTATTTCATTAAGCCTTTTATAGGACTAAACTAAATTCATGTAACTTTGGTTTATTTTGGAGGATGTCAGTTGCACAAAAGAAAACCAATAAATAAGCTTACATCACGTGAGCTGAGTCAACTAACTTCTGAAATAGAGATTTCATGTTATGTTATTGGATGTTGTATCTTGTTGATATGATTATTATTATGTCATATTGACATAGATGTTTAAGCTTGTTGAGTACAAGAAGTAGATATGTCAAGGCTGCTAAGTCAAACATAATAATTTTAAAGTCAGAATGATAAAAAGATAAATATAGTTAAGTGTGGAATTATTTTTGACATGAAAGAGCACATGGATTTTGTTGTTCAGGTCGTGGCAATATTGTTCTGTATTACTACGTGTTCATTAGTTGGATAGTTCAGGAAAAATGCCAAAAAGTAAATATCATAACATTGCTGTCATCTAAGAGATTCATAGTCTTCGACTTAAACTCACTCTTAGGAATAAACTTGCGAGATTAACAATAATTTCTCCAAATTGTGGGAAAAACGTGATGTCACTATATAGCCCTGCACTCACTTTGCCTATACTCTGTCTGCTTCTACAGCTGAAGAACCCATCTCATCCTAGCCGCGGCATCCCCACGGCTGTTAATTGTCTTGCAACTTTACTGAAAGAACCTGTGGTGCGATCTTCATTTGTTCAAGCAGATGGAGTGAAATTGCTTGTTCCTCTAATTTCTCCAGCATCCACTCAACAATCCATCCAGGTAATCGCAAAATTCAGGATAATGAATGGAACAGGCATCAACATACTATTTCCAAATTTACATTTCACAATCTATTTAGTTGTCATGCTGAATTCAGAATCTTATCATGTATTCGTGTGAAGCTGTCTTATGCTTTGTAATTATTATATACTTTTTATCCAGTTAGCTTAATAACCTTTACTGTTAACTTTTGAAACAGCTCTTGTATGAAACTTGTCTTTGTGTATGGCTCCTCTCGTTCTATGAGCCTGCAGTTGAGTACATGGCAACATCTAGATCCTTGCCACGGTTAATTGATGTTGTTAAAGGGTCCACAAAGGAAAAGGTGAGTTATAATATTTGTTGAAATAAATATTACCTTTTCAGATGCCTAGCCATTTTTAATGTAGTTATGTCAATGGTTGCATCTTTAATTTTGACAATGGTTTTGCATCTGGTGATTCGTCTATGGGAATTTCTTTTAAGCCCGAACAATCTTCTGATAATTTGTTTCTATCAACTTATGTAGGTTGTCAGGGTAGTTATCTTGACCCTTAGGAATTTGCTTCACAAAGGGACATTTGGTGCTCAGATGGTAGACCTGGGAATGCCGCAGCTTGTTCAGAGTTTAAAAGCTCAGGCATGGAGTGATGAGGTCAGACAATGTTTTTCCTGGATCCCTTATATATTCTATATATGTGTTGCATAAAATGTGGTAAAAGTAAGCATGAAATTGTTATTTCCACAGACCTTTTGTATTTCTTT